>JBAIAA010000313.1:0-365000 GCA_037893245.1 Crossaster papposus
AAGATAGGGTGTGACATGTTCACTACATGACTCGAATTAAAAATGTGTCGGACAGCCATTTTGAAAAATAAAAGAAAAAAGAAAGAAAAAAAAAAAAAAAAGGGGCCTCTCCCAGGCGAAACGACTTGAATGGTCCGCTATGTGCTTGTAGGCGATCGAGGCAGGGGTGGTCCACAGGATATAGGCGAAGCTTACTCGCTCGTCGCGTCTAATGCCTGGAAGATGTTTTTTCCGTAGTTGTTTACGGTTATTTCTGATATAGCTCGTCACATCATCAGAAAATAAATATGTTTGATTCCTTGAATGGGTGATTCTTAAGAGATCTTGAAGCTTGCTTCAGAATGAACTGGCCTATCAACTGACCGTAATAACTTGCAATGGATGGGACGGGGCCGAGGGTTGCCACTGCCGGGGGTGTTGGCTGCTTGCCGACCAGGAGTGCGGTGAGCCCACTCCTACTCGATTTCGTCTCCGCCTTCAAGCTTCATGTGATCTACGAAGAAGCTAGAAAGAAATTCCTCGCAGGTTTGAGTTTCTTCGGATCCCTCTGGAATTCCATGTATATTAACGATTAACAACTTGGTTTTAAAGTTTGCCGATGAGATTAAAATTCGAGGCTGCTTGGTTGTTGATCTGGGGAGTCAATGAACTCACTCGCTCATCCCTCATATTTAGGCTGTCTTGAGATCCTCGATACCATGATCATGATTTGAGACGGTACTACTCACTGTGCTGAGTTTAGTCTCCAGGCCAGACAATCTTGATTCCAAGGTAGCGAGGGTCTCAAGGATTCTATCAAGTTAAATGTGTACCTCGCTGATAGAATCGCGACAGGAACACGCACGGCAAACCATCTTGGTTTTGAATCACTCAAGTTCGTCTGGTTTGTCGAGTCCTTATTTCTCCGGTCGGCTCTTGTCTTTTTTGGGCTCTGTAGGTTCTGCCATTCTATCGATGAAGTAATGATCTTAATTATGGCAGACACAAATAACGAGTACCGTCGAGCACTGACAGAATAAATGAAAAACAAAAAGTGGGGGGGGTGGGGGGGGGGGGGGGGCGATCTGATAAGACACGTCATGACGGCTACGACCTCATACTACAAAAAATGACGAATATTACGACGATGTTTCAATCAGCAGGTAGACCCAGCCTTGTATTTTACACCCCAAGCGACGAGGGTAAATGGTGGTCGACTTCAGATTACTCGTTAGTCTATGGGGACCCTTCCACACGAAATTAAAAGGGCCCGGTGATGCAGGTACACCCCCCCCCCCCCCCTGCTACCCCCCCTCCCCCCCCTGCTACCCCCCCCCCCCCTGCTACCCCCCCCCTCCCCCCCCCCTGCTCACCCCCCCTCCCCCCCCCCCCCCTGCTACCCCCCCCCACTCCCCCCCCCCCCGCTGCTACACCCCCCCCCCCCTGCTACACCCCCCCCCTGCTTACACCTGGCTGGGGCAGTAGAGGGGAGCTAAGTTTAACCACTCACTGATGCTAGAATAACACTTCCCCACACCCAAGAAGTATAAATCCTCCGGACTTATAAGCTAGAAGAGTTAAGTACTCAAATGGTGTTTAAAGCACACAGGAACATTTACATTCATTTCAAAAAAAATACCCTAGAAGAAAGATTAGGCCAGATAAAAAAACAAAACTAGTTTCTAGTCCAGATGATTTTTGGTTTATAGGGTCGTGTCATTATGAATAATAATTAGGCCTAACTCTACAAAAGAAGAAGAATTTAGGATTGGTAGAAAAGTGCGATGTGAATATGACTCAGATTTTATTTATTTTAAAACTTTTGTTGGAGCAAAAAATTGATCCACACGAGTATGAGAAACGAATATATTCATGATTTGGCCTTATAAAAAGCTTACATGGATTAAAATCTGGTTAGTGTCGTCTAGAAGAAAAAGAAAAACCAATGTATGTTATTGTCAACGATCATTCAAATGACTGATCGTTGAAAATTACCTACATTGTTGTTTTTTAAGAGCCAAAGATTGCAAACTGATAAGTCTTGGTTGCAAGACGTCTTAATCGCGGTATGCAGCGCTCGTAGGCCGCCGGCGTCCTCTAAAGTCTAACGTGGCCACGCCATGACCTTCAAATAGAACGTCTTGGCTAACTAACATAATCGCTCGAAAAATTCGCATGCGCGTGTGACGTCGCGTGTACAATCGCGTCAAGTTTCTGTTACGTCTCATAATTATGCACGCAACGTCACACGCGCATGCAAATGCCACACAATTATGCTTTTTAGAATTTTCCGAGCGATTGTTGGTCAGCCCTACGATACCGCGATTAGACGTCTTGCAACTAAGACTACAAACTGATGTGCAATTTTCTCAATTGCTTTTTTTTGTTTTACATGTATTTGTATTGTATACCTTTATATAACATTGTACTATAGATAAGCATTCAGCCATTGACCTGATTTTCAGGTTTTTTTGGTTTCGATTGTAATTAGTGTATGCACAAGAAATTTTGACAATTAAAGAACTTTTAATGAAACTGAATTATTGTGTGTATCTTTTTATTATTAAGTGTGATTGAGGTCTGCAGTTAAAACTCCGTTTTTACGAACCTAATACTACTTGTTGGCACAAGTCCGGTATATTGGAAATAGAGGTAACATTGTAAGGGTTTAGTGTTGCATTTTTGTTTTTAATAAAGGGGTTGCATTGACGTCACGCGCGCTACGCGTACGCGCTAATCGCACGAGCAAAGTTTGAGGTCAAACAAAGTGCAGACGGTATATGCCGTGATTATGCAACTAGACCTCATTGGGGGCGCTGTCGTGAAGTGCGACGTGCGTGTAACGTCATATGCATGAACTTTATTGGCTAACATTTGACTTTTTGAAAAACATTTAAATTGTAAGAGGGCTAGCCTTGAATTTTTATTAAAATATGCAAAAATGTATTTTTTATTAAAATTAACAAAATAATTACTTTTGGGGAAAACATTTAAATTGCAAGGGGTTAGTTGATAGCCTTGAATTTGTATTAAAATTACACAAATAAACCACAAGAGAAACTAAATATGCACATTTACAAATATGCAAACTCAGTTTTCCTTGTGGTTTATTTGTGTATTATAAAATAAAAAGTCGTATCCTCATTGAGTAATCCCCACAATGTCGCTTCCCAGGTTGTATCGTAAAAATGGGTGTGATTCCTGGCTACACGGCATTTTGGTGTTTATGACTTCTGACTAATGCCCTCGAACAAAGATACTGACAATTTGGAAGACCACCAACATAGGGAAAGGTAGCTCAGTTGGTAGAGCTCCGGACCGGAATTTTGGAGGTCGCAGGTTCGAGTTCCGCCTTGCCAATTTCTTTAAAAAATGTATTTAAAAAAAAAATTACATTGTAAGGGGTTATAGCTTTGCATTTTTATAAAATTGGCCACAATTGGTCTTTTTTGAGAAATTAAACATTGAAAGGGGTCACCCTTGAATTGTTATTAAAATTTGTCAAATTTAACAATAATTATGGAACATTTTTTTAATTTTAAGGGGTTAGCCTTGACCTTCGCCATGACCTTCGAATATGTCGTCTTGGCTAACTCGCATAATCGCTCGTTAATTCCGAGCAGAATTATGTCCCTTTGCTTGCGCGTGTGATGTTGCGTGAATAATCGCATGATGTTACATGCATAATCGCTACCTCATTGGTCAAATTTCTGTTACATCACGTAATTATGCAACGTCACACGGGCATGCAATTCTGCTTAGAACTTTCCGAGCGATTATGTGAGTTTAGCGTGGTCATAGCGTGGTCTACGGTGTACATTATAGGGCGCCCGCATCGGCGGCCTACGCGCGCTGAATGCAGCGCTGTATTGCAACCCTACAACAGAGCCAACTATTTCAAAGCCTGTTTTCTCAGTTGTGTATTTTGAACTCCAAGGAATATGCAAACATGTCATATCTCCAAAACCTGAGGGGCTATGGAACTCTATTATATACCAATTCAAAGTGACATAACATTGCGACATAATATTTATTTTTATTAACATTGACTAAATTCGACTTTTTTAATTGTTATTAAAATTAGGAAAATTTGAATTTTGGGGATTTTGTTTATTTATTTTACCAAAATGGTCATAAATTACAAGTAAAACAATTGACTGCATGTGATATCTGAAATCAATGAGAAATTTATTATTATCATAAAAACACAAGATTAAACCAAATAAGGTAATTTTCCCCCAAAGTTTATACCTAAAACGTCCCATTTTTTTGAGAAGTAATTTGGAAGATTAATTAAACTAAAATTGCTGGTAAATTTGCATTTTAGAGCAATGTTCACAAGTGGCGTCAGTGATGACAGCTAAAGTAATTTTAATTGTTTCCTATGACGTACAAAATAAAGTCCAACCTGAAGTCTGGTGTCGAAACAACAGTGGGTAATACCCACTGACCTCTACACCTGGGCGGATCATTGTCCATATTCTGCTGTGCTAACACTTGAAGTCGGCGCGAACTGGAAGTGCAACATGGCGGACCCGAGACGTCACTGCTGTGAGCCAATGAAATGTCCAGATGTAGAGGTCAGTGGATTTACTCTGTACATTTTGTATTTATAAACATTACGTAATACGTATCGTACCAACACCTGGACATTTCATTGGCTCACAGAGTGACGTCGTGGGTCCGCCATGTTGCACTTCTCCGCATTCCGACTTCAAAATGAAACAATGATGATCTGTCCATGTATAGAGGTCAGTGGTAATACCGACTGCCCTCTCTTGGCACCAGACTACTTCAGATTGAAAATCTGTAAAAATAAACTTCTACACAATTTATTATTCACCTTTTTGTAAATTTGAATGCTTCAGATTTAACCGATGCCTCTTCTTTTTTCGTATGATGAGCAGCTTAACGTGTTACTGCATACATCGGCTGTTACCAAAAAAAACCGCACCTTCAATTTGTTTTACCCAGTTTCCCATCTTAAAAAGCAATAACAACTTATCAAAAGGAATGTTTACAATGATAACATAAAAAACAAATAATTAAATTGTTACGGTAGTTAAAAACTTGTAATAATGCATGTTAATAAAAGGTACTTAATACTGTGACAAATCTACTGATAGATAGATGCGAGGGTGCATATCTATACTCATGATGTTATGATCAATTATGACAACATCATGATAACCAATTCCCTGCAGAAGTATCTACCCCACCCTCACCCCCAGTACATAGCAGCTGGGATGCCATTATACCACACATTTGTCATGGGCTCGTTAGTGATGGGTTCTGGCAAAATGAGACAGAACTGGGCAGAGGTTGAAGTGAGGGTTTTGGGTTTCCAGAAAAGAGAATAAAATTATCCTTACATTACTGTATGTTGTGCTTCAATCGGACATTCCGTGAACAAGTTATGGATGTTTAAAGTTCACATTTATCAATAGGCCTATGTCGCAAAAGTAAAATGTTGAGAAAAAGGACTTTGAATTTTGCGTTTTGTACATGATATATGGGAAAATGTCAATTGTTTTCCCTATAAAAACACTTTCATTCCACTATTTCTATACTATTTCTTAATCAAATATAGTTATTAGGCATATCAAAGATTACAAATGTCAATAAGTCTGAAAACAATTAATCACCCATTATTTATTATTTTGCAGTTTTCTCCACTATGCCCTTTGCCCAGTTCCGCCTCGCACATTAAAGCACATTGAGTTGCAAGTTTGGTTGTTTTTGTTTCCCTTAGGGGGAACAAAAAAATCCTCCAAACCACAAATTAATAAAAGAAAAAGTTTACAATGACTTAACCAGTTCGCGCCGGGATTATTGTAACATTCACCGAGCCGAGGCGCGGGGTTATTTTTAATAACGAAACTCGATCCGACGCAGGTTCAGGCCGAATGTATCGGGAAGCACACCCATGACATTTTCGCCTATGCTCGCTGCTGACAGACATTTCCGGCCTAGCTCGTGGCGTGCTTATGCGTCATCCGTTTTGAATCTCGGAAAAAACTGTGCGTGTATATACGTTCTCTGGTGAGAACTGGTTAAAAAAATTAAAAATAAGGAAATATTTGTTGTTAACAAAAACAAATAAAAATCCCAAACTACTTTGTAATCAACTCCCTGGACGTAAAACTCTCCAAAATTAGCCCTATTATTAGATCGCCAAGGCGCTAAACAAAATTGGGGGATGATCAATTCTCATTGGCAATGGTAGAAAAGATAATTATTATCTCATCAGAAGTGTGAGATCGCACGGTTATTGGAAATGGTGTTTGTCTTATGCAAATCCGGAATTAGTGTGCAGTGGCACACGAAGTGTGCTGAGGAATGTGTTTTAAGGTGCGTGTTTCAAGGTGTGCTAGTCATTCACGGTCACCACGCTACACAGTTCATTTATTTTTGTTTGTTTTTCGGAATGGGTTTTTGGATAAACATTCTCCGTTCATTGTACCCCATTTTAATGTTTTCCATGTAAATTATATTTAATTACTAAGCATTGGACGTACTCAGTTTGATCATTTATAATTTGCTCTTGGAGCTTGTTCGCTTTTTCAAGCGCTCGATCGCCTTCTGGGTTCAGACAGAAATTTCTAGAGCATCTTTTTCCTTAACCCAAATCAATCCCAGGTTTTGATCTCTGTTTTTCGCCTGTCTCAAGGTCGGTAAAATAAAAATGCTTTCTTACATGATCGTTAAATTTCGTTTTCAAATTCCAAGGCGATTGAAATTAATCATTGACAATAATTAAATATTGATCAATCCCAAATTGTTTCCAATCATGCAAAATGTTCATAAAATTTATTTAGGGATAGCAGCAAACGCTGTAAAAAGTAAAGATATTTGTTGGGATGATTGCCAATACCGCATCGGTTAACCCTTTGCACGCTACCGGCGACTCCAGTCGCCCAGCGCATTTCTAACACGGCTATCGGCGACCACAGTCGCCCGCGAAAACGTTCTATAAATGAATGAATATATGACAAACCATTGACCCCTGACCCTCACCCGGGTACCATTGGATATAGATGATTACGAGGCTATATTAACGTTGTACAACCATAAATTCACACTCGTTTCTTACAAAATTCTCTGCTATTTTCGATTGAAAATCTGTCCGTTCCGCTGTTCGAGTGTTCAATGGACGCCGGAGCTGCATTTCAGGAGATTTTCGGGGACTCAGACTCCGGAGATTCGGACATTGAAGGCCTTTTTCAGGACGATTATGTCAACGATAGTGTCGACAACGAGTATGCCTGCGTGTACGAGAACGTGTTGAAGGTTCCATTGATGACGATAGTAGTGATGGGGCACAACGCGACGATGGCCCCGGTGAAGTTCGCCAGCAAGCGGGAGGTGATGCGGCTCCTAACGCGGCTTGGATCGCAGCTCGTAATGATGCATTTCGGAGGGCTTACCACCACGACTGGCTGATCAATTTTAGCCATCCTCACGGCCACCAATGAATAGGAAATTTCATAATTTTATGTTGCATTTTCCTGTAAAACACACCCATCGTAGAGTAAAAAGCTTCGGAACATATTAGTGTGCATTACTTTATAGTGACTTGCACAGGAAATCCAGCGCCATGGGAATACGTGTGTATATGAATGGTAGCGTGCTAAGGAGGGTTAACGATTCGAAGTGTTCATCGTAAAGATGGTCAATAGGGCTTACCCGTGTATATGTTAAATGTCCTGGTTTATGAGTTAAAGAAGGAATTTTCCAGTTCTTTTTACAGTTTATTTTCACAGTGATAGAGAAAAAATGCTCACTAACAAAATTAAGTTTATATTATCTTATTATGATGGTTTGTGGTGAATACGCTTCCAATCAAATTGGAAGTAAAAGTTTAAATACTGTACATCAAGTGTACATCACCATGTTATGAACATTAATAACTATATCGTTGCTACTCAAATAAATTATTTAAGTTTTTAAGGCGAATTGAGTTGAATCAAAATATCAAAACATATGATAATATGTAAACATTGTGAAGGTCATAAACATGAAGACAAGCTAAAAGTATAAGAATTGTATTGTACATAGCTATTTTTCAAGCGGTGAATCCGGGCGTGTGTGACCGTAAACCAGCAAGAATAAAACATGTACAAATGTAATATGTAAACATATGTTGGTTGTTGCAAGTCTGTTGCAAGTACATGTATGGTTGGTTATCGTAGCTGAGATGAGATTGGTCAATACGTATAGGCTGGGTTCGGGCGGTCTGTTCTTGACTCGCGAATTTCGATTGTGCAAAACCCCGAATACCAGGTAGTCGCTAGTGTGATCCTGTTCCGAGTGCAAGGTTCTTGGGTCGCGTTTAAGTTGAGCGCGACAACCGAGTTTCGCGTGTCAAGTTGAACAGACCGTCCGACGAACCAGTCAGAACGGTCACAGAGTCACTATTAGAGTAACCCGGATGTGCAGGGGCCGCATGCGCAGCGTTCATCTAGTTCATGTTGTTTTGTCAGGTACGTGACTTCATTTCCGGTCTGTATTTTCTCCAAAGCTCTATCTAGGGGCCAATTTCATTGAGCTGCTAAGCACAACAAATTGGCTTAGCACAAAAATGCCTTGCTCAGTGTAGACTCCATGTGTTTTTTTGATAAACCAGTTAAACATTCTACCTGAGGCTAAACCATTTATAATTGTATGCATGTCTTGTGCTAAATCAAGTAAGTGAAATAATAATAATAATGAAAACCCCCCTTCCCCCTTAAAAATAAAAAAATCAGTAGAAACACATTATGATAACTTTAGTGTTCAAGCGGCTTTGGCATTAAACCCCATAGGCCTAAATGCGTTACCATCATTAATTAATTTTAAATTTCAAAACATTCGCAGAATAGTATTGTTTAAACTTGATGTAGAGCGTAGAGATGTGGAACTCGACAGTTTGTTTTATAATGTTTTGGTATAATAGGTTCCCTTTAATAATATCGTGGCTAGTGTTTGTTTAAAGGGGCTCTACATACAACACGAACTGAACACTGAACAAATCACGACCGGTTTACGTCATGTTTCTATCCACCAATCATAGTTGGTCACCCAACAAGTCAGTGGTTCGAGTGGTCTTTCATTAAGGAAGTCACAATAAAATATTGTTCAAGGCACTTATCTATAACCCGGTTTTTCCTTTAGCCTTGCTCTCTGTTTAAGATATTTCACAAGAAAATTGGTAAACGTTAACAACAGCTGGATTCGAACCAGAGACCTTTCGATCCATAGCCCATCTCTTTACCAACTAGGCTATCAGCGAGTTAGTTACGGACAGGGTTTATTTAGAGTTTTTTTAAATAATAGATGATCAGTTGCCATTGTTCTTTTCATGATTATACGTTTACGCACCCAGCTGCCGAAGAAAAAAATGCGAACCGCTACACGTTTACACGTGGTCTAAGCTCAATTATTGCCTTTTCGCCATGCAAACCTTCGAATCTCATCTGTCTTCCTTTCATTGGTCAGTTGTGAGTGTCAATCACGAAGCACGCGTTTGAACGCGTCATCAACGTCTATAAAACGTCCACCAATAAGATGTGTTCATTTCAATGTGTCGGTGACTGAAAGTGACATAAACATAACTCCCGTCTCATGAATATTAAACGAGTCAGTTGTGCGAGATTGACAGTGCACAAGAGGCCACGCTTTTGAACGTGTCACCGACATCTATAATACGTGCACCAATAAGATGTGTTCATTTCACAGTGTCGGTGACTGCAACTACATTAACATAACTCCCGTTCATGAATATTAAACGAGTCAGTGGTGTGTAATTGACAGCGCACTAGGGGCCAATCAGAAACCGGGCAACGTTCCTCAGTCACTGCTTAGGAAATCACTGGCAAGTTTTAAGGCAGGAGCGCGCGCTTCATTCCTCACAACGACCGCAACTTATCTTCGCCTTCGACAGGACAGCCAGAGAGAGACCTGAACGCAAGAACGAGATTGACAAGGTAAGGTTCTATGACAGATGGAAACAGGCTTTTCAAGTCTTGAGGTGAAATTAATGTTTGTATTCCTTCTTGATTAGTGGTTCTTACAAAAGTTTGTTTTAAACAAAACTCGTGAATAGAGTAGGTTGTGTCAGAGTATATTAAACTCTCTGCTCCGCTGTCCACGTAAATGGTTGTAAAAGGCTGTTCACGTACTTAGTGTCCCATATACATGTATACCCTTGGTACTGTGCTTGATGTTCAAGCTGTTCCACCATTCTTCTGACATGCTTTAATGAGCACAAACAGCCTACCCCAGCATCCTACCAAGCATCTGTTACTGTTAGCATCCTGTCAAAATCTGCCGGGTATCCTATTCCAGAATCGCCTACCTCAATGGTCCACTGAACTCAGCACCATCCACAACCCATATGGTGTTACCGCAAACCTCCCATCCTATTGATTTGTCCACCATGCAAACTCTTAAGTCTTATTTAAAACGGTAGGGGCAAAAGTCGAACGTACTATATTCCTTCTTTGCATCCACGGACTCGTCTTGTTTCCCCCCATTTTTGTCAACAAATGACTTAAAGTGTTGTGATCAAAGATATTTGTTTTCTTTGTATTATTTTTAGGTGACATTCAACTTCAGTCACTAAGATTTCTACTTCGGCTGAGCTCTAACTAAGAACACTACTTCAAGGTAGGCCTTACTGTATTAAAAACAAAAAACAAATACATGTAACGTTATATTTGTGAACATCGCCACAAAACCATTGACGTTAAGCTATAGCTGAACAATCAGGGAGACAAATTCTTAAATATTACCGTATTTACATTTTCATTCAGGATATTATATCTTCCCCAGTTATTTTAACACTTGCCTTACACATTCTTATAACGACACTTTACTTTTGGTCCCCGAACATCGCCTAGCTCATATCTCAATTTAAAAAAAAAAATTAGCAATGAATTCTATTCGAGATCAAGTATTATTGCAATTTGTATACCGTTCTGATTCCTCCTAAAATCGTAAAATTCGTTTCACGGGGCGTTCGAAATTGAATAAAAAATAAAAAAAAATTGGCTTTTTTTTGTTTATTTTAACACTTGGTTATTTAAATAAAACAATTAACCATAACGTTTGATATTAAACAGAATAAAATGCAATGACAAGAGCGTCTAAATATATTAAAATAAATAAAATAAAAAATACATTAAAAAAACACACATTAATTTATGACGAATCGCAATGCTCTAATTAAAATTATACTGCAACTTTAATACAATCCCTTTGTAATTTTTGAAATTGAGAATCAAGAATTGAGCACGACGATGTTTGCGGACGAAATTAAAGCGCAGTTACAATTAATTTCTGGAGAAAATAAGAGGTAGGGTTGGCCCTACTTTATAGCTTGATTCAAAACCCGTACGAAATCTCTCCCTGAAAAAAGTTGTTCTGTCAAATTTTGTTTTGCCGCTTCAAAAAAAAAAACGACCAAAACGAACATCTGAAATTATTTTGTATGCGCTCTACCCGAGAACCTTTCAATTCATTATTTATGTTTTTTGCTTCTTTTTTTCGTTTAATAAAATTAGTCCCTTTTGTGATTTATATTGTCTACTTTTGGTATTTAGAATGAAGATCTTGGTATCAACCGTTCTTTCAATCGCCCTCCTTCTGGGTAACTCTGTCAAGCTCCGAGCTTCCGTCACTGGGCCGGTTGCCTCGGACGGTGATGTTCCAGCGTCTCGAGCGTGTCCGATGTGCTGCCAGGGACCTTCAGCCACAAATGGTATGCCAGGTTTACCTGGTCAGGTCGGACCCTACGGCCAGCCGGGGTCAAAGGGCGACGCAGGTCAGCCAGGTCAGAATGGCGATATCGGGCCGATCGGTCCAATGGGTGAGCGGGGAGCACTTGGGAACGCTGGGCCTAAAGGTGACGATGGGATAGGCCAGCCCGGCAAGATAGGTCCAAAAGGTCTGCAGGGTGTAGTCGGAAGTCCTGGTCAGACCGGTGTCAAAGGTCAGAAGGGTGAGCCAGGGGAGACACCAGACGAATCCAACCAGCGGGTAGCATTCACCGCGGTGAGGATGAGCGCCTCTGATACCTCTACGAGTAACGACACCCGTTTGCCCTTCCAGCAGACCGAGACGCTTCTGCCGGGTACCAGCTTTGATCTCGAGACCGGCACGTTCACGTGTACTGTGCCGGGCACCTACGTGTTTACGTTTTCTGTGAACAAATATCCTGGCAGCCACCTGAACGTTCATCTCCGGAAGAACGACGACTATGTTGTCACTGGCTATAGCGGTGATACAAGTCACTATGAGCAGGTGTCTGGGAGCGCGGTGCTGGTTCTGCAGCGAGGAGACACGGTGGGGCTTACCATGTACGGTAGGGTGTATAGTGGTTCCACCTACCACGAGACCTCATTCAGTGGCTTCCTCCTTTACCCCGAATAAATAATAAATAATTGCTGAAACAGTAGTCGTATAAAAAAGGGATAATATTCAATGTCATAATAATAATTAATATTTGTTTAGCGTCTTACAATTGGGTTTCAAAACACATTACAAACAGACATAAAAACTACATGAAAAACAATTAATAAAAAGTAATATTTTTATAGAACTTGTTTTAAGTTGCGTGTTTTTTTATTTCACACTCGATATTTGTCGCAATAGCTGAAATACATTTGGTGTTTAATTCTAGACTTTGTTTCAATACGATTTAATGCAGTTAATTAGTTGTACAATGCACTAAACACAAAATTGTTAAAACGCAGTTATTTTTTTTGTTCCTGGTCGCTTGAAAAAGAATGCCCTTTTTCTCGGCATCCATGATTGTAAATGATATTTACTATAAAATACAACCGAACCCACCAAATCCACCCATTCATGATAATTTAAGCAATGTATCCTACCTTTAAATGTTCATACATGTCCGCTGTACTACTACTGGCATTTAAACATATCGTTACTGAATAAACATATTTACTCATGTTATGTTGTTTCAAATTTTTTTTTTTTAATATACAATTTACTGTTTTAATATTCATTTTTAATAAAATGTTCATACTGATACCAGTGCAGCGTAACTGGAGGTCCAAGGTTCAAACCCAGCTAGAGTCAATGGATGAATACAACATATTTTTAAGCATTTAATGGCATATGTATGAATACAAAAGTAAGGTAGAATATTAGCATTTGCTCCATTTGGTATAAATTAAATGTTCGCTGTGTGTGGCTATACGTGCAATGATAGACTCTATTGTTATAAACCATTCGGCTGTGCAAGTATAAAGCATTTGATACTTTGTCAGAATTCCAGGATTCCTAGGATTTTAAGTATGAGCATCATGCCTTTTCGGTTTCCACTTCACTCTAAACTTCTCTCTCGGCATGTCATAGTGCCACTCTCCCTTCAGTATCATTTTAGCTGCCATGTGGCCGATCTCATCCGAGGACTTGGCCCCGACCCCGTTACCGCCAACGAGCACGCCAAGCCCAGGGCCGACCATGTCGCAGTAGAGTAGCCGCGTAGGTGTGGTGGTAGTCACGCAAGTATCGGAGTGAATGAAAAGTGGCTTCAGATCTGCAACGGTAATAACAAGTGTTGCATCTTTTTTAATTTAACATTCAGAGGCAATCACGGCAACTTGATGAAAGGGAGACAAAAACATAGGACGAACATTTTTGAATGGATGCTTCGTTCCATTTCAATAGGCTGCCACTTCACTGGATATACTTGTACTAATTTGTGATTGACTTTTGTTTTATCTCACTGTTTTGTAAAACCTGCCAATAGTGATTATTGACTAGTTTTGTGGTGACGGCGCTCAATATAACAGGGCGCTACAATTCATCGCATTCCATACAAACAGTTTTATGCTTTAAATTACACCTACGACGCGTTAATGTGTTATGTAAAATTACTCACAGGACGTGTCGCAGCTGTGACGCATCGTAGGGATAAGACGCCAATGCATCATAAAATTGAGTGCTGGTCACATCTAGATTTCCTAAATGGGGTGCTATGGCCTTGTGGTCTGGAGCATTGAATTTGTGGTCTTCGAGTAAATCTGCAGGTTGTGGGTTCGAGTCCAGCCTGGGGTTGTTGTCACTCATTTCTTCTCTCCACCCTGGAGTAAAATGGGTACCTGTGAGGGCAGAGATAGTTTCTGAGATTGATTTATTGCTGCCTTGCGGTGAAATGGCTGCCTCGAGCTGTATACTTCCCAGGTAGCCGAGTTGGTATTTGGAATGTTTCGTGGGCCCAATGAGCAATAATATTGTTGCGACACAAGCGCCAGTATTGTTGGATATGTGCGCTTTATAAATATTATTATTGTTATCCATAGTTTTTACACAGTAATAAGATCGATGGAGTTATAAAGGTAGAACACACCATTTGCAGATATCGAACAAATTTACTACCGAAATATTAAGGAATATCTTACTTATCTGAAAGTAAATAATGATTCTAGGCATCCAGCAAAATTATTGCGCTAGATATCCTGTAATTATTCTGAAAAAAGAATTCTATAAAGAAAAATTCGCGATCGCCAGACGGCGATGGCGAAAAACACACAAATAACATAAGAATAACTGCCCGACGCCGGTTGAAAACAAACGCTGTTTTTTTGTACTTTTCTTGGCAACCATGATTGTAAAACTTCGAACAGGTCAGTCAAACGATATTTACTATAAAATACAACACCCCCAAAATCTACCCATTCATTATAATTCAAGCAATTACCAATGGTGTATCCTACCTTTAAACGGATCACCTACCAGGAATTATGCCTTGTAGGCACTGCAGGAGTCTATCTGACGTTGGTTGATCACCATGAACAAAGGACCAGGCCTTTATTTGCTCCTTAGTTGTCAAATCGTTCTCACCCACTTTATCGTGACCTATTTTCAGGTACCACTTACCTACAAAACATATGGGGAAAGAAACAAAATTGAGCTACATGTATTCAATATGAATAGTATGGTGTTTTCATTGGGACTGTAACAAATGTTCATCTTACTCCAAGCACAAGTTCTCCTCTCGCTCGGTTGCAGCAAGTGAGTTAGGGGAGACTTGAGTTTGAGTCACCAAACATTGAGTCACAGTTAGAGTCCAAGTCACCACTGTCGAGTCTTGAGTGCAAGTCCTGAATCAAACAGGTAGAGTCCGAGTCGTAAGTCAAATGGTCGAGTCTGAGCAATATTTATTGGTATTTGCCAGAGATTTAGTAAGAATTCAGTAAGAATTGAGAATCCAAATTCAGTAAGAATCGAAGCTCATTATTACTAAAATTGCTAAGTTAAATTGCACATTTATAGCTCCATGCCTATTCCCATTTTGAAATCTATAGGTTGGTTGCGCACAAACATTACCATTGTGATTTTGAATTTACGAGGCGAGATTCAGACCTATACACGTCATGCATATCATTTGCATATCTCAGGAGGGATGTCTCCTGAGGTACGCAAGATTCGCTGCATGTTACTGGACACCATTATGAAGTCTAGGAACCAGACTAGGCTAGACATGGGAGGAGTGCATGTGTTTACTCATAAAGATGTGTCAAAATCCAGCTAGATTATCTAATGGCCTGTTCTCTTAATGATTACATTCATTAGTCGCATATACATGGCAATATTTACCGTTTGGGTACTGAATCGGTGGCAAAATGTAGCAGTCTTGTCCTAAGTCCGTTTCTCCCCCATAGACGTGTAAGGAAGGCATGCCACGGAGCCTGTCCCTGTCATCTTCTGTCAACACGAAGCACCACGACTTGAGACTTTGCCGTTACATCAAGTTGCCACTCAGCGGGTAGTATGTCTCCCACAGCATTTTTTCAACGGACAGAAAGTTGAACCGTTCCCGCAGTTTCGTTTGATCGAGGACATCGACACTGATCCCTGTCTGGTTGGCACCATCGAGTAGCTTACGGCTGAGGGAACCACCGTGTGCAGTCAGCCACAACACCCCAACGTCACTGTAAAAATGTACCCATACAGAGAAAAATGACAGGTAACCAACTATTTAAAGTGCCATGCAATGTCAATGGCTGTTAACTGGTTCCCAGCCATTTGTCACTCGATAATAATAGCGGGTACTTGTACAGTGAAACATTCCAAATATCATTTCAGCTCCCTGGGCAGTGTACAGCTCTATGCTGCCATTTCGGCGCAAAGCAGCTAAATCAATCACAATGACCATCTCTGCCCTCACAGGTACCCATTTACGCCTGGGTGGGGAGAAGCAATGAGGCACACACACAACCCCAGATTGAACCCACAACCTGCAGAATTACCAGCAGACCACGAATTAAATGCTCCTGGCCACGAGGCCACTCCACAGCCCTAAATAAGTGGTCTTCTACAATTTAAAACTCTGATATGATTTTTCAGATGACCAACATTTTTGAGAAAAAGTGACGACAAAAAACAACACAGTCCTACCTATACCTCTGTATTTGTGTAGTTGGGAAAATGTCGAAATACTCACTTTACTCATTTCCAGAAACTTGTTTTAAACTCAAATTTTGATTCTGGGCTTCTCAAAGAGTTCCTCTTCATTTAAAAAAAAAGATAATCCTCACCCCATTTTTCCTCTAAAGATCTTGCAAAAATGGCAAAACGGACTTTGGGCGTGCGCAAGTCTACAATCTGTAACCTCTTCCCGCATCCTGTGGACGTCAATGGTTCACAGGTTCACAGTACGCGTGAAATATCCGCACATGCATTCACACGTGTGTGCATTTCTCTCTTACCTGTCATTCGTTCGATATGACTGAACCTTTAAGCTGCTCGTCTGCCAAGTTCTCCCGATTCAAAACTTCTGCTGATTCCACTAAATACTCGTCCCTCGTCATAATGGGCACCGATTACCGGCTTTCATAATTCTTTAGAAAAAACATAAAATATAATTGAAATTATTCTTCCAGTGTTGTAGTACTAGCACTCGCACCAAATTATGTAAACATATTAATGACCCTATAAACTCCCTTTAAAAATTTTTCTCTGGCATGCTGTCATTTTGAAGAATTTTGAAGTAGTCTAAAGAGGTGTCCCAGAGATGCATTTTTTGAAATTTCCATCAAGCAGTTGGTTCCATATCAAAATCTAAGAATATTATTTTCTTGGAATAAATATAATTCACAGAACTAAACCTTCGTCAGGTTAGTTGTCAAGCACTTTTCTTTCGATTTTTGAGAACTTTTGCTGCTTTCAAACAATAAAAATGTACAACTGACAATAAGTAAAACATTTTTGATGTCTTGGATATATTTGAACAATGTATTGTGCCCTTCAAAAGATTTTAAAGGTAGGATACACCATCAGTAATTGCTTGAATTATCAAGAATGGGTAAATTTTTGGGGGTTGTATTTTATAGTAAACATTGTTTAACTGACTTGTCCGGAGTTTTACAATCATGGGTGTTAAGAAAAGCAAGAAAAACAATACTCGTTTTCAACCGCCGCAAGGCAGTAGTTCTTATATTGTTCCTGTTTTTTTAATATATATAATTCAATTGTTCAGAACAATTAAAGGATATCTAGCACATTCTATTTGCTGGATGCCTACAATCATTATTTACCTACAAATAAGTAAGATATTTTCTAATAATTTGGCAGTAAAATGTTGCGATATCGCAAACGGTGTTCCCTACCTTTAAATCACGAGTGGGAAACAAAAATCATACCTCTTCGTGACTGGTTCGCTGGGTCCGATAAGGCAAACTGAGATACCAGGCCACTCTGAGCAATATTTGGCGGCTGCACTGCCCCACAAACCTGCCCCGACGACACAAACGTCAAATACCTCGGTTGCAGACATGACTGACAAACGATGGGAGTATCACGTACAGCTAGTAGTATGACACTAAATTACATGAATAGAAAACACAAACAGAAAAGGTCAGGTAAATACAAAATGTAAACGGAAAAGTCGTAGGTCGTCCTTATAAGGAAAGTATTCAGTTGATACATGTACGTACGGGGTGTTCTGTACATAGGGTCATTTTTGACAATTTGTCTTGTTTCTGTATACAATTTATTTAACCATCATATATTTTTTTTGATTGCATAAAAATGAATGAGTATACCCAAAGACTCGGTGTCTTGATTGACCGAGAGCTAGTCACATGGTATTTTCTATTTTTACTATCTTTCTGTGCACGACCAAAAGTACTATATCCGTAGCAACCATGGTGCTATACCATTAGCAACCAAAGTAGTACCCATGGCGCGGTATTTGTGTGTAAATGTATGATGATGTGCGCAATGAGCGTAGCGCACTGATCGTAGCGGGTATTGTTTCAAAGAGCCAGCGCTACGGAGCTGGATTGAAATAAAAGTTCATTTTAACTGTATTTAGATTATAATTATAAAATATTAAAACCAAGCCGAATCTTTGGGTGAGGCATGGAGGTAGGAAACCTGCATGGCATGGGTGAGGTGTTATAAACTTATATATTGTAACGGGCCTGAAAATACTGGTACGAGTACTAAATGACTAAAGAGACTAGAGAGATCGTGCTGTTGCTTCAAAGAATAATAACAGTTTTTTTATCTGTTCGATGCTTCCAATACTACAAGCACACACTATTCCTAATGTGCATAAACCGAATGTCTATGTGTGTAACAATGAGACGGAACGTCAATGTGTATTGCAATCGAACGTCGAGTAAGACATATGGGAAAAGTGGCATTTTAATTTAACCCTAACACTAACAGTAACACTCCCAAATCCTATAAAATCAATATGATTTTGCACACACCCTAGCCAGGGAGTTAGGGTTAAATGCAAGAAAATCAATGGGACTTCCTAAGACTCTACTATCGCCAGATCATGTCCAAATGTTAAAAAAGCGATGTAGGGTCCTAGTTACTCGGACTACTCATCATTTTATACACACCGTCCAAAACAATCATACAAATACAATGTTGTTTTGCACAAATATTTCTTTGACCTACAGCCCAGGCTGCAGCCTACATACATAAAAAATACACGTCTTGTTTAAAAACGAACTTTCTACATACTGAACAGGCACCTTTTTACCTTTGACGTTGCCTTTTCAACTCCAAATAAAACAGCGAAAGAAAAAGTTTCTTACCGCAGTTTCATAATCATATGGGCGCCGCCATTACTAAAACTATTCACGCCCAGACTTTTGAGGGCGCTACACATTATTTTTGTCAAAACATTCGCTTCAGACGCATCGCGTCCAAAAGCGACAATATTATTATTATTATTTTTTTTCTTTTCAAGACCTATTTTTACTGTGTTTGTTTTTGTACCAACTTGTATCTCACTGAAATTTCGTGACGATTTTCTCTCCACTGATGTTCACTCGGAAACCATTGAGGGTGGCTGACCCTGGTGCGCTGGATAGCCGGGATAGATAGCTCCTTCGCTGGACTCTGTTGTTCTCTAACACAATGACTGCTAGATGGACCTTGCTGTAGGCCCAACTCGGATTCGCAGTTTGCTTACTATTGACGAATATCACGACGACGTTTTAATCAGCAGATAGACCTAGCCTTGTATTCTACAACCCAAGCGACGGGGTGTGGTGGTCGACTTCAGATTACTCTTTAGTCGATGGGACCCTTCCACACGAATTGAAAGGGCCCGGTGATGCAGGTACACCACCCTGCTACACCTGACTGGGGCAGTAGAGGGAGCTTAACCCCTCACTGGTGCTAGGAATAACACTCCCCTCGGCCCTCACCTAAGAATTATAAATCCTCCGGAGTTATAAGGTAGAAGAATTAGGTAGAGAACTTGCATCACAAGTATTCTGCGTCACGCGTCTTTTGCTTAAACGCGCGTGTATTGTGCACTGGTTGAGTCCACTGCTCTATAGTGTCCAATCAATTAGTGTATTTTGCTAGTTTCGGTATCTCTCTGGTTGACACCTGCTTCTACGTAGATTTTTTTTTTTTTTCTTCCAAAGTTTTATCTCGTTGTCCCGTTTTTCATCTCGTTGTAACCTGTACTTTCGTTGAACTTCTTTTGTTTTTGTTATGTTCTGCAGGGCCAGTCCTTACTTCTTTTTTCCTCTCGGCAACATTTCGTGTCTTGTTTATTGCTTATTTCCTTCCAAAGCCATTTGAATTACTTGGTCCCACAATATGGCTTAAGTCGGTTGCTGTGTATAACCTATAGCTTTGTCATTGGTCATTTCTGCACTCGATAGGTTACATCGCTCAGTGTCTTGGTGATGACAAATGGACCTTCCCAGTATCTCTGCAGTTTTAGGCTTATCCCAATTTTTTTGCATATTGCTGAACTGCTTCCATCTTCTCAAGTAGTCTCTCGGCATACTCTGTGTGTCCGTTGTATTCGTCTTCAGGAGGCCGTTCCATCAATAAGTCGGCAGGTAACTTCAAATCACGGCCCATCATCAACTCATTAGGTGTACACCCCGTTTGCTTCAAGCGTTCTATTGAAGCGTTTTACCATAGCATCAGATTGAAGATGAAGTGCTGTAGTTCGAGTCTTGGCGATGCCAAGTAGCTGACAAACATCACAGAACACTTTTGACTCGAAGATTCCACCCTAATCTGAGTGTAGTTGTAACGGGACACCATATCTGCAGATGAATTCTTCTGTCAAAACATTGGCGACTGTGGTTGCTTCTTGATTTGGAATGGCGTATGCCTCTGTCCATTTCGTGAAGTAATCTGCAACGACCAGTATGTACTTATTTTCTCGGTCTGAAACTGGCAGAGGACCCATCACACCAATGGCTATTCTTTCCATTGGTATGCCGACATTGTACTTTTTCATAGGGCTGCGACAGTGCTTCTGCGGTTGTTTACGAGTTGCGCAGATATCGCAACTGTTCCACCATTTGCTTACATCACCTTGCACCTCGTACCAGTGAAACCTTTTCTGAACTCTGTCAGACGTCTTTCCGTCCCAAGTGTCCAGACATCGGTTCACAGTAAAGAAGTTTCATCAATTCTTTTGCCACGTTATCTTATCACCTACAGCTGATTCCCATCGTCTATACATCACTCCGTCACGTACTTCTAGGCGCTCCCATTGCGTCCAATATGATTGAACTACTCTGCCCTCGGAAGAGACTTCTGCCCAGTTTGATAGCTCTTCTCTTTACTCTTTCCATCAGAGTACCGTCTCGATGTCTTGGTCATTCAGTTGCGACTCTCTCAAGTCGTTGGCTGTCCACCCGAGGTCTCCTGACCTCCAGCCCTCTTCAGACTTTTCCTCTGAGGTTTCTTCTACGTCCTCGGTAGTTCCAATTACGGAACAGTACAATCGTGGTGAATCCTGCGCCTTGGTATTTGCGTTGGGGTTAGTGCTATATATCTTGTATGTCTTCATTTGTGTTAACTTCATCTTTGTCAACTTCATCTGTGCACACGGGTTGGGCTGTTACATGACGACTTTTTGTTGTTGATACACTTGGGTGTGTTACCCATCAATTCTTCATTCTCTTTGCAATTAAGCAAGACATTATTCGGCTCCGAGTTATTGGTGGCTGTGGGCTTTGGTGTGATGACATAATCATGCATTTCATGGTCACTGTTGACATTCGTCACATGGCCGACGAGATAAGCCTGCATTACTGTGTTGCATCCTATGTCTGTGTTGCATGTCAAAATGTATAAGCACCATCACTTCTAGCCATCTTGCCGTCATGACCTTCTGGGCTCTTGAAATTCATTAAACATCTCAATGCCTCATGGCTGTGCGTATCAGGAATTTTCTGCCACACAGGTAGTGATAAAAATGCCTTGTAGCACTGATTATGAGCCAGAAGCTCTTTTCTCGTCACACAGTACTTGCGCTCAGCTTTGGCCAATGTACGGCTGAAGTATGCAACGACTCTTTCTGTGCCGTTTTGCACCTGCGATAACACTGCACCACTTCCATAGTTGCTTGCATCAGTATCTAGTATGAATTCACCTTCTTCATTAGGATACGCCAAAATTGAAGTGGAAGGGAGGGCCGCCTTAATCTGCTGAAATGTTCTCTCACTCTCGTCTGTCCAGATGAACTGCTGTTGTTTTTCTGTCAGCCGGTGCAATGGTTTTGCAATGGTTTTGCAATGCCTAAAAAGCCTTTCACAAATCTTCGGTAGTACGAGCATAGGCCCAGGAAACTTCTCAATTCAGTGATATTCTTTGGTGTCGGCCAGTTTTTTACTGTAGCCGTCTTGGCGTCGTCTGTAGCTTTGCCCTTCTCACTGATGATGTGGCCCAAAAAGGAAACGCTGCGTTGAAATATATGGCATTTCTTTGGGCTTAGTTTCAGCCCAGCTGTCTCGAGTCGAACTAATACTTCTTCAAGTCGCCAGGTGCTTGTTAAAAATTGCAGCCATAGGATACGATGTCATCGATGTATATACGGCACGTTTGCCATTGCAACCCGTTCAACACTTTTCCATCAGTCGTTCAAACGTGGCGGGTGCATTGCAGAGTCCGAACGACATAACGTTAACCGGTAGAACCCTATGCCTGTTGCAAATGCCGTCTTTTTCTTATCTTCATCAGACATCTCAACTTGCCAGTAGCCGCTCTGCAGGTCCTAAGTTGAAAACCAAGTGGAACCGGCCAGGAGAGTGTCAAGGGAGCTAGTCGTCTATTCTGCAACGGGTAGGAGTCTTTTATTGTCACGGCGTTGAGTTTACGATAGTCCACACAAAATATGATGCTGCCGTCCTTCTTCTTTACCAGTACTATTGGTGATGCCCATGGGCTAGCAGACGGTTCTATAATTCCCCTCTTTAACATCGTGTTTACTTCTTCAAATAATTCCACTCTTTGTTGGATTGGTATTCGGCGAGCTCTCTGGCGGATTGGGGGTACATCACCGGTGTTTATTTTATGTTGGTACACGGCTGTTTTGCCCAAATCTTCTGATAAATTTGCAAATACATCACAATGTTGCCGCAGTAATGTAGCAAGCTGTTGCTGCTGCTCATTTTCAAGATGAACGCTTCATATCTTATACAGGTCATCCAGGTGGGAGGGCATGTAATTGGTGTCATTGTAAGCTGATTCTGTAGGTAGTAATTCATCTGCGTGTAAAGTTGCGGCTCTTACATCAATCACAGTGGTCTACATTTGTCACCACTTATTCAATTAGCTCGCAGGTAGCAACGTTGGTACCTTCGTAGAGTGTGGCATGTTTCTCTGTCAGGTTCAAAATGCGTATTGGAATCTTCCCGCTGTCGGTGTATACCAATGACCTGGCGGTTATCATCTCATGCTTCTCTATTAAATTAGCCGTTGGTTCAACTACAGCCAGTCCCGTAAGCCCTGCTTCTTTTTCAAGTTTACCCAGTAACAATACCTCTCCACCTGGTGGAATGCTCACAGTAGTGTCTGCAGTGATGCGGCATGATTTCGCTGATGTTCGTGTAGTGGTTGTGCACGCTATGGGTACGTCATGTAATTTCATTTCTGCCTTACCAACATCTAGATGACAGTTGTATTTCATCATGAAATCATAGCCCAGGATACCATCTAGGTCGATCTCAGCCACCCATACATCATGTTGTACCTGAGGGCTCTGCTTGCCGATTTTAAGTTGAAAACTCCCACGCCCAATAGAGAGTAGGGCCTTGCCATCTGCAGTTACCATAGTAATTTCTTTATTCTCTAGTCGTGGTCGCGTTGGTTCAGGTAAGGCATAGTAAATCTCTGGCCTCACTATCGTTATGTTGGCCCCTGTATCTACCAGAAAGTTAACACCAATCCCTTCTATATGTCCAGCCACATACATGCCACCTGCCCCCGTCGTCGATCTGATGCGTGGCTTTATTGTTGTGGTTGGGTCTGTGGTCCTGGGCCTGGGTGCTGGAGTCGATCTTTGGCCCACAAGCTCGACTGTCCGCCGTTTCCCTGACGTGAGCTTGTGTTATTTCTCCACGAACCGGCTTTTGGGCATTCTCGTCGGAAATGGCCAGTCTCGTGGCAATTCCAACACTCCACGGTGTCTTGGCCACCCTGGCGTGCCCACCTTCGTTGGGTTGATGGTCTGGGGGTAAACCTGTGGCCGTCCCAGCTAACAATCGGACGTTTTCTGAACGTTTTTTTAACGTTTTAAATTGGTTTTTTAAACGTTCAAAAAAAAACGTTTTCTAAACGTTTTTTTGTGGTAGGTTTTGGACGTTTAAAAAACGTTTTTATTGAACGTTTAAAAAACCAATTTAAAACGTTTAAAAAACCAATTTAAAACGTTTAAAAAACCAATTTAAAACCTTGTCTCGTATTCGTTTTCCAGACCAGCTCTCCAGAAAACATTTAGACGTTTAGAAAACCTTTTAAGAACGTTTAGAAAACCTTTAAGAACGTCTAGAAAACCTTTTAAGAACGTTTAGAAAACCCTTTAAGAACGTCTACACTGCAAAAAATTTGGGTGTTGAATAACACCAGTTTGAGGATCATACCGTTTTAACACTATAATTTTGTACATATTAACTGCATGGACAAATTACGTAATGAAATATTACAAAGAACTGACTTATTACACATTACACATCCATATACAATAATAATCTATTCCTACTGAATACGTACTACACACATAGCCATTGCCGTTGTTAGTTTTATACTACGCTTTTTTGTCCACGACGAAGTCGCAGCTAGTTTTTATGAATAATGTCAAAATTTGAAAACGAATAAAATGTAACGCGAATTTTTAACTATGTTTGCACAAAAATCAAAATTCAATCATGGAATCGTTTAAATAATTACATATTATGGTAAAATAAATGGGTTTTTGGACTAAATACAACAATTTAACATCGACTATTGTTAACATATACCATAATTCCTTATCGACCAATCAGAGGGCTTTATTTCACACACGCATGCGCACTAGGTCAAAATTAACACCAAAAGTACGTAACACCAGTACTTGATTTGAAACTAATACTTCAATAATCATTTTACTTCATTTTAACACCAATGTTCATTCCAAAAGATTAAAAAAACATTGGTGTTAAAATTTTAACACCACAGTTTTTGCAGTGCCTTTTTAGGACGTCTAGAAAACCTTTAGACGTTTAAAAAACCTTTTAAGAACGTCTAGAAAACCTTTTAAAAACGTTCAAAAAACCTTTTAAGAACGTTCAGAAAACCTTTTAAGAACGTCTAGAAAACCTTTTAAGAACGTTCAGAAAACCTATTCAGAACGTTCAGAAAACCTTTCAAGAACATCCAACATAGCGTTTGAATATAAACGATGGCATGCACGCTGTACGTAGGCGGCCAGCCAGGCCGCGCCGGCGCACCGCATGATATCGATGTCACAAAATATAACAATTACGTACATCAACATCATCGATCATCATAATCATAATCATCATCATAATCCCCATCATTAGGCTACTCAATTTAATCATCAAAATAATAATCATATTAAATCATAATATTAAAAAACAATAATTAATTACAATTAGTTTTTATTTGACTTGGACGTAAAGAAAACGTTTTTTAAACGTCCAGAAAAAAATTCGTCTTTTTCAAACGTTTCGTAAACGTTTTGTAAACGTTTTAAAAAAACCTTTGCTTTGGGGCAAATATTAGGTCAAAATTAGATGTTCTCCAAACGTTTTTTAAACGTTTGTTAAAAATCAAGACGTAGCGGACGTTTAAAAAACGTTTTTTAAACGTTTATTTAGGACGAAGACCTAGCGGGCCTAATTAAACGTTTAAATAACGTTTTTTAAACGTTTATTTAGGACGAAGACCTAGCGGACCTACTTAAACGTTTAAAAAACGTTTTTTAAACGTTTTGTGTTTGCTGGGGTAATCCGTCTTCCTTTCCCCATTTAGTTGCTTCTGTAGATTGTTGAACCCTTCGGTAATTACATTACCGATTGTAGAGGTGAATGCAGCAAGCTGTCGTTCCAGTGATGGAGCGGCTACTGCATCTGTCGTGCCTGTAGTTTCAGAGGTTACCACTCTGGCAGCTGGTGCTGACCGTCTTATTTGGCCCCGTTGTCTCTCTGCCATATGAAATGCCTCAAGCTCAATGGCAACTCTCACGGCATCATCAATGTTGATCGGCCTGGACTGAAACACCCGCCAACGGATGTCAGCATCATCGAGAGCATCCATAAAATGCTCCTTTGCCAATGTTTCCTGTAGCTCGTAGGGTGCCGTTGGGTATGCCCGTCGCGTCAACCGCCTTATGCTCTGGGCCAATTCGGGAAGTTTTTCATCTCTCCCTCTCATTCGGTTTTTTAATTGAACACGAAACATTTCCGTCTGGTTGTCTGGGCTAAATCGTCGACCAAGTGCTGCGATGAGGGCGTTATAATCTCGTCGTCTAGTGACATCCAAGTCACCCAGCACGGCCTGTGCCGCGCCCCGCAGATTGGCAGCCAGGTACATCGCCTTCTCTCGTGCACTCCAACCATTGAGCTCGGATAATAGCTCAAACTGCACGAGGTAGTCTTCCCAGGGGCTCATGCCATCATACGTTGCTGGCCTAACTCTCGGCTTATTGTCAGACAGGGCTGACATGTTGTTCCGTGTCGATCTCTGTTGTTCCATGTTGTTTGGTGACGGTTCTTGTCGTTTATTACTGGCAGTGTCCAATGCCGCAAGTTGCCGCCGCAACTTTTCATTCTCTTCCTTCATTAGGTTAATTTCCCGTCGTTCCCGTTGAAATGAACTGTCACCATCACCGCCCCATGCCGGTGAATTTTGCACGGTGTCATCTTCTGGCGTACTTGAACGGCCCGCCCCGGCGGTGGGTCCGAACTGGATTTCTTGATCCGAAGTATCCATCTTCTTTTGTCGTTCTGGTAGCGTGTATAATTTCTCCGTTGAAGTCCGGCCACCGCTGCCACCAAATGTAACGGGCGTGAAATTGCTGATACAAGTACTAAATGACTAGAGAAACTGGAGAGATCGTGCTGTGGCTTCAAAGAATAATAACAGTTTTATTATCTGTACGATGTTTCCAATACTAAGCACACATTATGTCTAATGCGAATAAACCGAATGTCTATGTGTGTAACAATGAGACGGAGCGTCAAGGTGTATTGCAATCGAACGTCGGCTGAGACGCGCTCCACATACTATAGTCTACCGGGCCAGAACCAGTCACGGCCTGAACATCGATCTGAAACTCTCAACCACGAGCACTGATTTGGCTCGTCTTTTATAGCGGATTGGGCGCGTACATAACGCGTGGAGCTAGCGTTTCATAACAAAATGTCCTTTGCAATACCCTGATTGGTCATAAACCATTCCTCCATGTATTATTCCAAATCAAAATAATCACAGCGTCTTGACCTAGAAAGCTTAGATGAATTAAACTTGTATAAGTCATTTCATTTAACAATAACTCTACTATTAATTTATCATAGGCCCTATTGTTAATACGTGGTCAACTGTATTGACATCAATTCTTTCCATAGAAATACGAAATGTAGCTTGATACTTATTTCTTATCTTCCTAAGGCCCATCATTTCAATTAGGTTTAGGAAATGAACATGTATTCTATCAGATTAAAGAATGAATTAATCATGACTTGTATTTTCGTTACAATATTTTAATGTAGAAATAACGGTACTGGCACACAAAAACTGTTGGTCCCATTGTTGGTCCCATCAAGTACAAATTCACACCCACCCATAACAAATCCTGCGTACGGGCCTGTTGTTGCAAGTCTGTTGCAAGTACATGTAAAGTATGGTTGGTTATCGTGGCTGAGATGAGATAGGTCAATACGTATAGGCTGGGTTCGGGTGGTCTGTTCTTGACTTGCGAAACTCGATTGTGCAAAACCGCTAATATTTTATAATATATGTGTGATCCTGTTCCGAATGCAAGGTTCTTGGGTCCCGTTTAAGCGCGACAACCGAGTTTCGCGTGTCCAGAACAGACCGCCCGTCGCGACGAACCGCAGTCAGAGTTACCTTTAAAGTGACCCGGATGTGCAGGGGCCTACAAGCTGCAGCTTAATCAAAACAAAACATTTTGTTTGGGGGGTGGGGGTTTCCCGAATAAATAAATAAATAAATAAATAATGAAAATACCAAATAATTCTTCTATGAAATAACCAACCATTGTTTATACACATTTATTTCCAAGCAAGCATTGTTCCTATGTAACAAAGAGATACGGATTGTAAAAAAAACCAGGGCTTTAAGGCAGTCCATACAAAAAAATGGGTAGGGGCTCGATGTTTAGAAACGATAGAATGGTCAATACGTATAGGCTGGGTTCGGGCGGTCTGTTCTTGACTCGTGAAACTCGATTGTGCAAAACCCTGAATAATAGGTGGTGTGTGATCCTGTTCCGAGTGTAAGGTTCTTAGGTCGCGTTTGAGCGCGACAACCGAGTTTCGCGTGTCAAGAACAGACCGCCAGACGAACCAGTCAGAGCGGTCAGAGTCACCATTGGAGTGACCCGGATGTGCAGGGGCCGCATGCGCAGAGTTCATCAAGTTCATGTTGTTTTGTCTGGTACGTTTTGTCATTTCCGGTCTGTATTTCCTCCAAAGCTCTAGGGGCCAACTTACTTGAGCTGCTAAGCGCAACAAATGTTGAGCTGCCAAGCACAATAAATTGGCTTAGCACAACAGTGCCTTGCTCAGTTAAATAGGTTACCAGTTTAGACTCCATATGTTTTTTTCCTGAGCGCTTCCAAAATAAACCAGTTAAACATTCTACCTGAGGCTAAACAATTTATAATTGTATGCATGTATTGTCCTAAATCAAGTAAGTAAAATAATAATAACTAGAAATGTGTTTGTGGACAAACACAGAGCTGTTTCGCTTGTCTAAAATGACTTTGAATATGTGAGTGGTGGTCTATGTGTGTACCAGATCTGAAGTCGATCGGATTTACCAAAGTGCCAAATATATCTTGGTTGCAAAAAACGTGTACAAATCCTATGGGAAAAACTGCACCTTTAACGTGACGTCACATGGCCCACGATGACGTCGTCATGACGTCATCTTAATTTCCGTCTATAACACATCCTGGAATACTTGCATACCAAGTTTGACCCCAATCAGACCTTTACTTCCAGAGATAGAGGGTCTTAAAAAGTACACCTTTAAAGTTACGTCACCTGACCCACGATGACGTCATCATGACGATTGTCCTTGTGGCCCTCCTAGAGGTGGTGGTCGAGGTGTGTACTAAGTTTCGAGTCGATTGGATTTACCAAAGTGTCAAATTCAATAGTCTGACGAAAAACGTGTACAAAACCTATAGGGAAAACTGCACCTTTAATGTGACGTCACATGGCCCATGATGACGTCGTCATGACGTCATCTTAATTTTTGTCTATAACACATCCTGGAATACTTGCATATCAAGTTTGACCCCAATCAGACCTTTACTTCCAGAGATAGAGGGTCTTATAAACTGCACGTTTAATGTGACGTCAAATGACCCACGATGACGTCATCATGACGATTTTTGTTCTGGCCCCTCTGGGGATGGTGGTTGAGGTGTGTCTTAAGTCTCAAGTCGATCGGATTTACCGAAGTGTCAAATTCAATATTCTGAAGAAAAACGTGTACAAATCCTATGGGGAAAAATTGCACCTTTAACGTGACGTCACGTGACCACGAATGACGTAATCGTGACAAATTTCTTCTAGGATCATCTGTGGGTGG
The DNA here is from genome assembly GCA_037893245.1 of Crossaster papposus. Lineage (NCBI taxonomy): Eukaryota > Metazoa > Echinodermata > Asteroidea > Velatida > Solasteridae > Crossaster > Crossaster papposus. The sequence goes on from JBAIAA010000313.1 coordinate 29,554, forward strand.
TGGTCTAAGTGTATGCCAAGTCTCAAGTCGATCGGATTTACCAAAGTGTCAAAGTGTATTGGCAGAAAAAACGTGTACAAATCCTATGGGAAAAAGTGACAAAAAAACAAAAAAAACTAGAGATATGTCTGTTCAAGGAACAGAGCATATGGCTTTTTCGCATTTTTTTGTTGTATTGTTCATTACATTTATGATTTCATTTAATACATTTCTTTACTTTAATTTTTTCAAAACTGCAAATTTTAAATTATTAATTGGATTATATCTCTCGCGGTTAATTTTCAGAAATGTTTAAAGGTTTTTTAATTGTAATTTCCGGTCTAGTGACGTCATATTATCGTGACGTTATTAACAGAAAGCTCGAGAGCTGTCTTAACTTTGCTATTTAAAGCAAAAATCTGGATTATATCTATCGCGGTTGATTTTTAAGCGACGTTTTAAGGTTTTAAGGTCTTTTCATTGTAACTTCCGGTTTGGTGACGTCATCAATAAATCTCTTTCTCAATATGTTGTTAGCACGAAGCTGATTATATACACCGGTTATAAAGTGATTTCAGCAAACTTCGCCACACACATCAACAGATTATTCATTTTAACCATTTTTCAACCTGCCGCTAGAGGGCGCTATAACGTGTTATGACGTCGCCGGTAATTATTTTGAAAAGTTTATTCTAGCCAGACACTAACATCGTTGACAGTAAGTTCATATCATTTTTAAGTTTTAAATTATAAGGCACTTCCGGTTTGGACCGGAAGGAAGGGTCACGTGATTTCACGCACATGAGTTGAAATGAAGATCTTTAATTATTCTATCTATCGAGAGCTGTCTTAACTTTGCTATTTCAAGCAAAAATCTGGATTATATCTATCGCGGTTGATTTTTAAGCGACGTTTTAAGGTTTTAAGGTCTTTTCATTGTAACTTCCGGTTTGGTGACGTCATCAATAAATATCTTTCTCAATATGTTCTTAGCACGAAGCTGATTATATACACCGGTTATAAAGTGATTTCAGCAAACTTCGCCACACACATCAACAGATTATTCATTTTAACCATTATTCAAACTGCCGCTAGAGGGCGCTATAACAATATGACGTCACCAATTTTTTTTTGAAAAATACATTGTAGCCAGACACTAACATCGTTGAAAGTAAGTTCATATCATTTTTCACTTTCAAATTATGAGGCACTTCCGGTTTAGACCGGAAGGAAGGGTCACGTGATTTCACGCACGCGAGATAAAATCAAGATCCTGGATTATTCTATCTATTGCCACAAAAATTAAGTTTCGGTCTTTTGCGGTTGATTTGTTATTGATTTTCAAAGATTAAATCAATTACACCTTTAAGATGACGTCACGTGACCCCTGATGACGTCACCATGACGTATTTCTGCGAGACACGAGTTCACTATGGGGTCTTCACCTGGGTTAAGTTTTATGTAAATACGACTTTGTTTTCGATTAAAAGTGACGGGCAGAAAAAACGTGTACAAAGTCTATGGGGTTTAGGTTACTAAAAGAAAAGAAAAAAAAAAAAAAGAAGAAAAAAAAAAATCAGAACAAAAACAAAGGCTTTTTCGCAAAATTGCGAAAAAGCCAACTAGAAATGTGTTTGTGGACAAACACAGAGCTGTTTCGCTTGTCTAAAAATGACTTGGAATATGTGAGTGGTGGTCTATGTGTGTACCAAATCTGAAGTCGATCGGATTTACCAAAGTGCCAAATATATCTTGGTTGCAAAAAACGTGTACAAATCCTATGGGAAAAACTGCACCTTTAACGTGACGTCACATGGCCCACGATGACGTCGTCATGACGTCATCTTAATTTCCGTCTATAACACATCCTGGAATACTTGCATACCAAGTTTGACCCCAATCAGACCTTTACTTCCAGAGATAGAGGGTCTTAAAAACTACACCTTTAAAGTGACGTCACCTGACCCACGATGACGTCATCATGACGATTATCCTTGTGGCCCTCATAGAGATGGTGGTCGAGGTGTGTACTAAGTCTCGAGTCGATTGGATTTACCAAAGTGTCAAATTCAATAGTCTGACGAAAAACGTGTACAAAACCTATAGGGAAAACTGAACCTTTAATGTGACGTCACATGGCCCATGATGACGTCGTCATGACGTCATCTTAATTTTCGTCTATAACACATCCTGGAATACTTGCATACCAAGTTTGACCCCAATCAGACCTTTACTTCCAGAGATAGAGGGTCTTATAAACTGCACCTTTAATGTGACGTCAAATGACCCACGATGACGTCATCATGGCGATTTTTCTTCTGGCCCCTCTGGGGATGGTGGTCGAGGTGTGTCTTAAGTCTAAAGTCGATCGGATTCACCGAAGTGTCAAATTCAATATTCTGAAGAAAAACGTGTACAAATCCTATGGGGAAAAATTGCACCTTTAACGTGACGTCACGTGACCACGAATGACGTAATCGTGACAAATTTCTTCTAGGATCATCTGTGGGTGGTGGTCTAAGAGTAGGCCAAGTCTCAAGTCGATCAGATTTACCAAAGTGCCAAAGTGTATTGTCCGAACAAAAAACGTGTACAAACCCTATGGAGAAGAGTCTGAAGGAGAAAAAAAAAAAAATAGACATGTGTTTGTGGACAAACACAGAGCTGTTTCGAGTGTCTTACATTATTTTCAATATGTGTGTGTGGTGGTCTATGTGTGTGCCAAGTCTCAAGTCGATCAAATTTACGAAAGTGTCAAAGTCAATAGTCTGAAGAAAAACGTGTACAAAACCTATGGGGGAAAAATTGAATCTTTAAGGTGACGTCACGTGACCTTGATTGACGCAATCGTGCCGAATTTCTTTCAGGAACATCTGGGGGTGGTGTTCTAAGTGTATGCCAAGTTTCAAGTCGGTCGGATTAACCAAAGTGTCAAAGACAATAGTCTGAAGAAAAACGTGTACAAAACCTATGGGAAAAATTTCACCTTTAACGCGAAGTCACGTGACCTTGAGTGACGTAATCACAACGAATTTCTTCTAGGACCGTCCTTGGGTGATTGTCTAAATATATGCCAAGTCTCAAGTCGATCGGAATTACCAAAGTGTCAAAGTGTATTGTCTGAATAAACGTGTGCAAATCCTATGGAGAAAAGTCTGAAAAAGAAAAAAAAAGAAAAGAAAACTAGACATGTGTTTGTGGACAAACACGGAGCTGTTTCGAGTGTCTCAAATTACTTTCAATATGTGTGTGGTGGTCTTTTGTGTGTGCCAAGTCTCAAGTCGATCAGATTTAATAAAGTGTCAAAGTCAATATTCTTAAGTAAAACGTGTACAAAACCTATAGGGGAAAATTGAACCTTTAACGTGACGCCCCGTGACCTTGAATGACGTAATCGTGCCAAATTTCTCCTACGACCGTCTGTGGATGGTGGTCTATGTGTGTGCCAAGTCTCAAGTCGATCGGATTTACTTAGTGTCAAAGTCAATAGTCTAAAGAAAACGTGTACAAAACCTATGGGGGACGAATTAAACCTTTAACTTGACGTCACGTGACCTTGAATGACGCAATCGTGCTGAATTTTTTTCAGAAACATCTGGTGGTGGTGTTCTGAGTGTATGGCAAGTTTCAAGTCGGTCGGATTTACCAAAGTGTCAAATTCAACAGTCTGAAGAAAAACGTGTACAAAACCTATGGGAAAAATTTCACCTTTAACGCGAAGTCACGTGACCTTGAATGACGTAATCGCGACGAATTTCTTCTAGGACCGTCCTTGGGTGGTTGTCTAAGTGTATGCCAAGTCTCAAGTCCATCGGATTTACCAAAGTGTCAAAGTGTATTGTCTGAACAAACGTGTACAAATCCTATGGAGAACAAAAGGCAAAAAAAAACTAGACATGTGTTTGTGGACAAACACAGAGCTGTTTCGAGTGTCTTTCAATATGTGTTGATGGTCTTTGGTGTGTGCCAAGTCTCAAGTCGATCAGATTTACTAAAGTGTCCAAGTCAATAGTCTGAAGAAAAACGTGTACAAAACCTATAGGGGAAAATTAAACCTTTAATGTGACGCCCCGTGACCTTGAATGACGTAATCGTACCGAATTTCTTCTAGAACTGTCTGTGGATGGTGGTCTAAGTGTGTGCCAAGTCTCAAGTCGATCAGATTTACTAAAGTGTCAAAGTCAATAGTCTAAAGAAAAACGTGTACAAAACCTATGGGGGAAAAAATTGAACCTTTAACGCTAGGTCACGTGACCTTGAATAGTGCAATTGTGTCGAATTTCTTTCCGGAACATCTGGGGATGATGTTCTAAGGGTATGCCAAGTTTCAAGTCGGTCGGATTTACCAAAGTGTCGAAGACAATAGTCTTAAGAAAAACGTGTACAAAACCTATGGGGAAAATTTCACCTTTAACGCTAAGTCACGTGACCTTGAATGACGTAATCGCGACGAATTTCTTCTAGGACCGTCCTTGGGTGGTTGTCTAAGTGTATGCCAAGTCTCAAGTCCATCGGATTTACCAAAGTGTCAAAGTGTATTGTCTGAACAAACGTGTACAAATCCTATGGAGAACAAAAGGCAAAAAAAAAAAAAAAAAAAAAAAAAAAACTAGACATGTGTTTGTGGACAAACACAGAGCTGTTTCGAGTGTCTTACATTACTTTCAATATGTGTGTGTGGTGGTCTATGTGTGTGCCAAGTCTCAAGTCGATCAAATTTACGAAAGTGTCAAAGTCAACAGTCTAAAGAAAAACGTGTACAAAACCTATGGGGAAAAATTGAACCTTTAACGTGACGCCCCGTGACCTTGAATGACGTAATCGTGCCGATTTTTTTCTAGGACTGTCTGTGGATGGTGGTCTAAGTGTGTGCCAAGTCTTAAGTCGATCGGATTTACTAAAGTGTCAAAGTCAATAGTCTAAAGAAAAACGTGTACAAAACCAATGGGAGAAAAATGTGCACCTTTAACGGGACGCCACGTGATGTTCAATGAAGCAATCGTGCCTAATTTCTTTCAGGAACATCTGAGGGTGTTGTTCTAAGGGCATGCCAAGTTTCAAGTCGGTCGAATTTACCGAAGTGTCAAATTCAATAGTCTGAAGAAAAACGTGTACAAAACCTATGGGAAAAATTTCACCTTTAACGCAAAGTCACGTGACCTTGAATGACGTAATCGCGACGAATTTCTTCTAGGACCGTCCTTGGGTAGTTGTCTAAGTGTATGCCAAGTCTCAAGTCCATCGGATTTACCAAAGTGTCAAAGTGTATTGTCTGAATAAACGTGTGCAAATCCTATGGAGAAAAGTCTGAAAAAGGAGAAAAAAAAAAAGAAAAAAAAAAAACAGAAAAAAAAAAACTTTAACGATTACAAAAGCTGTTTCGGTGAAAAACCGAAACAGCTAAAAAAAAAAAAAAAAAAAAAACCAGAACGAAAACAAAAGCTGTTTCGGTGAAAAACCGAAACAGCTAAAAAAAAAAAAAAAGAAAAAAAAAAACTTTAACGATTACAAAAGCTGTTTCGGTGAAAAACCGAAACAGCTAAAAAAAAACAAAAAAAGAAAAACTAGACATGTGTTTGTGGACAAACACAGAGCTGTTTCGGATGTCTTAGATGACTTTCATTATGTGTGTGCCAAGTCTGAAATCGATTGGATTTGCCGATTTTCCCAAGATATATAAGTTGAAAAATACGTGTACAAATCCTATGGGAAAAACTACACCTTTAATATGACGTCACATGACACCCGATGATGTCATCATGATGTCATCTTAATTTTCGTCTATAACACATTCTGGAATACTTGCAAACCAAGTTTGACCCCAACCGGACTTGTACTTTCAGAGTTAGAGGGTCCTAAAAACTGAACCTTTAATGTGACGTCCCATGACCCCCCGATGACGTCATCATGACGATTTTCCCCCTTCGCCCTCCTGGAGATGATGGTCGAGGTGTGTGCTAAGTCTCAAGTCGATCAAATTTACGAAAGTGTCAAAATCAATAGTCTGAAAAAAAACGTGTACAAACCCTATAGGGAAAAAAATTGCACCTTTAACGTCACGTCACGTGACCTTAAATGACGCAATCGTGCCAAATGTCTTCAAGAGCCATCTGTGGGTGGTGTTTTAGGTGTATGCCAAGTTTCAAGTCGGTCGGATTTACCAAAGTGTCAAAGTCAATAGTCTGAAGAAAAACGTGTACAAAACCTATGGGGAAAAATGTTACCTTTAACATGACGTCACATGACCTTGAATGACGTAATCGCGACGAATTTCTTCTAGGACCGTCCTTGGGTGGTTGTCTAAATGTATGCCAAGTCTCAAGTCGATCGGATTTACCAAAGTGTCGAAGTGCTATGCCAGAAGAAAATGACAAAAAAGAAAAAAAAAAAGAAAACTAGACATGTGTTTGTGGACAAACACAGAGCTGTTTCGATTGTCTAACGTTACTTTCATGTGTGTGTGGTGGTCTATGTGTGTGCCAAGTCTGAAGTCGATTGGATTTACACAAGTGCCAAATATATATTAGTTGAAAAAACGTGTACAAATCCTATGGGGAAAATTGAACCTTTAATGTGACGTCACATGATACCCGATGATGTCATCATGATGTCATCTTAATTTTCGTCTGTAACACATCCTGGAATACTTGCATACCAAGTTTGACCCCAATCGGACATGTACTTCTAGAGATAGAGGGTCTTAAAAACTAAACCTTTAATGTGACGTCACATGACCCCCGATGACGTCATCATGAAGGATTTTCTCCTTGGCCCTCCTGGAGATGGTGGTCGAGGTGTGTGCTAAGTATCAAGTCGATCAATTTTACGAAAGTGTCAAAATAAATAGTTTGAAGAAAAACGTGTACAAACCCTATGGGGAAAACAATTAGACGTTTAACGTCACGTCACGTGACCTTGAATGACGCAATCGTGCCGAATTTCTTCAATGGCCATCTGTGGGTGGTGTTCTAAGTGTATGTCAAGTTTCAAGTCGGACGGATTCACCAAAGTGTCAAAGTCAAAAGTCTGAAGAAAAACGTGTACAAAACCTATGGGAAAAATTTTACCTTTAACATGACGTCACGTGACCTTGAATGACGTAATCGCGACGAATTTCTTCTAGGACCGTCCTTGGGTGGTTGTCTAAATGTATGCCAAGTCTCAAGTCGATCGGATTTACCAAAGTGTCAAAGTGTATTGGCAGAAAAAACGTGACAAAAAAGAAAAAAAAAAAGAAAAAAAAAAACTTTAACGAAAACAAAAGCTGTTTCGGTGAAAAACCGAAACAGCTAAAAAAAAAGAAAACTAGACATGTGTTTGTGGACAAACACAGAGCTGTTTCGATTGTCTTACTTTCAATATGTGTGTGTGGTGGTCTATGTGTGTGCCAAGTCTGAAGTCGATTGGATTTACACAAGTGCCAAAGATATATTAGTTGAACAAAACGTGTACAAATCCTATGGGAAAAATTGTACCTTAGACCTATGAAAAACATACTGCTGCTGAGATACAATTTATAATGTTTTAATGCAGGGTCAAAAACCTTTGACCCTCAGAAAGGGAATTTCCCCTCCTTCTTTGCTCTTGGAATAAATAATAACCCCCATACCCGCCACAATAAGTTGAAATTAGCCTCTTAGATTTGTTTTTGTTCATGGTAATTTTCCTGTTATTTTACTAATATGACATTTTAGTAATACGTCTATTTTTGACCTTTGACCTTTTTCTGTAAGGGGCCAGTAGTTATTCTATGTCATCTTTGTTCATAATCCTGTGCATTTTGACACCAATATCATCTATATACTATATTTTGTTGCTATAAATATGACATTTTAGTAATAAAATTGTTTTGTGACCTTTGACCTCATTTTCGGAGGTCAGGATTTGGTCCCAAGGGTCAATAATTATTTGATGTCATCTTCTATTGTAATTCTGTGCATTTTGACACCAAGATCATCTATATACCATATTTTGTTGCTAAAATATGATTTTTAGTGATTTGGGCAGGGGTCAATGACCTTTGACCTCTAATAAAAAAAATCACCAACCCCTATCCCTCCTTCCTTTTTGTTGTTAGTTGTCCATACCCATACCTACCCAAATCAGTTGAAATTAGCTTCTTTTAAATTTGTTCACAGATGAACCTTAAGTTAGGGATACCGGTACTATATATGCACACTGCGAGAAACGAGTGAAATCAACCAAAATCCTACAATGTTCATCGTGCATAAGTACCAGTGCATGCGGTCGCATGATGTTTGCAAGTACAAACGCCCAATTATTCTGCGCGTGCGCATAATAACCGACAACAAAAACCTAGCTTGCTGGACAAAAAATCAGGTCAAAATGTATGACCGGTCGTGAAATTGGATGTCAATATTTACGTAGATATTCAAGATTTTTGAGGCAAGTCGTGAAATTTGTCTTGAATATCGTCGTAAATATTGACGTCAAATTTCACGACTTTCCCCAAGGTCGCGAACATTGACATCAATATTGACGTCAAATTTCAAGAGTTTCCCCAAAAGTTGCAAATATTGACGTCAAATTTGACGTCAATATTCGCGACTTTTTGGGAAACTCTTGAAATTTGACGTCAATATTGACGTCGATATTCGCGACTTTGGGGAAAGTCGCGAATATCGCCGTCAAATTTGACATCAATATTTGCAACTTTTGGGGAAACTCTTGAAATTTGACGTCAATATTGATGTCAATGTTCGCGACCTTGGGGAAAGTCGTGAAATTTGACGTCAATATTTACGACGATATTCAAGACCTTGGGAGCAAGTCGTAAAATTTGTTGCGAATATCGACGTCAAATTTGACGTCAATATTCGCGACTTTTTGGGAAACTCTTGAAATTTGACGTCAATATTGACGTCAATATTCGCGACTTTGGGGAAAGTCGCGAATATCGCCATCAAATTTGACGTCAATATTTGCAACTTTTTGGGAAACTCTTGAAATTTGACGTCAATATTGATGTCAATGTTCGCGACCTTGGGGAAAGTCGTGAAATTTGACGTCAATATTTACGAAGATATTCAAGACTTTGGGAGCAAGTCGTAAAATTTGTTGCGAATATCGACGTCAAATTTGACGTAAATATTCGCGACTTTCGGAGAAACTCTTAAAATTTGACGTCAATATTGATGTCAATATTGGTGTCAATATTGATGTCAATATTCGCGACTTTGGAGAAAGTCGTGAAATTTGACGTCAATATTGACGTCAATATTAGCAACTTTTGGGGGAAAGTCATAACATTGACGTCAATATTGACGTCAATATTAGCAACTTTTGGGGGAAAGTCATAACATTTGACGTCAATATTGACGTCAATATTCGCGACTTTGGAAAAAGTCGTAACATTTGTTGCAAATATTGATGTCAATATTCACACTCTGTGTAGTCCCTCCAAGGCCACCATAATTATGGCTTAAAGGTCACAAAACACAACATTTCATATACAAATCACACGGTGACGTCATCACGACATCATCAAAAACTGCTCCTTAAAGGCGACGTCACATGTTCCACAATGTTGACATCATGACGTTACCTACATTTCGTCCATAACACATCCCAGAATACCTGTATGTACCAAGTTTGACCCCAATCGGACATGTACTTTCAGAGAAAAAGGGTTCCAAAAACTGCACCTTTAATGTGACGTCACATGACCAACAATGACGTCATAATTACGTCATCCTAATTTCGTATATAACTCATCCTGGAATACATGAATACCAAGTTTGACCACAATCGGACCTGTATTTCTAGAGATAGAGGGTCTTAAAAACTGAACCTTTAATGTGATGTCACATGACCCCTGATGACGTCATCATGACGATTTTCTTTTTGGCCCTACTGGGGATGGTGTTTGAGGTCTGTGCTAAGTCTCAAGTCAATTGGATGTACAGAAGTGTCAAATTTAATATTCTGAATAAAAACGTGTACAAATCCTATGGGAAAAAACTGTACCTTTAACGTGACGTCACGTGACCACGAATGACGTAATCGTGACAAATTTCTTCTAGGATCATCTGTGGATGGTGATCTAAGTGTATGCCAAGTCTCAAGTCGATCGGATTTACCAAAGTGCCAAAGTGCTATGCCAGAACAAAAAACGTGTACAAACCCTATAGAGAAGAGTCTGAAGGAGAAAAAAAATAAAAAAAGAGAAAAAAAAAAATCAGAAGGAATACAATAGCTGTTTCGGCTGTAGTGCCGAAACAGCTAAAAAAAAAACTTTAACGAAAACAAAAGCTGTTTCGGCTGAAAGGCCGAAACAGCTAAAAAAAAATCAGAACGAATACAATAGCTGTTTCGGCTGAATTGCCGAAACAGCTAAAAAAAAAAGAAAAAAAAAGAAAAAAAAGAAAAAAAAAAACTTTAACGAAAACAAAAGCTGTTTCGGCTGAAAGGCCGAAACAGCTAAAAAAAAAAACTAGACATGTGTTTGTGGACAAACACAGAGCTGTTTCGGCTGTCTAAGATGACTTTTATTATGTGTGTGCCAAGTCTGAAATCGATTGGATTTGCCAATTTTCCAAAGATATACAAGTTGAAAAATACGTGTACAAATCCTATGGGAAAAACTGCACCTTTAAATTGACGTCACATGACACCCGATGATGTCATCATGATGTCATCTTAATTTACGTCTATAACACATTCTGGAATACTTGCATACCAAGTTTGGCCCCAATCAGACATGTACTTCCAGAGATAGAGGGTCCTAAAATCTGCCCCTTTAATGTGACGTCACATGACCCACGATGACGTCATCCTGACGATTTTTCCCTTGGCACTCCTGGGTTTGATGGTCGATGTGTGTGCTAAGTCTGAAGTCGATCGGATTTACCAAATTGTCAAATTCAATAGTCTGAAGAAAAACGTGTACAAAACCTATGGAGAAAATTAAACCTTTAATGTGACTTCACATGACTCCCGATGATGTCATAATTACGTCATCTTAATTTTCGTCTATAACACATCCTCGAATACTTGCAAACCAAGTTTGACCCCAACCGGACTTGTACTTTCAGAGTTAGACGGTCTTAAAAACTACACCTTTAATGTGACGTCACATGACCCCCCGATGACGTCATCTTGATTATTTTGTTCTTGACCCTCCTAAGGATGTGTGCCAAGTCTCAAGTCGATCAAATTTACGAAAGTGTCAAAGTCAATAGTCTAAAGAAAAACGTGTACAAAACCTATTGGGGAAAAATTGAACCTTTAACGTGACGTCACGTGACCTTGAATGACGCAATCGCGCCGAATTTCTGTCAGGAACATCTGGGGGTGGTGTTCTAAGTGTATGCCAAGTTTCAAGTCGGTCGGATTTACTAAAGTGTCAAAGTCAATAGTCTGAAGAAAAACGTGTACTAAACCTATGGGGAAAAATTGAACCTTTAACGTGACGTCACGTGACCATGAATGACGTAATCGTTACGAATTTCTTCTAGGATTATCTGTGGGTGGTGGTCGAGGTTTGTGCTAAGTCTCAAGTCGATCGAATTGACAGAAGTGTCAAATTCAATATTTTGAAGAAAAACGTGTACAAAACCTATGGAGAAAATTGAACCTTTAATGTGACGTCACATGACACCCGATGATGTCATAATTACGTCATCTTAATTTTCGTCTATAACACATCCTCGAATACTTGCAAACCAAATTTGACCCCAATCGGACGTGTACTTCCAGAGATAGAGGGTCTTAAAAACTGCACCTTTTGTATAACGTCACATGACCCAAGATGACGTCATCATGACGATTGTTCTCCTGGACCTCCTGGGGATGGTGGTCGAGGTGTGTGCTAAGTTTCAAGTCAATCGGATTCACCAAACTGTCAAATTAAATAGTCTGAAGAAAAACGTGTACAAAACCTATGGGGGAAAATTGCACCTTTAACGTGACGTCACGTGACCAAGAATTATGTAATCGCGACGAATTTGTTCTAGGACCGTCCTTGGGTGGTTGTCTAAATGTATGCCAAGTCTCAAGTCGATCGGATTTACCAAAGTGTCAAAGTGTATTGGCAGAAAAAACGTGTACAAATCCTATGGAAAAAAGTGACAAAAAAAAAAAAAAACTAGACATGTGTTTGTGGACAAACACAGAGCTGTTTCGAGTGTCTAAAATTACTTTCAATATGTGTGTGGTCGTTTTTTGTGTGTGCCAAGTCTCAAGTCGATCAGATTTACTAAAGTGTCAAAGGTAATAGTCTAAAGAAAAACGTGTACAAAACCTAACGGAAAAAAATAGAAACTTTAACGTGACGCCCCGTGACCTTGAATGACGTAATCGTGCCGAATTTCTTCTAGGGCCGTCTGTGGATGGTGGTCTCAGTGTGTGCCAGGTCTCAGTGTGTGCCAAGTCTCAAGTCGATCGGATTTACTAAAGTGTCAAAGTCAATAGTCTAAAGAAAAACGTGTACAAAACCAATGGGAGAAAAATGTGAACCTTTAATGTGACGTCACATGACACCCGATGATATCATCACAATGTCATCTTAATGTTCGTCTATAACACATCCCGGAATACCTGAATACCAAGTTTGACCCTAATTGGACTTGTACTTCCAGAGATAGAGGGTCTTAAAAACTACACCTTTAATGTGACGTCACATGACCCACGATGATGTCATCATGACGTCACCCTGATTTTCGTCTATAACACATCCTGGAATACTTGCATACCAAGTTTGACCCCAATCGGGCCTGTACTTCCAGAGATAGAGGGGCCTAACAACTGCACCTTTAATGTGACGTCACATGACCCACGATGACGTCATCGTGACGATTTTTCCCTTGGCCCTCCTGGGGATGGTGGTTGAGGTGTGTGCTAAGTCTGAAGTCGATAAAATTTACGAAAATTTCAAAGTTAATATTCTGAGGAAAAACGTGTACAAAACCTATGGGGGAATAATTTTCACATTTAACGTGACGTCACGTGACCTTGAAAGACGCAATCGTGCCGAATTTCTTCCAATATCATTTGTGGGTGGTGTTCTAAGTGTATGCCAAGTCTCAAGTCGGTCGGATTTACCGAAGTGCCAAAGTCAATAGTCTGAATAAAAACGTGTACAAAACCAATGGGAGAAAAATGTGAACCTTTAATGTGACGTCACGTGACCTTGAATGACGCAATCGTGCCGAATGTCTTTCAGAAACATCTGGGGGTGGTGTTCTAAGTGTATACCAAGTTTCAAGTCGGTCGGATTTACCGAAGTGCCAAAGTCAATAGTCTGAAGAAAAACGTGTACAAAACCTATGGGGAAAATTAAACCTTTAACGTGACGTCACGTGACCTTGAATGACGCAATCGAGCCAAATTTCTTCTAGGACCATCTGTGGGTGGAGGTCTAAGTGTATACCAAGTCTCAAGTCGATTGGATTTACCAAAGTGCCAAAGTGTATTGGCAGAACAAACGTGTGTAAATCCTATGGGTAAAAACACTGAAAGTGGAAAAAAAAAACAAAAAAAACTAGACATGTGTTTGTGGACAAACACAGAGCTGTTTCGGATGTCTAAAATGACCTTCAATATGTGGGTGGTGGTCTAGTGTGTATCAAGTCTGAAATCGATCGGATTTACCAAAGTGCCAAATATATTGCTTGAAAAAAACGTGTACGAATGCTATTAAAAAAACTGAACCTTTAATGTGACGTCACATGACCCACGATGACGTCACCACCACGAGTTTTCTCTTGGCCCTCCTGGATATGGTGGTCGAAGTGTGTGCTAGGTCTCAAGTCGATCAAATTTACGAAAGTGTCAAAGTCAATAGTCTAAAGAAAAACGTGTACAAAACCTATGGGTGGAAAATTGCACCTTTAACGTCATGTCACGTGACCTTGAATTACGCAATCGTGCCAAATTTTCTCCAGAACCATCTGTGGGTGGTGTTCTAAGAGTATGCTAAGTCTGGAGTCGAGTGAATTTACCAAAGTGTCAAAGTCAATAGTCTGAAGGAAAACGTGTACAAAACCTATAGGGAAAACTACACCTTTAATGTGACGTCACATGACCCACGATAATGTCATCATGACGTCACCCTAATTTCCGTCTACAACACATCTCGGAATACCCGTATACCAAGTTTGACCCCAATCGGACCTGTACTTCCAGAGATAGAGGGTCCTAAAAACTGCACCTTTAATGTGACGTCACATGACCCACGATGACGTCATTATGACGATTTTTCCCTTGGCCCTCCTGGGGATGTTGGTCGAGATGTGTGCTAAGTCTCGAGTCGATCAAATGTACGAAAGTGTCAAAGTCAATAGTCTGAAGACAAACGTGTACAAACCCTATGGGAAAATAAATTACACCTTTAACGTCACGTCACGCGACCTTGAATGATGCAATCGTGCCGAATTTCGTCCAGGACTATCTGTCAGTGGTGTTCTAAGTGTATGTTAAGTTTCAAGTCGGTCGGATGTACCAAAGTGTCAAAGTCAATAGTGTGAAGAAAAACGTGTACAAAACCTATGGGAAAAATTTAACCTTTAACGTAAAGTCACGTGACCTTGAGTGACGTAATCGCGACGAATTTCTTCTAGGACCGTCCTTGGGTGGTTGTCTAAAAGTATGCCAAGTCTCAAATCGATCGGATTTACCAAAGTGCCAAAGTGTATTGGCAGAACAAACGTGTGTTAATCCTATGGGTAAAAACACTGAAAGTGGAAAAAAAAAAAAAAAAAAAAAAAAAAAACTTTAACGAAAACAAAAGCTGTTTCGGTGAAAAACCGAAACAGCTAAAAAAACTTTAACGAAAACAAAAGCTGTTTCGGTGAAAAACCGAAACAGCTAAAAAAAAAAAACTAGACATGTGTTTGTGGACAAACACAGAGCTGTTTCGAGTGTCTTTCAATATGTGTGTGATGGTCTTTTGTGTGTGCCAAGTCTCAAGTCGATCAGATTTACTAAAGTGTCCAAGTCAATAGTCTAAAGAAAAACGTGTACAAAACCTATGGGGGAAAATTGAACCTTTAATGTGACGCCCCGTGACCTTGAATGACGTAATCGTGCCGAATTTCTTCTAGGGCCGTCTGTGGATGGTGGTCTAAGTGTGTGCCAAGTCTCAAGTCGATCGGATTTACTAAAGTGTCAAAGTCAATAGTCTAAACAAAAACGTGTACAAAACCAATGGGAGAAAAATGTGAACCTTTAATGTGACGTCACGCAACCTTGAATGACGCAATCGTGCCGAATTTATTTCAGAAACATGTGGGGGTGGTATTCTAAGTGTATGCCAAGTTTCAAGTCGGTCGGATTTACCGAAGTGCCAAAGTCAATAGTCTGAAGAAAAACGTGTACAAAACCTATGGGGAAAATTAAACCTTTAACGTGACGTCACGTGACCTTGAATGACGCAATCGAGCCAAATTTCTTCTAGGACCATCTGTGGGTGGAGGTCTAAGTGTATACCAAGTCTCAAGTCGATTGGATTTACCAAAGTGCCAAAGTGTACTGGCAGAACAAACGTGTGTAAATCCTATGGGTAAAAACACTGAAAGTGGAAAAAAAAAAAAAAAAAAAAAAAAAAAAAAAAAATTAACGAAAACAAAAGCTGTTTCGGTGAAAAACCGAAACAGCTAAAACTAGAAATGTGTTTGTGGACAAACACAGAGCTGTTTCGCATGTCTAAAATGCCTTTCAATATTTGTGTGGTGGTCTAAGTGTGTGCCAAGTCTAAAGTCGATCGAATTTAGTGCCAAAGATAAACTGGTTGAAAAAAACGTGTACAAATCCTATGGGAATAATTGAACCTTTAATGTGACGTCACATGATACCCGATGATGTCATCATGATGTCATCTTAATTTTCGTCTGTAACACATCCTGGAATACTTGCATACCAAGTTTGACCCCAATCGGACATGTACTTCTAGAGATAGAGGGTCCTTAAAATTGAACCTTTAATGTGACGTCACATGACCCACGATGACGTCATTATTACGATTTTTCCCTTGGCCTTCCTGGGGATGGTGGTTGAGGTATGCACTAAGTCTGAGGTCGATCAAATTTACGAAAGTGTCAAAGTCAATAGTCTAAAGAAAAACGTGTACAAACCCTATGGGGAAAAAAATTGCACCTTTAACGTCACGTCACGTGACCTTGAATGACGCAATCGCGCCGAATTTCTTTCAGAAACATCTGGGGCTGGTGTTCTAAGTGTATGCCAAGTTTCAAGTCGGTCGGATTTACCAAAGTGTCAAAGTGAATAGTCTGAAGAAAAACGTGTACAAAACCTATGGGGAAAATTTTACCTTTAACATGACGTCACGTGACCTTGAATGACGTAATCGCGACGAATTTCTTCTAGGACCGTCCTTGGGTGGTTGTCTAAATGTATGCCAAGTCTCAGGTCGATCGGATTTACCAAAGTGTCAAAGTGTGTTGGCAGAAAAAACGTGTACAAATCCTATGGGAAAAAGTGACAAAAAAAAAAAAAAACTAGAACTACGTCTGTTCGAGGAACAGAACATAGGGCTTTTTCGCATTCGCAATTTGTTTTATTAAATATTTCAAAAATTGAACTTTTAAACCATCAAAACAATTTAAAATCATTGAAAACTAATTTAAGTTAATTTAAACAGAGTAAAATGAATTAAAACTGATTAAAACGATGACGTCACACGTTTGTGAACTTTTTGTGCAACTATCTATCACCTAACAACACAAAATGAGGTGTTATGTTAACACGATCCGTTGCTGAGATATGCCTTCAACGTCTAAAAACGTAATAATTCAAATATAATCGTAATATGACGTAACATTTGTCAACATGACGCTAGAGGGTGCTTTAACATTTTATGAAGTCACTGTTAATTTTTTTGTTACTTACAACCTAGCCAGCGCCTTACATCGTTGAAAGTAAGTTAGCATCGTTTCCACTTTTAAATTATAAGGCACTTCCGGTTTGGACCGGAAGGAAGTGTCAGGTCTTTTTGCATGTAATACAAATTATGAAGACCATGGATTAATCTATCAATTTCCTTAAAAATCTAAATCAGATCTCTTATAGTTGATTTTATATTGATTTTCAAAGAATAAATTTAGAAATATTTGGTTGCTTGTAATCTGACACTTGATGACGTCATTGTGACGTAATTAACAGAAACTCGAGATCAGTCTTAACTTTGCTATCTGAAGCAAAAATCTGGATTATATCTATAGCGGTTGATTTTTAAGCGACTTTTTAAAGTTTAAAGGATTTTTTATGATAACTTCCGGTATGGTGACGTCATAAATATTTCTCCTTCCCAATATGGTCTAAGCATGAAGCTGATTATATACACCGGTTATAAAGTTATTTCAGCAAACTTCGCAACACACATCAAAAGATTAATCATTTTAACCATTTTCAACCTGCCGCTAGAGGGCGCTATAACATGTTATGACGTCGCCGGAATTTTTTTGAATAGTTTATTCTAGCCAGACAATAACATCGTTAAAAGTAAGTTCATATCATTTTTCACTTTTAAAATATAAGGCACTTCCGGTTTTGACCGGAAGGAAGGGTCACGTGATTTCACGCACGGGAGATAAAATGAAGATCCTGGATTATTCTATTAATTGCCACAAAATTCAAGTTTCGGTCTTTTGCGGTTGATGTTTTATTGATTTTCAAAGATTAAATTAATTGCGCCTTTAAGATAAGGTCACGTGGCCCTGATGACGTCTTCCTCGTGGTGTCTGTCGGCGAGACTGGAGTTCACTATTGGGTCTTCACCTGGGTCAAGTTTATGAGAATACGACTTTGTTTTTCCGTTAAAAGTGCTTTGAATTGTGCAAGCAACGTTTACAAAGTCTACGGGGTTGGATTCTGCATAGCCGAAAGCGTGTTTACCTACCTGTCGTAAGCGGCGCCCTTCCCCATGGGCAATTTGATGACGTCATCCTGTTTCACAGGTTGGCGGCTAGTGTCCTCTTGGGTGAGCGTACATGTGCTTGCACGAACGATGTCAGTGGTGATACATTCGCTCAATACATAATACACTGTCAGTGTATACGTACATGTACTAGCATGTATATTATACGTGTGCCATACACACGTAAGGGGTCAATGCTTTTTGGACCTAGGCAAAAACGATTACATTTCAAGGGTGCCGCAGGGTATGTTCAAGTTCGTTTTTTGCCCCAAAACACAGGGAAGTTCGAGAACTACTTTCACATTAACCTTTAGAGCAAAAATCAAGATTGTATCTGTCAGGATTAATTTTTTAGGAATTTTCAAAGGAAAAGGAGTCTTTTCATTCTAACTTCCGGTCTGGTGACGTCATAATTTTTTCTTCCCGTCAACTTGTTCCTAGCATGAAGCTGATTAAATACACCGGTTATAAAGTGATTTCAGCAAAATTCGCCACACACATCAACAGATTATTCATTTAAACAATTTTTCAAACTGCCGCTAGAGGGCGCTATAACATGTTATGACGTCACCAATATTTTTTTTGAAAAATACATTGTAGCCAGACACTAACATCGTTGAAAGTAAGTTCATATCATTTTTCACTTTCAAATTATGAGGCACTTCCGGTTTAGACCGGAAGGAAGGGTCACGTGATTTCACGCACACGAGATAAAATGAAGATCCTGGATTATTCTATCTATTGCCACAAAAATTAAGTTTCGGTCTTTGGCGGTTGATTTGTTATTGATTTTCAAAGATTAAATCAATTACACCTTTAAGATGACGTCACGTGACCCCTGATGACGTCACCATTTCGTTTTTCGGCGAGACACGAGTTCACTATAGGGTCTTCACCTGGGTTAAGTTTTATGGAAATACGACTTTGTTTTCTATTAAAAGTGACTGGCAGAAAAAACGTGTACAAAGTCTATGGGGTTTAGGTTACTAAAAGAAAAAAAGAAGAAGAAGAAAAAAAACTAGAACTACGTCTGTTCGAGGAACAGAACATAGGGCTTTTTCGCATTCACAATTTTTTTTTATTAAATATTTTAAAAATTGAACTTTTAAACCATCAAAACAATTTAAAATCATTGAAAACTAATTTAAGTTAATTTAAACAGAGTAAAATGAATTAAAACTGTTTTAAACGATGACGTCACACGTTTGTGAACTTTTTGTGCAACTATCTATCACCTAACAACACAAAATGAGGTGTTATGTTAACACGATTCGTTGCTGAGATATGCCTTCAACGTCTAAAAACGTAATAATTCAAATATAATCGTAATATGACGTAACATTTGTCAACATGACGCTAGAGGGCGCTTTAACATTTTATGAAGTCACTGTTAACTTTTTTGTTACTTACAACCTAGCCAGCGCCTAACATCGTTGAAAGTAAGTTAGCATCGTTTTCCACTTTTAAATTATAAGGCACTTCCGGTTTGGACCGGAAGGAAGTGTCGAGTCTTTTTGCATGTAATACAAATTATGAAGACCATGGATTAATCTATCAATTTCCTTAAAAATCTAAATCAGATCTCTTACAGTTGATTTTATATTTATTTTCAAAGATTAAATTTAGAAATATTTGGTTGCTTGTAATCTGACACTTGATGACGTCATTGTGACGTAATTAACAGAAACTAGAGATCAGTCTTAACTTTGCTATTTGAAGCAAACATCTGGATTATATCTATAGCGGTTGATTTTTAAGCGACTTTTTAAAGTTTAAAGGATTTTTTTATTGTAACTTCCGGTTTGGTGTCGTCATAAATATTTCTCCTTCCCAATATGCTCTATAATAAAGTTATTTCAGCAAACTTTGCAACACACATCAACAGATTAATCATTTTAACCATTTTCAACCTGCCGCTAGAGGGCGCTATAACATGTTATGACGTCGCCAGAATGTTTTTGAAAAGTTTATTCTAGCCAGACACTAACATCGTTGAAAGTAAGTTCATATCATTTTTCACATTCAAATTATAAGACACTTCCGGTTTTGACCGGAAGGAAAGGTCACGTGATTTCACGCACGGGAGATAAAATGAAGATCCTGGATTATTCGATTAATTGCCACAAAATTCAAGTTTCGTTTTTTTGCGGTTGATGTTTTATTGATTTTCCAAGATTAAATCAATTACACCTTTAAGATAAGGTCACGTGGGCCTGATGACGTCTTCCTCGTGGTGTCTGTCGGCGAGACTGGAGTTCACTATTGGGTCTTCACCTGGGTCGAGTTTATGGAAATACGACTTTGTTTTTCCGTTAAAAGTGCTTTGAATTGTGCAAGCAACGTTTACAAAGTCTACGGGGTTGGATTCTGCGTAGCCGAAAGCGTGTTTACCTACCTGTCGTACGCGGCGCCCTTCCTCATGGGCAACTTGATGACGTCATCCTGTTTCACAGGTTGGCGGCTAGTGTCATCTTGGGTGAGCGTAAATGTGCTTGCACGAACGATGTCAGTGGTGATACATTCGCTCAATACATAATGCACTATCGGTGTATACGTACATGTACTAGCATGTATATTATACGTGTGGCACGCACACGTAAGGGGTCAATGCTTTTTGCACCTAGGCCAAAACGATTACATTTCAAGGGTGCCGCAGGGTATGTTCAAGTTCGTTTTTTGCCCCAAAACACAGGGAAGTTCGAGAACTACTTTTACATTAACCTTTACAGCAAAAATCAAGATTGTATCTGTCAAGTTTAATTTTTTAGGAATTTTCAAAGGAAAAAGAGTCTTTTCATTCTAACTTCCGGTCTGGTGACGTCATAATTTTTTCTTCCCGTCAACTTGTTCCTAGCATGAAGCTGATTAAATACACCGGTTATAAAGTGATTTCAGCACACTTCGCCACACACATCAACAGATTATTCATTTTAATCATTATTCAAACTGCCGCTAGAGGGCGCTATAACATGTTATGACGTCACCAATTTTTTTTGGAAAAATATATTGTAGCCAGACACTAACATCGTTGAAAGTAAGTTCATATCATTTTTCACTTTCAAATTATGAGGCACTTCCGGTTTAGACCGGAAGGAAGGGTCACGTGATTTCACGCACGCGAGATAAAATCAAGATCCTGGATTATTCTATCTATTGCCACAAACATTAAGTTTCGGTCTTTTGCGGTTGATTTGTTATTGATTTTCAAAGATTAAATCAATTACACCTTTAAGATGACGTCACGTGACCCCTGATGACGTCACCATTACGTTTTTCGGCGAGACACGAGTTCACTATAGGGGGTTCACCTGGGTTAAGTTTTATGGAAATACGACTTTGTTTTCTATTAAAAGTGACTGGCAGAAAAAACGTGTACAAAGTCTATGGAGTTTAGGTTACTAAAAGAAAAAAAGAAGAAGAAGAAAAAAAAAAATCAGAACAAAAACAAAGGCTTTTTCGCAAAATTTGCGAAAAAGCCAACTAGACATGTGTTTGTGGACAAACACAGAGCTGTTTCGAGTGTCTTACATTACTTTCAATATGTGTGTGTGGTGGTCTATGTGTGTGCCAAGTCTCAAGTCGATCAAATTTACGAAAGTGTCAAAGTCAACAGTCTAAAGAAAAACGTGTACAAAACCTATGGGGGAAAATTGAACCTTTAACGTGACGCTCCGTGACCTTGAATGACGTAATCGTGCCGATTTTTTTCTAGGACCGTCTGTGGATGGTGGTCTAAGTGTGTGCCAAGTCTTAAGTCGATCGGATTTACTAAAGTGTCAAAGTCAATAGTCTAAAGAAAAACGTGTACAAAACCAATGGGAGAAAAAATGTGCACCTTTAACGTGACGTCACGTGACGTTCAATGACGCCATCGTGCCAAATTTCTTTCAGGAACATCTGGGGGTGGTGTTCTAGGGGCATGCCAAGTTTCAAGTCGGTCGGATTTACCGAAGTGTCAAATTCAATAGTCTGAAGAAAAACGTGTACAAAACCTATGGGGAAAATTTCACCTTTAACGCAAAGTCACGTGACCTTGAATGACGTAATCGGGCTGAATTTCTTCTAGGACTGTCTTTGGGTGGTTGTCTAAATGTATGCCAAGTTTCAAGTCGATCGGATTTACCAAAGTGTCAAAGTGCTATGCCAGAAAAAACGTGTACAAATCCTATGGGGAAAAATGACAAAAAAGAAAAAAAAACTAGATATGTGTTTGTGGACAAACACAGAGCTGTTTCGATTGTCTAACGTTACTTTTAATATGCGTGTGTGGTGGTCTATGTGTGTGCCAAGTCTGAAGTCGATTGGATTTACACAAGTGCCAAAGATATATTAGTTGAAAAAAACGTGTACAAATCCTATGGGGAAAATTGTACCTTAGACCTATGAAAAACATACTGCTGCTGAGATACAAGTTATAATGTTTTAATGCAGGGTCAAAGACCTTTGACCCTCAGAAAGGGAATTTCCCCTCCTTCTTTGCTCTTGGAATAAATAATAACCCCCATACCCGCCACAATAAGTTGAAATTAGCTTCTTAGATTTGTTTTTGTTCATGGTAATTTTCCTGTTATTTTACTAATATGACATTTTAGTAATACGTCTATTTTTGACCTTTGACCTTTTTCTGTAAGGGGCCAGTAGTTATTCTATGTCATCTTCTTTCATAATCCTGTGCATTTTGACACCAATATCATCTATATACTATATTTTGTTGCTATAAATATGACATTTTAGTAATAAAATAGTTTTGTGACCTTTGACCTCATTTTCGGAGGTCAGAATTTGGTCCCAAGGGTCAATAATTATTTGATGTCATCTTCTATGGTAATTCTGTGCATTTTGACATCAAGATCATCTATATACCATATTTTGTTGCTAAAATATAATTTTTAGTGATTTGGGCAGGGGTCAATGACCTTTGACCTCTAATAAAAAAAATCACCAACCCCTATCCCTCCTTTCTTTTTGTTGGTAGTTGTCCATACCCATACCTACCCAAGTCAGTTGATACCTACCCAAATCATCGTGCATAAGTACCAGTGCATGCGGTCGCATGATGTTTGCAAGTACAAACGCCCAATTATTCTGCGCGTGCGCATAATAACCGACAACAAAAACCTAGCTTGCTGGACAAAAAATCAGGTCAAAATGTATGACCGGTCGTGAAATTGGATGTCAATATTTACGTAGATATTCAAGATTTTTGAGGCAAGTCGTGAAATTTGTTGCGAATATCAACGTCAAATTTGACGTCAATATTCGCGACTTTTTGGGAAACTCTTGAAATTTGACGTCAATATTGACGTCAATATTCGCGACTTTGGGGAAAGTCGCGAATATCGCCGTCAAATTTGACGTCAATATTCGCGACTTTTTGGGAAACTCTTGAAATTCGACGTCAATATTCGCGACTTTGGGGAAAGTCGCGAATATCGCCGTCAAATTTGACGTCAATATTTGCAACTTTTTGGGAAACTCTTGAAATTTGACGTCAATATTGATGTCAATGTTCGCGACCTTGGGGAAAGTCGTGAAATTTGACGTCAATATTTACGACGATATTCAAGACTTTGGGAGCAAGTCGTAAAATTTGTTGCGAATATCGACGTCAAATTTGACGTAAATATTCGCGACTTTCGGAGAAACTCTTAAAATTTGACGTCAATATTGTTGTCAATATTCGCTACTTTGGAGAAAGTCGTGAAATTTGACGTCAATATTAGCAACTTTTGGGGGAAAGTCATAACATTTGACGTCAATATTGACGTCAATATTCGCGACTTTGGGAAAAGTCGTAACATTTGTTGCAAACATTGATGTCAATATTCACACTCTGTGTAGTCCCTGCAAGGCTACCATAATTATGGCTTAAAGGTCACAAAACACAACATTTCATATACAAATCACACGGTGACGTCATCACGACATCATCAAAAACTGCTCCTTAAAGGCGACGTCACATGTTCCACAATGTTGTCATCATGACGTAACCTACATTTCGTCCATAACACATCCCAGTATACCTGTATGTACCAAGTTTGACCCCAATCGGACATGTACTTTCAGAGATAAAGGGTCCCAAAAACTGCACCTTTAATATGACGTCACATGACCAACAATGACGTCATAATTACGTCATCCTAATTTCGTATATAACTCATCCTGGAATACATGAATACCAAGTTTGACCACAATCGGACCTGTATTTCTAGAGATAGAGGGTCTTAAAAACTGCACCTTTAATGTGATGTCACATGACCCCTGATGACGTCATCATGACGATTTTCTTCCTGGCCCTACTGGGGAGGTGTTCGAGGTCTGTGCTAAGTCTCAAGTCAATTGGATGTACAGAAGTGTCAAATTTAATATTCTGAAAAAAAACGTGTACAAATCCTATGGGAAAAAAATGTACCTTTAACGTGACGTCACGTGACCACGAATGACGTAATCGTGACAAATTTCTTCTAGGATCATCTGTGGGTGGTGGTCTAAGTGTATGCCAAGTCTCAAGTCGATCGGATTTACCAAAGTGCCAAAGTGCTATGCCAGAACAAAAAACGTGTACAAACCCTATGGAGAAGAGTCTGAAGGAGAAAAAAAAAAACTAGACATGTGTTTGTGGACAAACACAGAGCTGTTTCGAATGTCTAAAATTACTTTCAATATGTGTGTGGTGGTCTTTTGTGTGTGCCAAGTCTCAAGTCAATCAGATTTACTAAAGTGTCAAAGGCAATAGTCTAAAGAAAAACGTGTACAAAACCTATGGAAAAAAATGAAACTTTAACGTGACGCCCCGTGACCTTGAATGACGTAATCGTGCCGAATTTCTTCTAGGGCCGTGTGTGGATGGTGGTCTAAGTGTGTGTCAAGTCTCAAGTCGATCGGATTTACTAAAGTGTCAAAGTCAATAGTCTAAAGAAAAACGTGTACAAAACCAATTGGAGAACAATGTGAACCTTTAATGTGACGTCACGTGACTCTGAATGACGCAATCGTGCCAATTTTCTTTCAGAAACATCTGGGGGTGGTGTTCTAAGTGTATGCCAAGTTTCAAGTCGGTCGGATTTACTGAAGTGCCAAAGTCAATAGTCTGAAGAAAAACGTGTACAAAACCTATGGGAAAATGTTCACCTGTAACGTGAGGTCACGTGACCTTGAATGACGTAATCGTGACAAATTTCTTCTAGGACCATCTGTGGGTGGTTGTCTAAATGTATGCCAAGTCTCAAGTCGATCGGATTTACCAAAGTGTCAAAGTGCTATGGCAGAAAAAACGTGTACAAATCCTATGGGAAGAAGTCTGAAAGTGGAAAAGAAAAAAAAGAAAAAAAAAAACTTTAACGAAAACAAAAGCTGTTTCGGTGAAAAACCGAAACAGCTAAAAAAACTAGACATGTGTTTGTGGACAAACACAGAGCTGTTTCGGATGTCTAAGATAACTTTCACTATGTGTGTGCCAAGTCTGAAATCGATTGGATTTGTCAATTTTCCCAAGATATATAAGTTGAAAATACGTGTACAAATCCTATGGGAAAAACTGCACCTTTAAAGTGACGTCACATGACACCCGATGATGTCATCATGATGTCATCTTAATTTTCGTCTATTACACATTCTGGAATACTTGCATACCAAGTTTGGCCCCAATCAGACATGTACTTCCAGAGATAGAGGGTCCTAAAATCTGCCCCTTTAATGTGACGTCATATGACCCACGATGACGTCATCCTGACGATTTCCCCCTTGGCCCTCCTGGGTATGGTGGTCGAGGTGTGTGCCAAGTCCGAAGTCGATCGGATTTACCAAATTGTCAAATTCAATAGTCTAAAGAAAAACGTATACAAAACCTATGGAGAAAATTGAACCTTTAATGTGACGTCACATGACACCCGATGATGTCATAATTACGTCATCCTATTTTTTTGTCTATAACACATCCTCGAATACTTGCAAACCAAGTTTGACCCCAACCGGACTTGTACTTTCAGAGTTAGACGGTCTTAAAAACTACACCTTTAATGTGACGTCACATTACCCCCGATGACGTCATCTTGATTATTTTGTTCTTGACCCTCCTAAGGATGGTGGTCGAGGTCTGTGCTAAGTCTCAAGTCGATCGAATTGACAGAAGTGTCAAATTCAATATTTTGAAGAAAAACGTGTACAAAACCTATGGAGAAAATTGAACCTTCAATGTGACGTCACATGACCCACGATGACGTCATCATGACAATTTTTCTCCTGGACCTCCTGGGGATGGTGGTCGAGGTGTGTGCTAAGTTTCAAGTCAATCGGATTCACCAAACTGTCAAATTAAATAGTCTGAAGAAAAACGTGTACAAAACCTATGGGGGAATAATTTGCACATTTAACGTGACGTCACGTGACCTTGAAAGACGCAATCGTGCCGAATTTCTTCCAATATCATTTGTGGGTGGTGTTCTAAGTGTATGCCAAGTTTCAAGTCGGTCGGATTTATCGAAGTGCCAAAGTCAATAGTCTGAAGAAAAACGTGTACAAAACCTATGGGGAAAATTAAACCTTTAAAGTGACGTCACGTGACCTTGAATCACGCAATCGAGCCAAATTTCTTCTAGGACCATCTGTGGGTGGAGGTCTAAGTGTACACCAAGTCTCAAGTCAATTGTAATCACCAAAGTGCCAAAGTGTATTGGCAGAACAAACGTGTGTAAATCCTATGGGTAAAAACACTGAAAGTGGAAAAAAAAAAAAGGAAAAAAAAAAAAAAGAAACTAGAAATGTGTTTGTGGACAAACACAGAGCTGTTTCGGATGTCTAATTTGTTTTGTAATAAGTGGGTGGTGGTCTAAGTGTGTCGCAAAGCTGAAGTCAATCTGATTTACCCAAGTGCCAAAGATATATTGGTTGACAAAAAACGTGTACAAATCCTTTGGGGAAAACTACACCTTTAATATGACGTCACATGACACCCGATGATGTCATCATGATGTCATCTTAATTTTCGTATATAACACATTCTGGAATACTTGCATACCAAGTTTGACCCCAATCAGACTTGTACTTCCAGAGATAGAGGGTCCTAAAATCTGCCCCTTTAATGTGACGTCACATGACCCACGAGGACGTCATCATGACGATGTTTCCCTTGGCCCTCATGGGTATGGTGGTCGAGGTGTGTGCTAAGTCTGGAGTCGATCGGATGTATATATCGGGTGAAAAAACGTGTACAAATCATATGGGGAAAACTACACCTTTAATGTGACGTCACATGACGTCATTATGACGTCACCTTAATTTTCGTATATAACACCTCCCGGAATACCTGTATACCAAGTTTGACACTAATCGGACTTGTACTTCCAGAGATAGAGGGTCCTAAGAACTGAACCTTTAATGTGACGTCACATGACCCCCGATGACGTCATCATGGCAATTTTCATATTGGCCCTTTTGAGGTTGGTGGTTGAGGTGTGCGCTAACTTTTAGGTCAATCGGATTTACTAAAGTGTCGAAGTCAATAGTCTTGATGAAAACGTGTACAAAACCTATGGGGAAAATTGACCTTTAACGTGACGTCACGTGACCATGAATGACGTAATCGTGACGAATTTCTTCTAGAATCATCCGTGGGTAGTATGCTAAGAGTAGCTAGCCAAGTCTGAAGTCGATCGGATTTACCAAAGTGTCAAAGATATATTAGTTGAGAAAACGTGTTCAAATCCTAAGGGGAAAACTCACCTTTAATGTGACGTCACATGGCCCACGATGACGTCGTCATGACGTCATCTTAATTTTCCTCTATAACACATCCTGGAATACTTGCATACCAAGTTTGACCCCAATCAGACCTTTACTTCCAGAGATAGAGGGTCTTAAAAACTACACCTTTAAAGTGACGTCACATGACCCACGATGACTTCATCATGACGATTATGCTTGTGGCCCTCCTAGAGATGGTGGTCGAGGTGTGTACTAAGTCTCGAGTCGATTGGATTGACCAAAGTGTCAAATTCAATAGTCTGACGAAAAACGTGTACAAAACCTATAGGGAAAACTGCACCTTTAATGTGACGTCACATGGTCCGTGATGACGTCGTCATGACGTCATCTTAATTTTCGTCTATAACACTTTCTGGAATACTTGCATACCAAGTTTGACCCCAATCAGACCTTTACTTCCAGAGATAGAGGGTCTTAAAAACTACACCTTTAAAGTGACGTCACATGACCCACGATGACGTCATTATGACGATTATCCTTGTAGCCCTCCTAGAGATGGTGGTCGAGGTGTGTACTAAGTCTCGAGTCGATTGGATTTACCAAAGTGTCAAATTCAATAGTCTGACGAAAAACGTGTACAAAACCTATAGGGAAAACTGCCCCTTTAATGTGACGTCACATGACACCCGATGACGTCATCGTAATGTCATCTTAATTATCGTCTATAACACATCCCAGGATACTTGCATATCAAGTTTCTCCCCAATCGGGCCTGTACTTCCAGAGATAGAGGGTCTTATAAACTGAACCTTTAATGTGAGGTCAAATGACCCACGATGACGTCATCATGACGATTTTTCTTTTGACCCCTCTGGGGATGGTGGTCGAGGTGTGTCTTAAGTCTCAAGTCGATCGGATTTACCGAAGTGTCAAATTCAATATTCTGAAGAAAAACGTGTACAAATCCTATGGGGAAAAATTGCACCTTTAACGTGACGTCACGTAACCACGAATGACGTAATCATGACGAATTTCTTCTAGGACCATCTGTGGGTGGTTGTCTAAATGTATGCCAAGTCTCAAATCGATCGGATTTACCAAAGTGCCAAAGTGTATTGGCTGAAGAAAAAACGTGTACAAACCCTATGGAGAAGAGTCTAAAGGAGAAACTAGAACTACGTCTGTTCGAGGAACAGAACATAGGGCTTTTTCGCATTCTCAATTTTTTAGATTAAATATTTCAAAAATTGAACTTTTATACCATCAAAACAATTTAAAATCATTGGAAACGAATTTGAGTTAATTTAAACAGATTAAAATTAATTCAAACTGATTAAAACGATGACGTCACACGTTTGTGAACTTTTTGTGCAACTATCTATCACCTAACAATAAAAAATGTTGTTATGTTAGCACGTTTCGTTGCTGAGATATGGCTTAAAGGTCTAAACACGTAATAATTCAAATATAATCGTAATATGACGTAACATTTGCCAACATGCCGCTAGAGGGCACTATAACATTTTATGAATTTACCGTTAACTTTGTTGTTACTTACAACCTAGCCATCGCCTAACATCGTTGAAAATAAGTTCACATCGTTTTCCACTTTTAAACTATAAGGCACTTCCGGTTTGGACCGGAAGGAAGGGTCAGGTCTTCTTGCATGTAATACAAATTATGAAGACCATGAATGAATCTATCAATTCTCTTAAAAATCTAAATCAGATCTCTTACAGTTGATTTTATATCAATTTTCAAAGATTAAATCAAGAAATATTTGGTTGCTTGTAATCTGACACTTGATGACGTCATCTGGACGTAATTAACAGAAAGCTCGAGAGCTGTGTTAACTTTGCTATTTGAAGCAAGAATCTAGATTATATCTATCGCGGTTGATTTTTAAGCATTTTTTTTAACGTTTAAAGGTCTTTTCATTGTAACTTCCGGTTTGGTGACGTCATAAATATTTCTCTTTCTCAATATGTTCTTGGCACGAAGCTGATTACATACACCGGTTATACAGTGATTTCAGCAAACTTCGCCACACACATCAACAGATTATTCATTTTAACCCTTATTCAACCTGCCGCTAGAGGGCGCTATAACGTGTTATGACGTCGCCGGTAATTTTTTTGAAAAGTTTATGTTAGCCAGACACTAACATCGTTGAAAGTAAGTTCATATCATTTTTCACTTTCAAATTAAAAGGCACTTCCGGATTGGACCGGAAGGAAGGGTCACGTGATTTCACGCACACGAGATAAAATGAAGATCCTGGATTATTCTATTAATTGCCACAAAATTCAAGTTGCGGTCTTTTGCGGTTGATGTTTTATTGATTTTCAAAGATTAAATCAATTTGACCTTTAAGATAAGGTCACGTGGCCCTGATGACGTCTTCCTCGTGGTGTCTGTCGGCGAGACTGGAGTTCACTATTGGGTCTTCACCTGGGTCAAGTTTATTGGAATACGACTTTGTTTTTCCGTTAAAAGTGCTTTGAATTGTGCAAGCAACGTTTACAAAGTCTACGGGGTTGGATTCTGCGTAGCCGAAAGCGTGTTTACCTACCTGTCGTACGCGGCGCCCTTCCCCATGGGCAATTTGATGACGTCATCCTGTTTCACAGGTTGGCGGCTAGTGTCCTCTTGGGTGAGCGTACATGTGCTTGCACGAACGATGTCAGTGGTGATACATTCGCTTAATACATAATGCACTATCAGTGTATACGTACATGTACATGTACTAGCATGTACAGTATATTATACGTGTGCCATGCACACGTAAGGGGTCAATGCTTTTTGCACCTAGGCCAAAACGATTACATTTCAAGGGTGCCGCAGGGTATGTTCAAGTTCGTTTTTTGCCCCAAAACACAGGGAAGTTCGAGAACTACTTTTACATTAACCTTTAGAGCAAAAATCAAGATTGTATCTGTCAAGTTAAATTGTTTAGGAATTTTCAAAGGAAAAGGAGTCTTTTCATTCTAACTTCCGGTCTGGTGACGTCATAATTTTTTCTTCCCGTCAACTTGTTCCTAGCATGAAGCTGATTAAATACACCGGTTATAAAGTGATTTCAGCAAACTTCGCCACACACATCAACAGATTATTCATTTTAACAATTTTTCAAACTGCCGCTAGAGGGCGCTATAACATGTTATGACGTCACCAATATTTTTTTTGAAAAATACATTGTAGCCAGACACTAACATCGTTGAAAGTAAGTTCATATCATTTTTCACTTTCAAATTATGAGGCACTTCCGGTTTAGACCGGAAGGAAGGGTCACGTGATTTCACGCACACGAGATAAAATTAAGATCCTGGATTATTCTATCTATTGCCACAACAATTTAGTTTCGGTCTTTTGCGGTTGATTTGTTATTGAATTTCAAAGATTAAATCAATTACACCTTTAAGATGACGTCACGTGACCCCTGATGACGTCACCATGACGTATTTCTGGGAGACACGAGTTCACTATAGGGTCTTCACCTGGGTTAAGTTTTATGGAAATACGACTTTGTTTTCTGGTAAAAGTACTTGTGCAAAAAAACGTGTACAAAGTCTATGGGGTTTAGGTTACTAAAAGAAAAAAAAAAGAAGAAGAAGAAAAAAAAAAATCAGAACAAAAAAAAAGGCTTTTTCGCAAAATTGCGAAAAAGCCAAAAAAAAAAAAAAAAAAAAAAAAAAAAAAAAAAAAATCAGAAGGAATACAATAGCTGTTTCGGCTGTAGTGCCGAAACAGCTAAAAAAAAAACTTTAACGAAAACAAAAGCTGTTTCGGTGGAAAACCGAAACAGCTAAAAAAAAAAAAAATAAAAAAAAAAAAAAAAAAAAAAAATCAGAAGGAATACAATAGCTGTTTCGGCTGTAGTGCCGAAACAGCTGAAAAAACTAGAAATATGTCTGTTCTATGAACAGAGCATATGGCTTTTTCGCAATTTTTGTCATTGTTCATTATATTTATGATTTTATTTGTTAAATTTCCTTAGCATTCTATTTTCAAAAATGAAAATTTAAAAACATTAATTGGATTAAATCTCGCGGTTTATTTTAGGCAATGTTTAAACGTTTAAAGGTCTTTTCATTGTAACTTCCGGTCTAGTGACGTCATATGTGTTTCTCATTGCCAACTTATTCCTAACAAGATGCGGTTTATAAATACCAGTTATAAAGCGATTTCAGCAAACTTTGCCACACACATCAACTGATTATTGATTTTAAACATTTTTTCAACCTGCCACTAGAGGGCGCTATAACAATTTATGACGTCACCGGTAACTTCTGTGTGAGTGCAGCCTAGCCAGAGACTATCATCGTTGAAAGTAAGTTCATATCATTTTGAACTTTCAAATTATAAGGCACTTCCGGTTTGGACCGGAAGAAAGGGTCAAGTAATTTTGAATGTAATACGAAATATAAAGACCCTGGATTATTCTATCAATTCCCGTTAAAATCTAAATCAGATCTGTTACAGTTGATTTTATATTGATTTTCAAAGATTAAATCTACAAATCATTAGTTGCTTGTAATCTGATACTTGATGACGTCATCGTGACGTCATTAACATAAAGCTCGAGAGCTGTCTTAACTTGTCTATTTAAAGCAAAAAAAAGAAGTATATCTATCACGGTTGATTTTTCAGCAATTATTTAAGGTTTAAAGATCTTTCATTTCATTGTAACTTCCGGTCTAGTGACGTCATATTTATTTCTCTCCGCCAACTTGTTCCTAACATGAAGACGATTATAAACACCAGATATAAAGTGATTTGGGAAAATTCGCCACACACATCAACTGATTATTCATTTGTAACAGTTTTCAACCTGCCGCCAGAGGGCGCTGTAACATGTTATGACGTCACCGGTATGTTGTGTGAAAAGCACTATCTAGCCAGAGACTAACATCGTTGAAACTAAGTTCACATTATGGTCCACTTTCAAATTATTAGCCACTTCCGGTTTCGACCGGAAGGAAGGGTCACGGGATTTTACGCACACGAGACAAAATGAAGATCCTGGATTTAATATTATATCAATTCCCACAAACCTTAAGTTCCGATCATACGTGGTGGATTTTTTATTAATTTTCAAACATTAAATCTATTGCACGTTTAAGATGACGTCAAGTGACCCATGATGACGTCATCACGACGCCTCTCCGCAAGGCACGAGTGCACTATAGAGTATTTACGGAGGTTAAGTTTGATGAGAATACCAATTTGTTTTCTGTTAAAAGTACTTGTGCAAAAGTTCCCGTACATCTATTATATCGTATAATTCACGCGTAGTTCTGCGTTGCCGAAGGCACGTTTACCTACCTGCCGTAAGCGGCGCCCTTCCTCATGGCCTATGTTGATGACTCTCGTGTTTCACATGTCACCGTACAAATGGATACCAGTGTCCCGCCTTCCGTTCTCTATTGTACAATGTATGGAGCGTACTGACATCGTACGTACAAGTACGCTCAATACAATGTACACGTATACTTGCGCCGTGCAATCAAGGACATAAAACATGACATTTCAAGGGTGTCTCAGGGTATGTCCAAGTTCGCCTTTTGCTACAAAACACAGGGAAGTTTGAGAAGTACTTTTATATTAACCTTTAGAGCAAAAAACAAGATTATATCGGTCAGGGTTAATTTTTTATGAATTTTTAAAGTAAAAGAGGTATTTTCATTATAACTTCCGGTCTGGTGACGTCATATTTTTTTCTTTCCGTCAACCTGTTCCTATCATGAAGCTGATTATATACATCAGTTATAAAGTGATTTGAACAAACTTCGCCACACACATCAACTGATTATTCATTTTAAACATTTTTCAACCTGCCGCTAGAGGGCGCTAAAACAATTTATGACGTCACCGGTCACTTTTTTGGAGAGCGCAGCCTAGCTAGAGACTAACATCGTTGAAAGTAAGTTCAAATCATTTTCCACTTTCAAATTATAAGCCACTTCCGGTTTGGACCGGAAGGAAGGGTCACGTGATTTTACGCACACGAGATAAAATGAAGATCCTTAATTATTTTATCGATTCCCACAAACTTCAAGTTACGGTCATTCGTGGTTGATTTTGTATTGATTTTCAAAGATTAAATTATTAAAACTTTAAGATGACGTCACATGTCACGTGATGACGTCATGATGACATCCGAGTTTTAGGCACTAGCTCAGTATGAGTTCTGAGTATGTGCAAAGTTTCAATGACATTGAAGTCTGTTTAATGACAAAAGTGACCGCCAGAATGAAACGTGTACAAAGTCTATGCGATTTATGGCACAAGAACAAGAAGAAGAAGAAACTAGAGATATGTCTGTTCAAGGAACAGAGCATATGGCTTTTTCGCATTTTTTTGTTGTATTGTTCATTACATTTATGATTTCATTTAATAAATTTCTTTACTTTAATTTTTTCAAAACTGCAAATTTTAAATTATTAATTGGATTATATCTCTCGCGGTTAATTTTCAGAAATGTTTAAAGGTTTTTTAATTGTAATTTCCGGTCTAGTGACGTCATATTATTTTGTTTTTATCCGCCAACTTGTTCCTAGAGGGCGTTATAACAATTTATGACGTCACCGGTAACTTTGTTTGTAGAGTGCAGGCTACCTAGAGACTATCATCGTTGAAAGTAAATTCATATCATTTTCAACTTTCAAATTATAAGGCACTTCCGGTTTGGACCGGAAGGAAGTGTCAGGTCTTTTTGCATGTAATACAAATTATGAAGACCATGATTAATCTATCAATTTCCTTAAAAATCTAAATCAGATCTCTTACAGTTGATTTTATATTGATTTTCAAAGAATAAATTTAGAAATATTTAGTTGCTTGTAATCTGACACTTGATGACGTCATTGTGACGTAATTAACAGAAACTCGAGATCAGTCTTAACTTTGCTATCTGAAGCAAAAATCTGGATTATATCTATAGCGGTTGATTTTTAAGCGACTTTTTAAAGTTAAAGGATTTTGTATTGTAACTTCCAGTTTGGTGACGTCATAAATATTTCTCCTTCCCAATGTGGTCTAAGCATGAAGCTGATTATATACACCGGTTATAAAGTTATTTCAGCAAACTTCGCAACCACTGACCTCTACACCTGGACGGATCATTGTCCATATTCTGCTGTGCTAACACTTGAAGTCGGCGCGAACTGGAAGTGCAACATGGCGGACCCGAGACGTCACTGCTGTGAGCCAATGAAATGTCCAGGTGTAGAGGTTAGTGGATTTACTCTGTACGTTTTGTATTTATAAACATTACGTAATACGTATCGTACCAACACCTAGACATTTCATTGGCTCACAGAGTGACGTCGTGGGTCCGCCATGTTGCACTTCTCCGCATGCCGACTTCAAAATAGAACAATGATGATCTGTCCATGTATAGAGGTCAGTGTTCGCAACACACATCAACAGATTAATCATTTTAACCATTTTCAACCTGCCGCTAGAGGGCGCTATAACATGTTATGACGTCGCCGGAATTTTTTTGAAAAGTTTATTCTAGCCAGACAATAACATCCTTAAAAGTAAGTTCATATCATTTTTCACATTCAAATTATAAGGCACTTCCGGTTTTGACCGGAAGGAAAGGTCACGTGATTTCACGCACAGGAGATAAAATGAAGATCCTGGATTATTCGATTAATTGCCACAAAATTCAAGTTTCGGTCTTTTGCGGTTGATGTTTTATTGATTTTCCAAGATTAAATCAATTGCACCTTTAAGATAAGGTCACGTGGGCCAGATGACGTCTTCCTCGTGGTGTCTGTCGGCGAGACTGGAGTTCACTATTGGGTCCTCACCTGGGTCGAGTTTATGGAAATACGACTTTGTTTTTCCGTTAAAAGTGCTTTGAATTGTGCAAGCAACGTTTACAAAGTCTACGGGGTTGGATTCTGCGTAGCCGAAAGCGTGTTTACCCACCTGTCGTACGCGGCGCCCTTCCTCATGGGCAACTTGATGACGTCATCCTGTTTCACAGGTTGGCGGCTAGTGTCATCTTGGGTGAGCGTAAATGTGCTTGCACGAACGATGTCAGTGGTGATACATTCGCTCAATACATAATGCACTATCGGTGTATACGTACATGTACTAGCATGTATATTATACGTGTGGCACGCACACGTAAGGGGTCAATGCTTTTTGCACCTAGGCCAAAACGATTACATTTCAAGGGTGCCGCAGGGTATGTTCAAGTTCGTTTTTTGCCCCAAAACACAGGGAAGTTCGAGAACTACTTTTACATTAATCTTTACAGCAAAAATCAAGATTGTATCTGTCAAGTTAAATTTTTTAGGAATTTTCAAAGGAAAAAGAGTCTATTCATTCTAACTTCCGGTCTGGTGACGTCATAATTTTTTCTTCCCGTCAACTTGTTCCTAGCATGAAGCTGATTAAATACACCGGTTATAAAGTGATTTCAGCAAACTTCGCAACACACATCAACAGATTATTCATTTTAACCATTATTCAAACTGCCGCTAGAGGGCGCTATAACATGTTATGACGTCACCAATTTTTTTTGGAAAAATATATTGTAGCCAGACACTAACATCGTTGAAAGTAAGTTCATATCATTTTTCACTTTCAAATTATGAGGCACTTCCGGTTTAGACCGGAAGGAAGGGTCACGTGATTTCACGCACGCGAGATAAAATCAAGATCCTGGATTATTCTATCTATTGCCACAAAAATTAAGTTTCGGTCTTTTGCGGTTGATTTGTTATTGAATTTCAAAGATTAAATCAATAACACCTTTAAGATGACGTCACGTGACCCCTGATGACGTCACCATGACGTATTTCTGCGAGACACGAGTTCACTATGGGGTCTTCACCTGGGTTAAGTTTTATGTAAATACGACTTTGTTTTCGATTAAAAGTGACGGGCAGAAAAAACGTGTACAAAGTCTATGGGGTTTAGGTTACTAAAAGAAAAGAAAAAAAAAAGAAGAAGAAGAAAAAAAAAAATCAGAACAAAAACAAAGGCTTTTTCGCAAAATTGCGAAAAAGCCAAAAACTAGAACTACGTCTGTTCGAGGAACAGAACATAGGGCTTTTTCGCATTCGCAATTTTTTTTTATTAAATATTTCAAAAATTGAACTTTTAAACCATCAAAACAATTTAAAATCATTGAAAACTAATTTAAGTTAATTTAAACAGAGTAAAATGAATTAAAACTGATTAAAACGATGACGTCACACGTTTGTGAACTTTTTGTGCAACTATCTATCACCTAACAACACAAAATGAGGTGTTATGTTAACACGATCCGTTTCTGAGATATGCCTTCAACGTCTAAAAACGTAATAATTCAAATATAATCGTAATATGGTGTAACATTTGTCAACCATGCCGCTAGAGGGCGCTATAACATTTTAAGAAGTCACCGTCAACTTGTTCGTTACTTACAACCTAGCCAGCGCCTAACATCGTTGAAAGTAAGTTAGCATCGTTTTCCACTTTTAAATTATAAGGCACTTCCGGTTTGGACCGGAAGGAAGTGTCAGGTCTTTTTGCATGTAATACAAATTATGAAGACCATGGATTAATCTATCAATTTCCTTAAAAATCTAAATCAGATCTCTTACAGTTGATTTTATATTGATTTTCAAAGATTAAATTTAGAAATATTTGGTTGCTTGTAATCTGACACTTGATGACGTCATTGTGACGTAATTAACAGAAACTCGAGATCAGTCTTAACTTTGCTATTTGAAGCAAAAATCTGGATATATCTATAGCGGTTGATTTTTAAGCGACTTTTTACAGTTTAAAGGATTTTTTATTGTAACTTCCGGTTTGGTGACGTCATAAATATTTCTCCTTCCCAATATGGTCTAAGCATGAAGCTGATTATATACACCAGTTATAAAGTTATTTCAGCAAACTTCGCAACACACATCAACAGATTAATCATTTTAACCATTTTCAACCTGCCGCTAGAGGGCGCTATAACATGTTATGACGTCGCCGGAATTTTTTTGAATAGTTTATTCTAGCCAGACAATAACATCGTTAAAAGTAAGTTCATATCAGTTTTTCACTTTCAAATTATAAGGCACTTCCGGTTTTGACCGGAAGGAAGGGTCACGTGATTTCACGCACACGAGATAAAATGAAGATCCTGGATTATTCTATTAATTGCCACAAAATTCAAGTTTCGGTCAATTGCGGTTGATGTTTTATTGATTTTTAAAGATAAAATCAATTGAACCTTTAAGATGACGTCACGTGACTCCTGATGACGTCATTATGACGTCTGTCTGCGAGACACTAGTTCACTATTGGGTCTTCACCTGGGTCAGGTTTATGGGAATACGACTTTGTTTTTCCGTTAAAAGTGCTTTGAATTGTGCAAGCAACGTTTACAAAGTCTACGGGGTTGGATTCTGCGTAGCCGAAAGCGTGTTTACCTACCTGTCGTACGCGGCGCCCTTCCCCATGGGCAATTTGATGACGTCATCCTGTTTCACAGGTTGGCGGCTAGTGTCCTCTTGGGTGAGCGTACATGTGCTTGCACCAACGATGTCAGTGGTGATACATTCGCTCAATACATAATACACTATCAGTGTATACGTACATGTACTATCATGTATATTATACGGGTGCCATGCACACGTAAGGGGTCAATGCTTTTTGCACCTAGGCCAAAACGATTACATTTCAAGGGTGCCGCAGGGTATGTTCAAGTTCGTTTTTTGCCCCAAAACACAGGGAAGTTCGAGAACTACTTTTACATTAACCTTTAGAGCAAAAATCAAGATTGTATCTGTCAGGTTTAATTGTTTAGGAATTTTCAAAGGAAAAGGAGTCTTTTCATTCTAACTTCCGGTCTGGTGACGTCATAATTTTTTCTTCCCGTCAACTTGTTCCTAGCATGAAGCTGATTAAATACACCGGTTATAAAGTGATTTCAGCAAACTTCGCCACACACATCAACAGATTATTCATTTTAACAATTTTTCAAACTGCCGCTAGAGGGCGCTATAACATGTTATGACGTCACCAATATTTGTTTTGAAAAATACATTGTAGCCAGACACTAACATCGTTGAAAGTAAGTTCATATCATTTTTCACTTTCAAATTATGAGGCACTTCCGGTTTAGACCGGAAGGAAGGGTCACGTGATTTCACGCACACGAGATAAAATTAAGATCCTGGATTATTCTATCTATTGCCACAAAAATTTAGTTTCGGTCTTTTGGGGTTGATTTGTTATTGAATTTCAAAGATTAAATCAATTACACCTTTAAGATGACGTCACGTGACCCCTGATGACGTCACCATGACGTATTTCTGCGAGACACGAGTTCACTATAGGGTCTTCACCTGGGTTAAGTTTTATGGAAATACGACTTTGTTTTCTGGTAAAAGTACTTGTGCAAAAAAACGTGCACAAAGTCTATGGGGTTTAGGTTACTAAAAGAAAAAAAAAAGAAGAAGAAGAAAAAAAAAAATCAGAACAAAAACAAAGGCTTTTTCGCAAATTTGCGAAAAAGCCAATAAAACAAACAGAAGAAAAAGAAAGGCTTTTTCGCTTTTAAGCGAAAAAGCCAAAAAAAAAAAAAAAAAAAAAAAAAAACTTTAACGAAAACAAAAGCTGTTTCGGCTGAAATGCCGAAACAGCTAAAAATCAGAACAGAAACAAAGGCTTTTTCGCAAAATTTGCGAAAAAGCCAAAAAAAATAAAAAAAAAGAAAAAGAAACTAGACATGTGTTTTTGGACAAACACAGAGCTGTTTCGGATGTCTAAGATGACTTTCATTATGTGTGTGCCAAGTCTAAAATCGATTGGATTTGCCAATTTTCCCAAGATATATAAGTTGAAAAATACGTGTACAAATCCTATAGGAAAAACTGCACCTTTAATGTGACGTCACATGACACCCGATGATGTCATCATGATGTCATCTTAATTTTCGTCTATAACACATTCTGGAATACTTGCATACCAAGTTTGGCCCCAATCAGACATGTACTTCTAGAGATAGAGCATAATGAAAACTTACGGTCATCTGCTCAACCAAAACAATGCACGCACGCTTCAACACGGGAAATGACCAAAAAAATCAGGTTTTTTTTTACAAAACCGAACGTATCTTTAAAACTAAATGAGCTGTACATTTCTGGTGAACGGTTTCTAAAAATAGACACATTAAGCTTTTTTTAAATCTAACTCTCGATATCATGCTACCTTCAGGGGTCCCGCCAAATGTTAGGGAAGTGTGTGTTTCCAGCCACGTTTTCAATGGGACGCGATGACATTTCGCCCTTTTGGGTACACTTTTTTACGTTCAGCAGGTCGTATATCAATAACCGCTTGTCGTACAGACTCCTGGTGAACGGATTTGTGTAGCCGATTTCAATAGCTTTCCAGTGATATAAGACATAAATTGATTGGTTGTTTAGTTCGGCCGCCCATTCATAATAAAAAATAGTGTCCAATCACGCATTTTCTACTTTGGTACCCGGCTGCTTGGTGACCTTTTGAATCACGCTAGGACTACTGCATTCTCCCCGTAGGTATGAAAACATACACACGTACATGTACGTGCACACGTGCTGTTGATTTTACGATCGTGTATGTCAATGTTCATTTCTATCGCTTGTTGGTTTTACCACATTACAAATTAGCATGTATTTCTTTCTGTTTACTGCAGTGAATTAAACATGTTATAGCCTAATGCCTAAC
The DNA here is from genome assembly GCA_037893245.1 of Crossaster papposus. NCBI lineage: Eukaryota > Metazoa > Echinodermata > Asteroidea > Velatida > Solasteridae > Crossaster > Crossaster papposus. The sequence continues at coordinate 69,842 of JBAIAA010000313.1, forward strand.
AAGAAGTCCAAGAGTAATTGTTCGACTCTGTACAAATGTACATGATGTACTACTTGTCGTTTAAACTCCCCTATAAATCGTAATGGAATAACCCACGTGGGGAGATTTCCATGGTCTATGCGCGCTGCGGGTGTTATTATAATTAGGAAGGTCAACTCTCCCTCAGGCTGCTGCTGCACACACAGAAACCAGAGCTTTTGCTCGAAATCAGGTTAAAGTTTTCATTATGGTCCTAAAATCTGCCCCTTTAATGTGACGTCACATGACCCACGATTACGTTATCCTGACGATTTTACCCTTGGCCCTCCTGGGTATGGTGGTCGAGGTGTGTGCTAAGTCTAAAGTCGATCGGATTTACCAAATTGTCAAATTCAATAGTCTGAAGACAAACGTGTACAAACCCTATGGGGAAATAAATTACACCTTTAACGTCACGTCACGTGACCTTGAATGACGCAATCGTGCCGAATTTTGTCCAGGACTATCTGTGAGTGGTGTTCTAAGTATATGCTAAGTCTAAAGTCGATCGAATTCATTAAAGTGTCAAAGTCAACAGTTTGAAGAAAAACGTGTACAAAACCTATGGGGAAAATGTTACCTTTAACATGACGTCACGTGACCTTGAATGACGGAATTGCGACGAATTTCTTCTAGGACCGTCCTTGGGTGGTTGTCTAAATGTATGCCAAGTCTCAGGTCGATCGGATTTACCAAAGTGTCAAAGTGTATTGGCAGAAAAAACGTGACAAAAAAAAAAAAAAAAAAAAAAAAAGAAACTAGACATGTGTTTGTGGACAAACACAGAGCTGTTTCGGATGTCTAAGATAACTTTCATTATGTGTGTGCCAAGTCTGAAATCGATTGGATTTGTCAATTTTCCCAAGATATATAAGTTGAAAAATACGTGTACAAATCCTATGGGAAAAACTGCACCTTTAAAGTGACGTCACATGACACCCGATGATGTCACCATGATGTCATCTTAATTTTCGTCTATTACACATTCTGGAATACTTGCATACCAAGTTTGGCCCCAATCAGACATGTACTTCCAGAGATAGAGGGTCCTAAAATCTGCCCCTTTAATGTGACGTCATTTGACCCACGATGACGTCATCCTGACGATTTCCCCCTTGGCCCTCCTGGGTATGGTGGTCGAGGTGTGTGCCAAGTCTGAAGTCGATCGGATTTACCAAATTGTCAAATTCAATAGTCCGAAGAAAAACGTGTACAAAACCTATGGAGAAAATTGAACCTTTAATGTGACGTCACATGACACCCGATGATGTCATAATTACGTCATCCTATTTTTTGTCTGTAACACATCCTCGAATACTTGCAAACCAAGTTTGACCCCAACCGGACTTGTACTTTCAGAGTTAGACGGTCTTAAAAACTACACCTTTAATGTGACGTCACATGACCCCCGATGACGTCATCTTGATTATTTTGTTCTTGACCCTCCTAAGCATGGTGGTCGAGGTCTGTGCTAAGTCTCAAGTCGATCGAATTGACAGAAGTGTCAAATTCAATATTTTGCAGAAAAACGTGTACAAAACCTATGGAGAAAATTGAACCTTTAATGTGACGTCACATGACACCCGATGATGTCATAATTACGTCATCTTAATTTTCGTCTATAACACATCCTCGAATAATTGCAAACCAAATTTGACCCCAATCGGACGTGTACTTCCAGAGATAGGGGGTCTTAAAAACTGCACCTTTTGTGTAACGTCACATGACCCACGATGACGTCATCATGACGATTTTTCTCCTGGACCTCCTGGGGATGGTGGTCGAGGTGTGTGCTAAGTTTCAAGTCAATCGGATTCACCAAACTGTCAAATTAAATAGTCTGAAGAAAAACGTGTACAAAACCTATGGGGAAAAATTGCACCTTTAACGTGACGTCACGTGACCAAGAATTATGTAATCGCGACGAATTTGTTCTAGGACCGTCCTTGGGTGGTTGTCTAAATGTATGCCAAGTCTCAAGTCGATCGGATTTACCAAAGTGTCAAAGTGTATTGGCAGAAAAAACGTGTACAAATCCTATGGGAAAAAGTGACAAAAAAAAAAAAAAAAAAAAACTAGACATGTGTTTGTGAACAAACACAGAGCTGTTTCGATTGTCTAACGTTACTTTCAATATGTATGTGTGGTGGTCTATATGTGTGCCAAGTCTGAATTCGATTGGATTTACACAAGTGTCAAAGATTATTAGTTGAGAAAAACGTGTACAAATCCTATGGGGAAAATTGAACCTTTAATGTGACGTCACATGACACCCGGTAATGTCATCATGATGTCATCTTAATTTTCGTCTATAACACATTCTGGAATACTTGCATACCAAGTTTGACCCCAATCAGACATGTACTTTCAGAGATAGAGGGTCCTAAAATCTGCCCCTTTAATGTGACGTCACATGACCCACGATGACGTCATCATGACGATTTCCCCTTGGCCCTCATGGGTATGGTGGTCGAGGTGTGTGCTAAGTCTGAAGTCGATCTGATGTACCGAAGTGTCAAAGATATATTAGTTGAAAAAAACGTGTTCAAATCCTATGGGAAAAACTGCACCTTTATTGTGACGTCACATGGCCCACGATGACGTCGTCATGACGTCATCTTAATTTTCGTCTATAAGACACCCTGGAATACTTGAGTACCAAGTTTGGCCCCAACCGGACTTGTACTTTCAGAGTTAGAGGGTCTTAAAAACTACACCTTTAATGTGACGTCACATGACCCGCGATGACGTCATCTTGATTATTTTTTTCTTGGCCCTCCTAAGGATGGTGGTCGAGGTCTGTGCCAAGTCTCAAGTCGATCGAATTTACAGAAGTGTCCAATTCAATATTTTGAAGAAAAACGTGTACAAAACCTATGGAGAAAATTGAACCTTTAATGTGACGTCACATGACACCCGATGATTGACAGCGCACTAGGGGCCACGCTTTTGAACGTGTCACCGACATCTATAATACGTGCACCAATAAGATGTGTTCATTTCCCAATGTCGGTGACTGAAAGTTTCATTTACATAACTCCCGTTCATGAATATTAAACGAGTCAGTTGTGCGAAATTGACAGCGCACAGGGGGGCCACGCTTTTGAACGTGTCACCGACATCTATAATACGTGCACCAATAAGATGTGTTCATTTCCCAATGTCGGTGACCAAAAGTTGCATTTACATAACTCCCGTTCATAAATTTTAAACGAGTCAGTGGTGCGTGATTGACAGCGCACTAGGGGCCACGCGTTTGAACATGTCATCGACGTCTATAAAACGTCCACCAATAAGATGTGTTCATTTCACAGTGTCGGTGACTGCAACTACATTAACATAACTCCCGTTCATGAATATTAAACGAGTCAGTGGTGTGTAATAATTGACAGCGCACTAGGGGCCAATCAGAAACCGGGCAACGTTCCTCAGTCACTGCTTAGGAAATCACTGGCAAGTTTTAAGGCAGGAGCGCGCGATTCATTCCTCACAACGACCGCAACTTACTTCGCTTTCGACAGGACAGCCAGAGAGAGACCTGAACGCAAGAACGAAATTTACAAGGTAAGGTTATATGAAACAGGCTCTTTAAGTCTTGAGATGGAATTAATGTTTGTATTCCTTCTTGATTAGTGGTTCTTACAAAAGTATGTTTTAAACAAAACTCTTGAATAGAGTAAGTTGTGTCGGATTATATTTTGACTCTCTGCCTAGCTGTCCATGTAAATGGTTGTAAAAGGCTGTTCACGTAAATAGGGTCCCCTATACATGTATACCCTCGGTACTGTGCTTGATGTTCAAGCTGTTCCACCATTCTTCTGACATGCTTTAATGAGCACAAACAGCCTACCCCAGCATCCTACCAAGCATCTGTTACTGTTAGCATCCTGTCAAAATCTGCCGCGTATCCTATTCCAGAATCGCATACCTCAATGGTCCACTGAACTCGGCACCATCCACAACCCATATGGTGTTACCGCAAACCTCCCATCCTATTGATTATTCCACCATGCAAACTCTTAAGTCTTATTTAAAACGGTAGGGGCAAAAGTTTGACTATATTGACGTACTATATTCCTTCTTTGCATCCACGGACTCGTCTTGTTTCCCCCCATTTTGTCACCATCTTTGTTACAACAAATGACTTAAAGTGTTGTGATCAAAGATATTTGTTTTATTTGTATTATTTTTAGGTGACATTCAACTTCAGTCACTAAGATTTCTACTTCGGCTGAGCTCTGACTAAGAACACTACTTCAAGGTAGGCCTTACTGTATTAAAAACAAAAAACAAATACATGTAACGTTATATTTTTGAACATCGCCACAAAACCATTGACGTTAAGCTATAGCTGAACAATCAGGAAGACAAATTCTTAAATATTACCGTATTTACATATTACCGTTTTTCATTCAGGATATTATATCTTCCCCAGTTATTTTAACACTTGCCTTACATATTCTTATAACGACACTTTACTTTTGGTCCCCGGACATCGCCTAGCTCATATCTCAATATAAAAAATCGTAAAATTCGTTTCACGGGGCGTTCGAAATTGAATAAAAAAAAAAAAAAATTGGGTGTTTTTTGTTGTTTGTTTTAACACTCTTGGTTATTTAAATAAAACAATTAACCATAACGTTTGATATTAAACAGAATAAAATGCAATGGCAACAGCGTCTAAATCTATTAAAATAAAAAAATAAAAAAATACCCAAAACCACACATTAAATTATGACGAATCGCAATGCTCTAATTAAATTTATACTGCAACTTTAATAAAAATCCCTTTGTAATTTTTGAAATTGAGAATCAAGAATTGAGCTCGACGATGTTTACGGACGAAATTAAAGCGCAGTTACAATTAATTTCTGGAGAAAATAAGAGGTGGGGTTGGCCCTACTTTATAGCTTGATTCAAAACCCGTACGAAACTCTCCCTCAAAAAAGTTGTTCTGTCAAATTTTGTTTTGCCGCTTAAAAAAAACCCGACCAAAACGAACATCTGAAGTTATTTTGTATGCGCTCTACCCAAGAACCTTTCAATTCATTATTTATATTTGTTGCTTCTTTTTTTCGTTTAATAAAATTAGTCCCTTTTGTGATTTATATTGTCTACTTTTGGTATTTAGAATGAAGATCTTGGTGACAACCGTTCTTTCAATCGCCCTCCTTCTGGGTAACTCTGTCAAGCTCCGAGCTTCCGTCACTGGGCCGGTTGCCTCGGACGGTGATGTTCCAGCGTCTCGGGTGTGTCCGATGTGCTGCCAGGGACCTTCTGCCACAAATGGTATACCAGGTTTACCTGGTCAGGTCGGACCCTACGGCCAGCCGGGGTCAAAGGGCGACGCAGGTCAGCCGGGTCAAAATGGCGATATCGGGCCGATCGGTCCAAGGGGTGAGCGAGGAGCACTTGGGAACGCTGGGCCTAAAGGTGACGATGGGATAGGCCAGCCCGGCAAGATAGGTCCGAAAGGTCTGCAGGGTGTAGTCGGAAGTCCTGGTCAGACTGGTGTCAAAGGTCAGAAGGGTGAGCCAGGGGAGACACCAGACGACTCCAACCAGCGGGTAGCATTCACCGCGGTGAGGACGAGCACCTCTGATACCTCTACGAGTCACGACACCCGTTTGCCCTTCCAGCAGACCGAGACGCTTCTGCCGGATACCAGCTTTGATCTCGGGACCGGCACGTTCACTTGTACTGTGCCGGGCACCTACGTGTTTACGTTTTCTGTGAACAAATTACCTTCCAGCAGCCACCTGCACGTTCATCTCCGGAAGAACGACGACTATGTTGTCACTGGCTGGAGCAATGATGCAAGTCACTATGAGCAGGTGTCTGGGAGCGCGGTGCTGGTTCTGCAGCGAGAAGACACGGTGGGGCTTACCATGTACGGTAGGGTGTATAGTCATTCCACCTATCACTACACCTCATTTAGTGGCTTCCTCCTTTACCCCGAATAAATAATTGCTGAAACAGTAGTCGTATTAAAAAGGGATAATATTCAATGTCATAATAATTAATATTTGTTTAGCGTCTTACATTAGGGTTTCAAAACACATTACAAACAGACATAAAAACTACATGAAAAACAATTAATCAAAAGTAATATTTTAATAGAACTTGTTTTGGGTTGCGTGTGTTTTTTTTAATTCACACTCGATATTTGTCACAATAGCTGAAATACATTTGGTGTTTAATTCTATACTGTTTTAATAAGGGAATAAATGTGTGTTCGGTCGGTTTTAATCACTGTTTAATACCGCTTGGAGTCTGGGTGCTGATAATTACCCGAGCCGAAGGCGAGGGTAATTATCAGCACCCAGACTTCAAGCGGTATTAAACAGAGTGATTAATACCGACCGAACACACATTTATTCCCATTCATAAATACCTTTTTTGTAAAATTCAGCCATAAAAGCCCCGAAAATCACGGAAAATTGTCGCAAGTAAATTTTAGTGTTTCGCCATTCTGTGTGTGTCAAATGACATGTTTCCGCCTCTGTCGCTCTACACAATACATGCAATAAAGCGTATTTACTAGGAACCAGACTATTACTGCTATTGGCAACCAAGTTTTCAGGGTGTCAAGCTGTACGCGCCCAACACCACCCTACTATTGGAGACGATGTACGGTGGAAATAAAGTGAGCCCTGGGGACGGTGTTTCCAGCTGGGTTTAAACACTTCCAGCCATGTCTTTATCGTCCGTTTAATACCGGCCACGTGACGGGCTCTCGACCAATAGGAATGCCTAAACTGTCCCAGGTATTTATGAATACGATTTAATGCAGTTAATTAGTTGTACAATGTACTATCGATGTACTAATAAATATCTTACTTACTTGAAAGAAAATAATGAATCTAGGCATCCATCAAAATGATTATGGTAGATATCGTGTAATATTGTAACGAACAAATTAATTTTGTATAAACAAATTCACAATCGCCCGCTGGCGAATGCGAAAAAAACCCAAGAACAACATAAGAATAACTGCCCGACGTCGGTTGAAAAAGAATGCCGTTTTTCTTGCTTTTCTCGGCATCCAATCCATGATTGCAAAACTTCGAACAGGTCAGTTAAGATTGTAAAACTTCGAACAGGTCAGTTAAACGATATTTACTATAAAATACAACCCCTCCAAATTCACCCATTCATGATAATTTAAGCAATGTATCCTACCTTTAAATGTTCATACATGTCCGCTGTACTACTACTGGCATTTAAACATATCGTTACTGAATAAACATATTTACCCATTTTATGTTGTTTCAAACGTATTTTATACTCTTTTCAATATTCATTTTTAATAAAATGTTCATATACTTTAAAGCTCAGTGCAGCTTAACTCGAGGTCCAAGGTTCAAACCCAGCTAGAGTGAATAAATACAAAATTGAATTTTGTGCTTCAATTAATTGCCAATTTTTAAGCATTTAATAGCATCTGTATGAATAACAAATTAAGGTAGAATATTAGCATTTGCTCCATTTGGTATGAATTAAAAGAAGTAAATGCTTCAGATTTGCAGTGCTTACTCAATTTTTTTTTAAGGTTGGGTCGGGGCTACCTTGAAAAAGCGAAGCAAATACTAGTATGCAAACTACAAATTTTTAAGTGTGGTTAGGCAGAAAAAAGTATGAACATAGAAGATGGAGTGTCTAGGATCGGAATACAAGCAGGTGTACCTGTTAGCATACGAGCATGTTCACTGTGTGTGGCTATACATGTACGTGCACATGATAGACTCTATTGTTATAACCATTCGGCTGTGCAATTCACTGCAAGTATAAAGCATTTGAAACTTTGTCAGAATTCTAGGATTTCTAGGATTTTAAGTATAAGCATCATGACCTCTCGGTTTCCACTTCACTCTAAACTTCTCTCACGGCATGTCATAGTCCCACTCTCCCTTCAGTATCATGCTAGCTGCCATGTGGCCGATCTCATCCGAGGACTTGGCCCCGACCCCGTTACCGCCAACGAGCACGCCAAGCCCAGGGCCGACCATGTCGCAGTAGAGTAGCCGTGTAGGTGTGGTAGTAGTCACGCAAGTATCGGTGTGAATGGAAAGTGGCTTCAGATCTGCAACGGTAATAACAAGTGTTGCATCTTTTTCAATTTAATATTCAGAGGCAATCACGGCAACTTGATGAAAGGGCGACAACAAAATAAGACGAACATTTTTGAATGGATGCTTCGTTCCATTTGAATAGGCTGCCACTTCACTGGATATTCTTGTAACAAATTTGTGATTGACTTTTGTTTTATCCCACTGTTTTATAAAAACTTCCGATAGTAATTATCGACTAGTTTTGTGAAGACGGCGCTCAATATAACGGGGCACTACGATTCCTCGCATTCAATATATACAGTTTTATTCTATAAATTACACCTACGACGCGTCAATGTGTTTTGTGAAAAAACTCACACAACGTGTCGCAGCTGCGACGCATCATATGGATACGACGCGCAATGCATCATAAAATCGATTGCTATAGTCACATCTAGATTTTCTAAATTGGGTGCTGTGGCCTCGTGGTCTGGAGCATTGAATTTGTGGTCTGCGGGTAAATCTGCAGGTTGTGGGTTCGAGTCCAGCCTGGGGTTGTTGTCACTCATTGCTTCTCTCAACCCTGGAGTAAAATGGGTACCTGTGATGGCAGAGATGGTTTCTGGGATTGATTTATTGCTGCTTTGCGGTGAAATGGCTGCATCGAGCTGTATACTCCCCAGGAAGCACAGATGGTATTTGGAATGTTTCGTGGGCCCAATGAGCAGGGGTAATAATATTAATAGTGACACAAGCGGCAGTATTGTTGGATACGTCACTTTATAAATATTATTATTGTTATCTATACTGTAGTTTTTACACAGTAATAAGATCGATGGAGTCCAACGGATCACCTACCAGGAATTATGCCTTGTAGGCACTGCAGGAGTCTATCTGACGTTGGTTGATCACCATGACCAAAGGACCAGGCCTTTATTTGCTCCTTAGTTGTCAAATCTTTCTCACCCACTTTATCGTGACCTATTTTCAGGTTCCACTTACCTACAAAACATATGGGGAAAGAAACCAAATTTAGCTACATGTATTCAATAGGAATAGTATGGTGTTTTCAGTGGGACTAACAAATGTTCATCTGACTCCAAGCACAAGTTCTCCTCTCGCTCGGTTGCAGCAAGTGAGTTAGGGGAGACTTGGGTTTGAGTCACCAAACATTGAGTCTGAGTCAGAATTAGAGTCCCAGTCACCACTGTCGAGTCTTGAGTGCGAGTCCTGAATCGAACAGGTAGAGTCCGAGTCTGAGTCGTAGGTCAAATGGTCGAGTCTGAGCAATATTTATTGGTATTTGCCAGAGATTAATTTAGTAAGAATTCAGTAAGAATTGAGAATCCAAATTCAGTAAGAATCGAAGCTCATTATCACAAAAATTGCACATTCATAGCTCCATGCCTATTCCCATTTTGCAATCTATAAGTTGGTTGCGCACAAACATTACCGTTGTGATTTTGAATTTACGAGGCGGGATTCAGACATATACACGTCATGCATATCATTTGCATATCTCAGGAGGGATGTCTCCTGAGGTACGCAAGATTCGCTGCGTGTTACTGGACACAATTATGAAGTCTAGGAACCAGACTAGGCTAGACATGGGAGGAGTGCATGTGTTTACTCATAAAGATGTGTCAAAATCCACCTAGATTATTTAATGGCCTGTTTTCTTAATGATTACATTCATTAGGCACATATACATGGCAATATTTACTGTTTGGGTACTGAATCGGTGGCAAAATGTAGCAGTTTTGTCCTAAGTCCGTTTCTCCCTCATAGACCTGTAAGGAAGGCATGCCACGGAGCCTGTCCCTGTCCCTGTCATCTCCTGCCAACTCCAGAATCACCACGACTTGAGACTTCGCCGTTACATCAAGTTGCAACCCAGCGGGTAGTAGGTCTCCCACAGCAGTTGAGGCCCCAGTGCAGAGCAAGACTTACTTAGCATTGAAAGTCCTGCCGGCATCGGTAAAGAGTGTAAATACGCTGATGGATGGATTGTGTGATAGATCGTCGACGACATCGTCGTCGTCAGATATTCTGCATCCTTGGCGCTGAGCCAAGGTCTGCTGGGCGAGAAGGAGCTCAGATGTCTTGTGCCAGTCGCTTGGAAGATGTCCACAGTGCCCGTGCCCGTTGCTTGGGTTATTTTTTTCAACGGACATAAAGTTAAACCATTCCAGCAGTTTTGTTTGATCGAGGACTTCGACACTGATCCCTGTCTGGTTGGCACCATCGAGTAGCTTACGGCCGAGGGAACCATCGTGTGCAGTCAGCCACAACACCCCTGTAAAAATGTACCCCTACAGAGAAAATGACAGGTATCCAACTATTTAAGGTGTCATGCAATGTCAAGGGCTGTTAACTGGTTCCCAGTCATTTTTTACTCGATCATAATAATAGCGGGTACTTGTACAGTGTAACATTCCAAATACCATCTCAGCTCCCTGGGGAGTATACAGCATGATGCTGCCATTTCGGCGCAAAGAAGCTATTTCAATGGCCATCTCTGCCCTCACAGGTACCCATTTACGCCTGGGGAGAAGCAATGAGGCACACGCACAACCCCAGATTGGACTTGAACCCACAACCTGCAGAATTACCAGCAGACCACGAATTAAATGCTCCTGGCCCCGAGGCCACTCCACAGCCCTAAATAAGTGGTCTTCTACAATTGAAACTCTGATATGAGATTTTTTCAGATGACTAACATTTTTGAGAAAAATTGACAAAAAACAACACAGTCCTACCTATTCCTTTGTATTTGTGTAGTTGTGAAAATGTCCAAATACTCACTTTTCTCACTTCCAGAAACTTGTTTTAAACTCAAATTTTGATTCTGGGCTTCTCAAGAGGGCCTCTTCATTAAAAAAATAAATAAATCCTAACCCCATTTTGTCTCTAAAGATCTTGCAAAAATGGCAAAACAGACTTTGGGCGTGCGCAAGTCTACAATCTGTAACCTCTTCCCGCATCCTGTGGACGTCAATGGTTCACAGGTTCATAGTACGCATGAAATATCTGCACATGCATTCACTTGTGCGTGCATTTCTCTCTTACCTGTCATTCGTTCGATATCACTGAACCTTTGAGCTGCTCGTCTGCCATGTTCTTCCTATCTGCTGATTCCACTAAATACTCGTCCCTCATCATAATGAGCACCGAAGCTGGCAATGAGAATTATTTTACTCAATCTCTGGAATAATAAAACTTAAAAATTCAGTAATTCAACTTCGGTTGGCCGATATGAATGAATGAGGTGTCATTTTGCTCAGAAAAATTAGCTACATCCTCATAATATGGAAACGTTTTCCCGGATTTGTCTCATAAAATAAGTTAACCACAAGAGCGCTCTGTAAGATCCACAGGATCGAGGCGTGCACAAGGTCACGCGCCACTGACTGTTACTGTGGGACAGTTTCATTGTGGGAATGGGTAAATAAACAGTAAACAAACAGTAGCTCAAAAGAATACAATGGTAATTGTAGCGTAGTTCTACTGTATGTATTTGAACAACTTACTTTTCTGATTATAACATCAATACCATGGAAAAACAATTTCTACTCGAAACTACATAGTTGAAGCATGAAGGTAGGAAACGTGTCCAGCGGCTAGTGTGTAAAATTTCGCGCGACGTGGCGAGAGAATCCACCCCTACAGCTTTAATGGTATGATCCAGTAAAAGCCAGAAAAAAATGGTTTTATTTGTAAAAGTTCACTTTAAATTCAACCCAAAACTTAGGAGATAGCTTAAAACATAGTCTTACATGTACTAATAAATAAAATCTATACTAAATATCGTAGAATTGTAGCATTTGACGATGAAAGATTATGAGTGGCAATTGATGGCGTCACAAGCGATGCTTCGCTTACTAGCGCACCCGGGCCTTTAAGATGAAAGGTCAATTCAGACACTAGCTATTAATGGTCAATGTTCTTTAAAGCCTTTGTTCCGACGAACTTATTTACCCAATCAAAATAGGTTTTATATCACAAGAAAGCTAACAATCAGCATAAACCGCTAGGCCCGAAGCAGGCTGGTCACGATGAAACAAGTGAGGGCTTGCGAAAGCGGGTCATGTACGAAGAAACTCGCTGTTTTGTCAACTCTCCCACGTAAAAACGAGGACATCTTGCAGACTTACTATGTTTTTTTCCGACGAAACTGAGGAACTGACTGGTATTATTTTTAGGTTTTGGATTTGATGAATAGTTGTTTTAGTGACTCCCGGGCAGCCCAATGCTAGCAATGAAAGCACTTTTTGTATAAAATCATTTGTTCATGAAAAAATGCTAATTTGCCCTATGTACGCAGGCCGCACAGAGCAGATGAGACAATGTTTCCATATGCGGCACTGATAACAACATTATTAGCCCAATTTGATTTTTTATATTTCTGTCCCTATTACTAGCATAATCCTTTTACTGGATGCCTGGAATAATTATTTACCTACAAATAAGTGGGATATTTCCTAATAATTCGGTAGTAAAATGTTGCGATTTCGCAAATGGTGTTCCCTACCTTTAAATCCCGAGTGGGAAACAAAAATCATACCTCTTCGTGACTGGTTCGCTGGGTCCGATAAGGCAAACCAAGATACCAGGCCACTCTGAGCAATATTTGGCAGCTGCACTGCCCCACAAACCTGCCCCGACGACACAAACGTCAAAAACCTCAATTGCAGTTGCAGACATGACTGACAAACGATGGGATTATCACGTACAGCTAGTAGTATGACACTAAATTACATGAATAGAAAACACAAACAGAAAAGGTCAGGTAAATACAAAATGTAAACGAAAAAGTCGTAGGTCGTCCTGATAAGGAAAGTATTCAGTTGATACGTACAGGGTGTGCCGGTGTTCTGTACAATAGGGTCAATTGTTTTTTCTTGTTCCTGTATACAATTTATTTAACCATCATATATTTGTTTGGTTGCATGAAAATGCATGAGTTTACCCACATATTCTGTGTCTTGATTGACCGAGAGCTAGTCACATGGTATTTTCTATTTCTATTATCTTTCTGTGCACGACCAAAAGTACTATACCCGTAGCAACCAAAGTACTATACCATTAGCAACCAAAGTAGTACCCATGGCGCGGTATTTGTGTGTAAATGTATGCTGATGTGCGCATACAGCGTAGAGCATTGAGCGTAGCGTGTATTGTTCCAAAGAGCGAGCGCTACGGAGCTGGATTAAAGTTCATTTTAACTGTATTTAGATTATAATTATAAAATATTAAAACCAAGCCGAATCTGTGGGTGAGGCATGAAGGTAGGAAACCTCCATGGCATGGGTGAGGTGTTATAAACTGTTATGTGTATTGTAACGGGCCTGAAAATACTGGTACAAGTACTAAATGACTAAAGAGACTGGAGAGATCGTGCTGTGGCTTCAAAGAATAATAACAGTTTTATTATCTGTACGATGCTTTCAATACTACAAGCACACACTATGCCTAATGCGCATAAACCAAATGAAATGTCTATGTGTGTAACAATGAGACAGAGCGTCAAGGTGTATTGCAATCGAACGTCGAGTAAGACGCGCTCCGTGTACTAGGTCTACCGTGAGAAAATCAGGCCTCAAAATGTGGAGCAATGTTCACCGATTCAAATGCACGTACGTGTAGTCATTGTTGAGCAAAGTCGTACAGCTGTTACCTGTTTCGTGCACTGTGCTGTACGGTAGTGGATTATACTCACAGACATATAAACACATAGACTGCCAGGTCCTATTCAAAACTACAGGGTGATTTCGTGGCGCCTGACTAAAATACCAACTATGGACAAATTTAGCCCTCGGTATAGGGAATTTGTACACACCCGAACTGTTCCAGTCAAATAATTATATGAAAGCATTTTCGATTTGAAAGAAAATGTCATACTAGGTTATACCATATAGATTAAGCAGTGCCAATCTTGATACCCTCAAATAAAGACTTTTGGCCCATTTTGTGTTAACCCTAACGGCCCTCAATCCTCTAAAATCAATACAATTTTGCACAGACCCTAGCTCGCGTTGCCCACAGTATGTGCACATAACGTAAAAAGCGCGCGGTAGGTTGCCCATCGAACGAAAGATAGTCTATGTCATGTGCAGATGTGTTGTCTGTGCTGTGGTTATACTACTGCACACACCGTCCAAAACATGTTTCTTTGACCTATACTAGCCTACATACATCAAAGATACGCGTCTTTTATAAAACAAACTTTCTCTATACTGAACAGGCACATTTTTACCTTTGACGTTGCCTTTTCAACTCGTAAAACAGCGAAAGAAAAAGTTCCTTACCACTGTTTCATAATCATATAAACAGGCCAAGGGCGCCGCCATTACTAAAACTATTCGCGCCTCGACTTTTGAGGGCGCTACACATTATTTTTTTCAAAACAGTCGCTTCAGACCATGCCATAGAGCTATATTAAATTACTTTAATATAGCTCTGCTTCAGACGCATCGCGTCCAAAACGGCAAAAGCGACAATTCTCTTATTATTATTTTGTTTCTATTTTTTTTTAAGACACATTTTTGTTTGTTTTTGTACCAACTTGTATCTCGCCGAAATTTCGCGACGATTTTCTCTCCACTGATGTTCACTCAGATCGGGAACCGTTGAGGGTGGTTGGCCCCGGTGCGCTGGATAGCCGGGCCAGATAGCCCTTTCGCTGGACTCTGTTGTTCTCTAACACAATGACTGCTAGATGGACCTTGCAGTAGTCCCAATCGGATTCGCAGTTTGCTTCCTATTCAAGTTTCAAGTTTATTCACACACGTATTTCAATGTTGGCAACAACAAAACAATCATTACAAGTAAGCACAATATAAATACAAACAGTTAATTAAATGATAATGTGAAAATTAAACTACTAAGTGTAGAAAAAAGAACATGTCAACATTGAGGAAAAAGAAGAAGCCGAAGCTTTATTCCTTTCTGTATCCCCGACCCTTACCCCAACCCAGACACATTAACTACGGACAACATACAAGGACTACAATAATCATCATCATCATCATCATATTTATTTCCACTTATTCAAAAACAAATGATTTACAGACGGGATAAATAAACGTATACGATTAAGCGGTGGGCTTCCCCAAAAAGCAAGCTTGTCTAGTGGAAAGGCCCTTGATGTGTAGAAAGAAAGTAATTATGTCATGATAAATAGATATTATACGGGTTCCATTTTAACTACACAGAAGTAAACTTATGTTGCACATAAAATGACAAGGACCAACACAAACAGGACATAACAAATACAATTGTACAATATAACCTACACAGGGGGATCGTACAATGAATCTACATGTATCGCAGCTAATTATAATAATCAATGTTAAGAACAATATTTTTCCAAAAGCAGAAGTTTAAGTTTTTTCTTAAATAAAAGACGACTACGAATACTTCTTAGAGTTTGACTTAGTGAATTCCAATATGTTGTACCCTGATAAATGACAAATTTCTTTGCAAGAGCAGTACGTATAAAAGGAACATTGAAATCTTTAAACTGTCTGGTATGATATTGATGAATAACTGCATTAGTCACAAACATTCGTTCAAATGAATTAGGTAATTTATGAGCTACAAGCTAATGCATAAACATTCCTAGCTGGAGTGAATACATATCATTAATTTTAAGAGTATTGTGATTAAAAAACAATGGATTAGAATGAGCTCTAAATTCCACACGGTCAATAACACGCAATGCCCTTTTCTGCAAAACCAAAAACCCAGGCCAGAATACCGTAGGAGATATAAGGCAAAATTAACGCATTATAAATATTATACAAAATATGAGAGGGAAACAAATATTTCAATTTGTTAATAATACCAATATTTCTTGAAATTAATTTACATAGATAATTTACATGACATTTCCATGATAATTGTTCATCAATAAAAAGACCAAGAAATTTAGTACAGTTGGTTTGATTAACAGGATAATTATCGTACAAAATATCAGTAGGAATTGAACTGGCTGTATTGCTAAACAACATAAAACAGGTTTTATCAATGTTGAGGGATAATTTGTTGGCTTTAATCCATTTAGAAACACCAATGAGTTCTGTATTAATGACGTTAACCAGTGTACCCAAATTGTTATGCGAGTAAAATAATTTGGAGTCATCTGCAAATAAAATAAATGACAAGGTACCAGAAGATTTCTCAAAATCGTTAATATATATTGAAAAAAGAAGTGGTCCCAAAATGGATCCCGGGGGAACTCCACAAACCAACTCTTTAGGTGAAGACTGGTTATCATTGAAAAGTACAAATTGTTTACGATTAATGAGATAATTTCTGAACCACTCCAAGGCAATCCCTCTAATTCCATAAAAGGAAAGTTTAGCCAAAAGTATATCATGGTCTATTGTATCGAATGCCTTGTAAAGGTCCAGAAAAATTCCCAAAGTATGAGAAGACTGTTCATGACCAGTAATAATAGTATTTATCAATTGTAAAATAGCATGAGATGTTGAATGGTTCTCCCTAAACCCATACTGCGAATCAGATAAAATATTATGTTTGGTTAAAAACCGAGACGTGCGAACGTAAATAATACGTTCAAGAATTTTAGAAAAGGTTGTCAGAATGGAAATAGGTCTATAATTATTAACTAAATGGGAATCACCTTTTTTTTTACGGAAACAACTTTAGCAATTTTCAGGGAATCGGGAACTATACCTGTACTTAATGACAAATTCACAATGAAAGCAAGAGGCTTGGAAATGGCGAGAAAAACAGCTTTGATAACAGTACTAGTAATCGTATCATGACCAGAACTTTGCTTATTAGTTAATTTAAAAACAATAGTATATAGTAATAAACAATTACACTTACAGGAGATCAGGCCAAATAATAAATTAATTAATTACGATCATTGAGCAAGTTAAGTTTGATTTTGTTTCTAAAAATATGAAGAGAACAAGACTGCTTGACATCCGTCAGACTATTCCAAAATTTAATTCCACGTTGTTTGGGACTATTTTTTTAAATAAAGATGTACGGTTAAAATGTTGATACAAACGTTTTCGAGATGTACTTCTGGTTACATAACAATGAACATCTGAGGTTAAAATGAAAAGATGACTAAAGCAATGGGGTAATAAATTATTCATTAGTTTAAACATAAATATGCCAAGATTAAAATAATAAATATTAGTCAACTTAAGCAGGTTCAAATGGGCAAATAGAGGAGTTGTGTGATCCAAATAAACTGCTTTAGAAATAATACGTACAGCTCTTTTTTTGTAAGAGAAATAATTTATTATGTTGAGAAATTGAGCCACCCCAGACAATAACTGAATAATTTAAATAAGGAAGTATGAACGAATTATACAATGTTAATAAAACATTACTGGGAAAAATTGGCTTCAATCGATTCATAACACCAATCTTTTTAGAGACCTTAGTACTAGTAGCCAAAGTATTGATATGATTAGACCAACTTAAATGACTATCAATGTTAATACCTAAAAGGTTGGTATTGGAAACTTGTTGAAGAATGATACCATTTAATACCAAAGGAACAGTTTGAGAATATTTACAATTACCAGAACTGAAAATAATATAATTTGTTTTTAAGAGATTGACAGATAATTTATTAGATAACAACTAAGATGAAATCTTAACAAGTTCAACATTTAAGTTTTGAATACCAGTATTAATATCATTATGGTCATACAATAAACTTGTATCGTCTGCAAATAAACAAAATAATTTTCGAAGAATTACAAATATCGTTTATGTAAATAAGAAATAATAATGGGCCCAACACAGAACCTTGAGGTACCCCACATGAAATATATTGATCCATGGAGATGGCAGAATTGTAACACACAAATTGCTTTCTATTACAAATATAACTTTTAAACCATTCCAAAGCAATACCACGTATACCATATTGGTCTAATTTCCGAATGAGGATGTCATGATTAACCGTGTCAAAGGCCTTTGACAGGTCCAAAAACAATTCCAATAGATAGTTTCTTATTATCAATGGCACCAAGTATTTTATTAACAACCTGAACTATAGTCATCTCGGTGGACCTATTTTTCCTAAATCCAAATTGAGAATCAGACAATATACCATTTTTGTCCACAAACACTTTACTGTAAATTGACAAGATTGATATGGGTCTGTAATTTCCAATTTCATTCTTATTTCATTTTTGTGTATAAAGCCGGGAACGACTTTGCCAATCTTTAATCTATCAGGGATTATTCCTGAAGTAATAGATTTGTTAAAAATAAGGGCAAGTTGCTTGACTAAGGAATATTTAGCTTTTTTGTAATACAATAGAACTAATACAGGCCCATCCTGGTGCCTTACCGCTGGACATTTTACTAATAATATCTACTATATTTCTTCTTGTAAAACGGGAATAAAGAAAAAAGAATTCGAACATCTATCATTAAGGTAGAACTCGAAAGTTGTATCAGGAGTCGGAAGCTGACTAGCAATATTATTACCAATATTAACAAAGTAATTATCAAATGTATCAGCTATATTTCTATCACCGTGGACTTCATTATTATCACAGACAAAACAAGATGGATTATGCTTAGATTGAGATTTGTTTAGCAAGAAATTAATAAGTTTCCAGGTACTTTTGATGTTCGATTTTTCGTGGTTAAATCTATAACTAAAATAGTTTTTCTTAGCAAGTTTAATCAAGCTATTGAGTTTATTTCTAAATTTCGTATAACAGGTTTTATTTTGTATAGAATGAGTTTTCAAATACTGTTTGTATAAATAATTATGTTTTCTTATAGAGTTATAAATACCATTTGTTAACCAAGAAGATTTATGTTTGTTAAAATTAATATTGATTTCTACTTGGGGAAAATGATGATTATACAGTTTCGTAACATGATCAATAAATACATCGTACATTACGTTAACATCATAAGAGATTATGGGACTCCAGTCTGTCTCATTAAGATCAACAATAAACTGTTCAATGTTATCGTCAGAAAAGTCACGTTTAAAATTGGAGTCGGTATTAAACTGTTGTTTAATACTAGCTACCACCAAAAACACAGGCAAGTGATCACTTAAGTCGGTAACTAAGACTCCGGCTCAGTGGTTAGAGAAATCATTGGTAAAAATAGTATCAATTAAAGTGGAACTATGATCTGTTATTCTTGTAGATTTACTAATAGTTGGGGAAAAAAAATAAGAGCTAAGTATATTCAGAAAATTAGCCACACTGCAATCAGAATTATAATTCAATAAATTAATAATAAAATCACCCATCATATAACACTTTTTGTTGTTATTTACTTGAGCTAGTATTTGTGTAAAATAGGTTATAAAATTATCGTGAATAGCATTAGGGGATTATAGATGATTCCAATAATAACATTAGTTGTATGGATATTATCCAGCTCAATAAAACAAGCTTCAATATCAGAATTAAATACACAAAATTCATTGCGAACCTTATAAGATAAATTATGATTGATATAAAAAGCCACTCCACCGCCTCTTTTATCAGATCTACAAAAACCTTCGATGTTATAGTGAGGAAGCTGGATAAGGGGGTCATTGAGATCCTTAAGCCATGTCTCCGAAATACCAATGACTGAAAACTCCAAGGTTAACAGATTAATATAATAAGAAATATTATTGAAATTTGTAATGAGACTACGAGCATTAATATGAAGTAATTTAACATTAGTAGTATTAGCAGTGAATGTATTCAGGAAAGTATCCTGGTCATAATAATCACAGCTAATATCTGGTAAATCATAGTTTAGGTCGAAATCAATATTATTGTCTACAAAAGATGTGAAATTAAGGTAAAAACAGATATACACTAAGTAGTCGATCTCCTGAACAGGTAACAAACTGACAAGAACAAGGACAAAAACAATACACATAACGGTAATTATACATAATAAATGAAATAAAACTCAACAATATAATATAAGGCGTGGTGTCGGATCATATTACTCCCCCGATTCAAAAATAAAATAGTGCAGTGCATTTGAAAATATATCATTGACCACCACCAGAAAGCTATAGGAAATTGAACAGCCAAAAAGCAGACCCTTGCTGTGGCCAACCATGGAGTAATATACTAGTTTATTGCTCCATGGGCCAACTAGATGCAGACTCGACTATCCTCCAGCCAAACCCGACTACTGTAGGCGTCCACAGAGTATAGCTACAAATTCACAAAAGACGCTGATTTAATTAACACAGGCCATGGAACGTTAAAAATTTAAATCACAATAAACACAATAACCATTCTTTGATCACAATAATGGTTAAGTGCGTAAGCTGAGAAATGTTTGAGTTTAAATCACAATAGATACAATGACTATTCTTTAAAAATTGAAAATGGCGTCCCCAGCAAAGAATTGTGATTTTTTGTTTACCCACGGAATGGTAAACGCAGTAAATCACGAAACAAATGTATATATTGGCACATAATATTGTACATATACCCACAACAAATGCTAAATACATGTGCACAAATATTCGTAAATACCATAATTAAATGAATACTATCAACAAAACTTAGCTTAGAACACTAATATGTGGTTGATTATGCCCCCCCCCAAAAAGTGCGGTGAGCCCACTCTATCTCGATTTCGTCTCCGCCTTCAAGCTTCATGTGATCTACGAAGAAGCTAGAAAGAAATTCCTCGCAGGTTTGAGTTCCTTCGGATCCCTCTGGAATTCCATGTATATTAACGTTTAACAACTTGGTTTTAAAGTTTGCCGATGAGATTAAAATTCGAGGCTGCTTGGTTGTTGATCTGGGGAGTCAATGAACTCACTAGCTCATCCCTCATATTTAGGCTGGTCTAAATGATTTGAAACGGTACTACTCACTGTGCTGAGTTTAGTCTCCAGGCCAGACAATCTTGATTCCAAGGTTGCGAGGGTCTCAAGGATTCTATCAAGTTTAATGTGTACCTCGCTGATAGAATCGCGACAGGAACACGCACGGCAACCATCTTGGTTTTAATCACTCAAGTTCGTCTGGTTTGTCGAGTCCTTATTTCTCCGGCCGCTCTTGTCTTTTTGGGCTCTGTAGGTTCTGCCATTCTATCGATGAAGTAATGATCTTAATTATCGAAGACAAAAATAAACGAGTACCGTCGAGCACTGACAGTATAAATGTAAAACAAAAATTGGGGGAGCGATCTGAAAGACACGTCTGACAGCTACGACCTCATTGTGTACTACAAAAAAAATGACGAATATTGACGAATATTACGACGATGTTTCAATCAGCAGGTAGACCCAGCCTTGTATTTTACACGCCAAGCGACGAGATAAATGGTGGTCGACTTCAGATTACTCGTTAGTCTATGGGACCCTTCCACACGAATTGAAAGGGCCCGGTGATGCAGGTACACCCCCACCCCCCCTGCTACACTTTACTGGGGCAGTAGAGGGAGCTTAACCACTCACTGGTGCTAGGAATAACACTCCCCCACCCAAGAACTCTAAATCCTCCGGACTTATAAGCTAGAAGAGTTAAGTACTCAAATGATGTTTAAAGCAACATGAACATTTACATTCGTTTCAAAAATAACCTAGCGAATGATTAGGCCAGATAAAAAACAAAACTAGTTTCTAGTCCAGAAGATTTTTGGTTTATAGGGTCGTGTCATTATGATAATAATTAGACTCCACTAACTCTACAAAAGAAGAAGAATTAGGATTGGTAGAAAAGTGCCGATGTGAATATGACTCAGATTTTATTTATTTTAAAACTTTTGTTTGAGCAAAAAATTGATCCACACGAGGATGAGAAACGATATATTCATGATTTGGCCTTATAAAAAGCTTACATGGATTAAACATCTGGTTTGTCGTCTAGAAGAAAAAAGAAAAACCAATGTAGGTAAATGTCAACGATCATTCAAATGACTGATCGTTGAAAATTACCTACATTGTTGTTTTTTAAGAGCCAAAGATTGCAAACTGGACGTCTTATTTGCAAGACGTCCAAATCGCGGTATGCAGCGCCCGTAGGCCACTGGCGTCCTTTAAAGTCTAACGTGGCCACGCCATGACCTTCAAATAGAACGTCTTGGCTAACTAACATAATCGATCGAAAAATTCGCATGCGCGTGTGACGTTGCGTGTACAATCGCGTGACTTAACATGGTCAAGTTTCTGTTACGTCACATAATTATGCACGCAACGTCACACGCGCATGCAAATGCAACACAATTATGCTTTTAGAATTTTCCGAGCGATTGTTGGTTAGCCAAGACGTCCTATTTGAAGGTCAGCCTACGATACCGCGATTAGACGTCTTGCAACTAAGACTACAAACTGATGTGCAATTTTCTCATTTTTTTTGTGTACATGTATTTGTATTGTATACCTTTATATAACATTGTACTATAGATAAACATTCAGCCATTGAGCTGATTTTTGAAGAAAAAAATTGTTTCGATTGTAAATTATTGTATGCACAAGAAAATTTGACAATTAAAGAACTTTTCATGAAACTGAATTATTGTGTGTATCTTTTTATTATTAAGTGTGATTGAGGTCCGTTTTTACAAACCTAATACTACTGGTTGGCACAAGTCCGGTATATTGGAAATAGAGGTAACATTGTAAGGGTTTAGTGTTGCATTTTTGTTTTTAATTGGCTAACATTTGACTTTTTGCAAAACATTTAAACTGTAAGAGGGCTAGCCTTGCATTTTGATTAAAATGTGATCAAATTGTCATACAATGATAGTCAATGTTTCTCTATTCCTTTTAGAACTTTACGACGACTAACAGTGTTAATAATAATACCTCTAGATATAGGCGCCACTCCAATTTGACATCTTTGCTTTCTCCAGAAACAGATCTGCACTCATTAAGCCGCATTCCACTAATTGAAATATATATATATTTGTGTTTTCCTTTAAACAATTTGTAAGGACACTAACCAGTTTTAAATCCTATATTCGTATTCTGTATATCCGTATGTATATATACTTTATTCATTTTAATAGAATCTATAAAACAATAACCCTAGAATTAAAAGACACAATCCATCAGACTGCTGAAGCTAGATGTTAATTAATAGTCAACAGAAGATATTGATCATACATGGACACGTATATATTAAAGCTTTAAATTTAATTTTTGAGAACACATTTAACTTGTACAAAATCATTCATCAGAGTACTACGATCCAAACGCAGAAAAGTAATAGATAGTCGTTATTTAGGACACACAAAATATAACTCATTGCATCCCATTACTAATTACTTCTGTATACTTTATTGTTTATCATCACTTAACCTAAATAGTATATTAATACCACCCATTTTTCAATTTTAAAGTTTTACACTGTTATAGTGGCCTTTGTCATTTTTTTAAATATAAAAGATACCGGTACATGTACATATTAAATTTCTTTAATAAATGATTAAAACAAAAATTCACCTAACCAAAATGTCCCAAAGACACTGTTGCCATATCACGTTATTCGGGGCAAGCCTTACTTGTCATACGCTAGCAACCCCCAGCTCTGGAATGGTCTGTGTCTTTTTGCCATTCTCACCCATTGTAAACAATATATTGGTGCTGAGCGTCTCTTACGTAACTATGCAAAAGCTTGCCCCGAATCACGTGATATAGCAACAGTGTCTTAGGTCTGGAGAATTTAAAGTTAAACTGTGCCAAGCTGTGTGAACAAGTCAGTGTACCAGATATTATTTAAATTTAACTCGGGGTCACGCGCAAATGACTTATTGAAGTAGAATGGTCTCCGTGAGCCATTGCATTAATCGTTGTGGCACTCGGCCCAAAGTGTGAGACCTGAACTGTCGTCTGTAGCCCGTAATGTATACATGTATAGTGAAACGCATTAGTGAATTAATTGAACAGGTAATCGGGCGAGTGGGAACACATAAGATCACCTGAGGAAAGACACACCCGAGTACAATTATAACGACACAAAAGAGATTGTCTGTGATCTGATCATCCAACTGAAACAAACTAAATTGTGTGTTCGTTCCCTGTCAATTCCGTCTTATTCCAAGGTTCTGACTCGCGTCAAAAACATCGAGCAACGCATGCAGGGAATCCTGAAGAACAAGAACAAGACGCGAGGGCTGCCTCTATCCATCGAGGGCCACGTCCATTACCTGCTACAAGAAGCTACCTCAGAAGCCAACCTAGCACAGATGTACTTTGATTGGGCTGTGTTTATAGGAGGAAACTAATTGTAGATCACATCTAAGTTACATGGCTACGCTATTTACAAATCACTACCTATAGATGGGTGTTATACTGTCTTCAGAAACCCGTCAGTCTTCTATTGTATGCCATGTTACTCAATTCATATATCGGTGACTTTATAGCCAGGGAGTGCACAGTTGTAGATTGCAACGCGATGGAGATTTAAAAAGCAAAATTGGGACACTGATGGAAGCCAAATTGGGACCGTGAAAATGGGTTAATCAAAACAGAAAAACATTTCTGGTTACGTGGCCACCCTAAAAATCTCTCCCCCATCCCTCCTCAACCCTCCACCCCTCCCATAACCCCACCCCTCCGAATTGGTAGGATTAGTAGAAAAGTGCCGATGTGAAGATTTTTGACAATTTTTATTTGTTTAAAAACCTTTGTTGCAAGCAAATAATTGATCCACATGAGGATGAGAAACGATATATTCTTTATTTGACCTTATAAAAAGCTTACATGGATTAAAGATTGTACCGGTCCCCCCTTGTTTATTTCATCTGGCTTGTCGTCTAGAAGAAAAAAAGTAAAATCAATGTACAAATAAACCACAAGAGAAACTAACTATGTAAATATGCATATTCAACAAATATGCAAATTCAGTTTCCCTTATGGTTTAGTTGTGTATTATTAGATAAAAAGTCGTATCCTCAATGAGTGATCCCCACAATGTCACTTCCAAGGTTGTATCGTAAAATTAGGTGTGATCCCTGGCTACACGGCATTATGGTATTTATGACTTCTGACTAATGCCCTCGAACAAAGATATCAATTTGGGAAACCACCGGTATAGGGCAAGACAGCTCCGCAGTTGGTAGAGCGCCGGACCAGAATTCTGGAGGTCGCAGGTTCGAGTCCTGCCTTGCCAATTTCTTTGTTTACTTTCAATTTTATTTAAATTGACCAAAAATGTACTTTAAAAAAACAACACACAATTGTAAGTGGTTATAGCCTTGCATTTTTATTTAAAAAAATTGCCAAAATTAACAATATGGAACATTTTTTTAATTTTAAGGGGTTAGCCATGACCTTCGAATAGGTCGTCTTGGCTAACTCGCATAATCGCATGCAATTCGACACAATTCTGTTTAGAATTTTTCGAGAGATTATTAGGCCGATGTGAGTAAGCGTGGTCATAGCGCGCGTGGTCTACGGCGTACATCAGAGGGCGCCCGCATTGGCGGCCTACGCGCGCTGCATACAGCGCCGTTTTCTAAGTTGTGTAAGGAATTAATCAATATGCAAACATGTCATAATCTCCAGAACCAGAGGGGCTATGAGGCTCTATTATATATAATTGAAAGCTGTGGGCTTTGCAGCCATGTATATAACTATTTTTTGCGACATAATATTCATTTTTATAAAAATTGACAAAATGTTGACTTTTTGATTTCTTTTTTTTTAAATTAGAAAAAAATGTTTTATTTATTTTACCAAAATGGTCATAAATTACAAATGAAACAATTGACTGCATGTGATATCTGAAATCAATGAGAAATTTATTATTATCTTAAAAACACAAGATGAAACCAAATAAGGTCATTTTCCCCCAGAGTTTATACCTAAAACGTCCCTGTCACAACCGGATGAAAATATTGATTTAATTTAAAGCGATCTCCGTTTGCAAACCCTAAACCACTCGTATGGGACAATAAGAGAAGCTCTTAAAAATCTTGTATATTTACAAAATCATTTACATCAATTTATTTACAATGATCACAAGTCGTTATAAAACTGAAACTAACTCCTGGTTATTAACCTTATTAGCCTTAAATCTATATATGTATACCGCTCTAGATAGAGATATGTTTGTTTATATGTAAACCAAATATATAATTACTCTGACTAATAAATAACAATAACAAAACACAAAGGAAGAACATTAGAACAATAGCCAAAACTAAACGTGGCTAACTATACATAACTATATTCCGAAATATATTTAAATTACTGTGGGCCCACCGCGGTTTGTCGGACGAATGCCCTGCGCCTACTTGGCTCTCGTGATCCCTGTTTGTGACAGCTATCGCCCTTGGTGATTGGTGATGGACGGTCACGCTCTGCTTGCTTCAATGCAACGGCGGTCAGTCGCTGTCCACACCCTCTTGTACCTTGTTGGCTCCCGGCACCTGACAGCCAGCTCACGGACCTGTGTTGTCTCGTCTGTTCCGGTGTCACTGTTTTGGACTGTATCCAAGCAAATGTGCCGTCTACAACAGATAATTATTAACAAAATACAAAATAATCCCCAGCACAAACTCTTCTCCGATTTCTATGAACACTATGCTACTGAACGAGTACATTCTCATTGAACTTCATATTTCTTGAAAGACAAAACCATGAAACTTCACTTCTATGTTACAACGACGACTCATTATCATAAACAATTCATCTACTTATCCGCAATCAAATTTAGCGAATAATAAGTAATAACCAGGCTATACCTCAATTAAATCAAGGTAATTAATTAAAATTCACCATAAACTTTAATTCATCAAAACATTGGCATATCACACAAATGACCATACTTACAGTCAGATAGGGTCATGTTAGCCTGGATCCCAATGTCTCACGACCATTGCTGGTCTCAAAACTTAGCTTTACGCAGCTCCAAAATGTCGTGTCGCTCGCGATTAACAATCTCTGTTTTTTTAATTTCGCGGGGATCTATATCTTTCCATCGCTTGACTACGGCACAATTTATTCAGCAAACTAGGATCAGTAAATAACACAATACAAGACGAGAGTTTCCACAGCTTATTCAAATTCTGTGTCGAACAAGCATAAAAGGACAAACTTTGTACAACGGGGGAAATATATAAAACAGAAAGAAAAACAAAGAGTGTATCTGGAAGAAACTAAATTGGGCATTATCCTTGACAGTCTCATTTTTTTCTAGAATCAAGTAATTTGAAAGGTTAAACAAAAAATTGCTGGTAAAATTGCATTTTAGAGCATTGTTCACATGTGGCGTCAGTAATGACTGCAAAAGTAATTTGAATTGTTTCCTAAGATGTACAAATAAAGTCTAGCCTGAAGTCTGATGTCGAGACAACAGTGGGTAATACCGACTGCACTCTCCTGGCACAGACTACTTCAGATTGAACATCTGCAAAAAAAAGAATTTTACACAATTTATTATTCACCTTTTTGTAAATTTGAATGCTTCAGATTTAACCGATGCCTCTTCTTCTTTCGTATGGTGAGCAGCTAAACGTGTTACTGCATACATCGGCTGTTACCACAAAAAACGCTCCTTCAATTTTGTTTGTTACACATGTTATGATCAATCATGACAACGTCATGATAACCAATTCCCTGCAGAAGTATCTACCCCACCCTCACCCCCAGTCCATAGCAGCTGGGATGCCATTATACCACACATTGTTTTGTTATGGGCTCATTAGTGAGGGGTTCTGGCAAAATGAGACGGAACTGGGCAGAGGTTGAAATGAGAATTGTCGGGTATCAGAAAAGAGAATACAATTCTCCTTACAATACTGTATGTTGTGCTTAAATCGGACATTCCGTGAACAAGTTATGAATGTTTAAAGTTCACATTTATCAATATGTCGCAAAAGTAAAATGTTGAGAAAAAGGACTTTGAAATTTTGAGTTTTGAACATGATATGAAAAATTGTCAATTGTTTTTCCTGTAAAAGCACTTTCATTCGACTATTTCCATAATATTTCTTAATCAAATATAGTTATTAGGCATAGCAAAGATTACAAATATCAATAAATCTGAAAAAAAAAATCACCCATTATCTAATATTTTGCAGTTGTCTCCACTATGCCCTGTGCCCAGTTCCGCTTCGCACCTTAAAGCACATTGAGTTGCAAGTTTGGTTGTTTTTGTTTTCCCTTAGGGGCAACAAAAAAATCCTCCAGACCAAAAATTAATAAAAGAAAAAGGTTTCCAACGACTTAACCTGTTAGCGCCGGGATTATTGTAACATTCACCGAGCCGAGGCGCGGGGTTATTTTTTAATAACGAAACTCGACCCGACGCAGGTTCAGGCCAATTGTATCGGGAAGCACACCCATGACATTTCCGCCCTTGCTCGCTGCTGACAGACATTTCTGGCCTAGCTCGTGGCGTGTTTATGCGTCATCCGTTTTTAATCTCGGAACAAAAAAAGGTAATAATTTGTGTTAACAAAAACGAATAAAAATCCCAAACTACGATTGGGATTTAAATACTAAGCATTGTAAGTACTTAGTTTGGATCATTTATTATTTGATCTTGGAGCTTGTTCGCTTTTCAAGCGCTCGATCGCCTTTGGGAGTCAGACAGGAATGTTCAGAGCATCTTTTTCCTGAACCCAAATTAATCCCAGGTTTTGATCTCCGTTTATCGCCTGTCTCAAGGTCGGTAAAATAAAAATGCTTTCATACCTGGTTGTTTCGTTTTCAAATTCCAAGGCGATTAAAATTAACCATGACAATAATTAAATATTGATCAATCCCAAATTGTTCTAATCGTGCAAAATGTTCATAAAATTTCTTCAGGGATAGCAGCAAACGCTGTAAAAAATAAAGATATTTGTTGGGATGATTGCCAATACGCATCGGTTAACGATTTGAAGTGTTCATCGTAAAGACGGTCAATAGGGCATACCATGTTTATGTTAAATGTCCTGGTTTAGGAGTTAAAGAAAGAATTTTCCAGGTTTGTTTACAGTTTATTTCTATTTTCACAGTGATAGAGAAAAATGCTAACTAAACTTTTTAAGATTGTAGTATCTTATTATGATGGTTTGTGGGAAATACGCTTCCAATCAAATCGGAAGTAAAAGTTTAAATACTGAAGTGTACATCACCACGTTATGCATATTGTAATGTACAATATGCATAAGATGCATAATATGCATAATTATTTAAGTTTGTAAGGCGAATTGAATTGAATCAAATATCAAAACATATGATAATATTCAAACATAAACATAGTCTTTTGCATTAAACCCCATAGGCCTAAATGCGTTACCATCATTAATTAATTTTAAATTTCAAAACATTCGCAGAATAGTATTGTTTAAACTTGATGTAGAGCGTAGAGATGTGGAACTCGACAGTTTGTTTTATAATGTTTGGGTATAATAGGTTCCCTTTAATAATATCGTGGCTAGTGTTTGTTTCATACATGGGGCTCTACATACAACACGAACTGAACACTGAACAAATCACGACCGGTGTACGTCATGTTTCTATCCACCAATCATAGTTGGCCACCCAACAAGTCAGTGGTTCGAGCGGTCTGTCATTAAGGAAGTCACAATAAAATATTGTTCAAGGCACTTATCTATAACCCGGTTTTTCCTTTAGCCTTGCTCTCTGTTTAAGATATTTCACAAGAAAATTGGTAAACGTTAACAACAGCTGGATTCGAACCAGAGACCTTTCGATCCATAGCCCATCTCTCTACCAACTAGGCTATCAGCGAGTTAGTTAAGGACAGGGTTTCTTTAGAGTTTTTTTAAATAATAGACGATCAGTTGCCATTGTTCTTTTCATGATTATACGTTTACGCACCCAGCTGCAGAAGAAAAAAATGCGAACCGCTACACGTTTACACGTGGTCTAAGTTCAATTATTGCCTTTTCGCCATGCAAACCTTTGAATCTCAACTGTCTTCCTTTCATTGGTCAGTTGTGAGTGTCAATCACGAAGCACGCGTTTGAACGTGTCATCGACGTTTATAAAACGTCAACTAATAAGATGTGTTCATTTCACAGTGTCGGTGACTAAAAGTTGCATTTACATAACTCCAGTTCATAAATTTTAAACGAGTCAGTGGTGTGTAATTGACAGCGCACTAGGGGCCAATCAGAAACCGGGCAACGTTCCTCAGTCACTGCTTAGGAAATCACTGGCAAGTTTTAAGGCAGGAGCGCGCGCTTCATTCCTCACAACGACCGCAACTCATCTTCGCCTTCGACAGGACAGCCAGAGAGAGACCTGAACGCAAGAACGAGATTTACAAGGTAAGGTTCTATGACAGATGGAAACAGGATTTTCAAGTCTTGAGGTGAAATTAATGTTTGTATTCCTTCTTGATTAGTGGTTCTTACAAAAGTATGTTTTAAACAAAACTCGTGAATAGAGTAGGTTGTGTCGGATTATATTAAACTCTCTGCTCCGCCGTCCATGTAATTGTTGTAAAAGGCTGTTCACGTACTTAGGGTCCCCTATACCCTTGGTACTGTGCTTGATGTTCAAGCTGTTCCACCATTCTTCTGACATGCTTTAATTAGCACAAACAGCCTACCCCAGCATCCTACCAAGCATCTGTTACTGTTAGCATCCTGTCAAAATCTGCCGCGTATCCTGTTCCAGAATCGCATACCTCAATGGTCCACTGAACTCAGCACCATCCACAACGCATATGGTGTTACCGCAAACCTCCCATCCTATTGATTTTTCCACCATGCAAACTCTTAAGTCTTATTTAAAACGGTAGGGGCAAAGGTCGAACGTACTATATTCCTTCTTTGCATCCACGGACTCGTCTTGTTTCCCCCCATTTTGTCACCATCTTTGTTACAACAAATGACTTAAAGTGTTGTGATCAAAGATATTTGTTTTCTTTGTATTATTTTTAGGTGACATTCAACTTCAGTCACTAAGATTTCTACTTCGGCTGAGCTCTGACTAGGAACACTACTGCAAGGTAGGCCTTACTGTATTATAAACAAAAAACAAATACATGTAACGTTATATTACTTTTGGTCCCCGAACATCGCCTAGCTCATTTCTCAATTAAAAAAAATAGTTAGCAATGAATTCTATTCGAGATCAAGTATTATTGCAATTTGTATACCGTTATGATTCCTCCTAAAATCGTAAAATTCGTTTCACGGGGCGTTCGAAATTGAATAAAAAACCAACAAATTTGGGTGTTTTTTGTTGTTTGTTTTAACACTCTTGGTTATTTAAATAAAACAATTAACCATAACGTTTGATAGTAAACAGAATAACATGCAATGACAACAGCGTATATATCTATTAAAATTAAAAAAAATAAAAATACCCAAAACCACACACTAATTTAAGACGAATCGCAATGCTCTAATTAAAATTATACTGCAACTTTAATAAAAATCCCTTTGTAATTTTATGAATTGAGAATCAAGAATTGAGCTCGACGATGTTTGCGGACAAAATTAAAGCGCAGTTACAATTAATTTCTGGAGAAAATAAGAGGTGGGGTTGGTCCTACTTTATAGCTTGATTCAAAACCCGTACGAAACTCTCTCTCAAAAAAGTTGTTCTGTCAAATTTTGTTTTGCCGCTTCAAAAAAAAACCGACCAAAACGAACATCTGAAGTTATTTTTTATGTTTTTTGCTTCTTTTTTTCGTTTAATAAAATTAGTCCCTTTTGTGATTTATATTGTCTACTTTTGGTATTTAGAATGAAGATCTTGGTGGCAACCGTTCTTTCAATCGCCCTCCTTCTGGGTAACTCTGTCAAGCTCCGAGCTTCCGTCACTGGGCCGGTTGCCTCGGACGGTGATGTTCCAGCGTCTTGGGCGTGTCCGATGTGCTGCCAGGGACCTTCAGCCACTAATGGTATACCAGGTTTACCTGGTCAGGTCGGACCCTACGGCCAGCCGGGGTCAAAGGGCGACGCAGGTCAGCCGGGTCAAACTGGCGATATCGGGCCCATCGGTCCAATGGGTGAGCGGGGAGCACTTGGGAACGCTGGGCCTAAAGGTGACGATGGGATAGGCCAGCCCGGCAAGATAGGTCCGAAAGGTCTGCAGGGTGTAGTCGGAAGTCCTGGTCAGACTGGTGTCAAAGGTCAGAAGGGTGAGCCAGGGGAGACACCAGACGACTCCAACCAGCGGGTAGCATTCACCGCGGTGAGGACGAGCACCTCCGATACCTCTACGAGTCACGACACCCGTTTGCCCTTCCAGCAGACCGAGACGCTTCTGCCGGGTACCAGCTTTGATCTCGGGACCGGCAAGTTCACGTGTACTGTGCCGGGCACCTACGTGTTTACGTTTTCTGTGTGCAAATATCCTTCCAGCAGCAGCTACCTGAACGTTCATCTCCGGAAGAACGACGACTATGTTGTCTCTGGCCGTAGCACTGATGCAAATTACCATGAGCAGGTGTCTGGGAGCGCGGTGCTGGTTCTACAACGAGGAGACACGGTGGGGCTTACTATGGTCGGTAGGGCGCATAGTGATCCCACCTATCACTACACCTCATTCAGTGGCTTCCTCCTTTACCCCGAATAAATAATAAATAATTGCTGAAACAGTAGTCGTATAAAAAGGGATAATATTCAATGTCATAATAATTAATATTTGTTTAGCGTCTTACAATTGGGTTTCAAAACACATCACAAACAGACATAAAAACTACATGTACATGAAAAACAATTAATCAAAAGTAATATTTTTATAGAACTTGTTTTAGGTTGCATGTGTTTTTTATTTCACACTCGATATTTGTCGCAATAGCTGAAATACATTTGGTGTTTAATTCTAGACTGTTTTAATACAATTTAATGCAGTTAATTAGTTGTACAATGTACTATCGATGTACTAATAAATATCTTACTTATTTGAAAGAAAATAATGATTCTAGGCATCCAGCATGTGGCAGATTATGGTAGATATCGTGTAATTGTTCCCATTTTGTACAAACATATTCACAATCGCCCGCTGGCGAATGCGAAAAAACCAAGAACAACATAAGAATAACTGCCCGACGTCGGTTGAAAAAAAATGCAGTTTTTCTTGCTTTTCTTGGCATCCAATCCATGATTGTAAAACTTCCAACAGGTCAGTTAAACGATATTTACTATAAAATACAACCCCTCCAAATTCACCCATTCATGATAATTTAAGCAATGTATCCTACCTTTAAATAAATGTTCATACATGTCCGCTGTACTACTACTGGCATTTAAACATATCGTTACTGAATAAACATATTTACCCATTTTATGTTGTTTCAAACGCATTTTATACTCTTTTCAATATTCATTTTTAATAAAATGTTCATATACTTTAAAGCTCAGTGCAGCTTAACTCGAGGTCCAAGGTTCAAACCCAGCTAGAGTCGATGGATAAATACAAAATTGAATTTTGTGCTTCAATTGCCAATTTTTAAGCATTTAATAGCATCTGTATGAATAACAAATTAAGGTAGAATATTAGCATTTGCTCCATTTGGTATGAATTAAAAGAAGTAAATGCTTCAGATTTGCAGTGCTTACTCCATTTTTTTTTAAGGTTGGGTCGGGGCTACCTTGAAAAAACCTAAGCAAATACTAGTATGCAAACTACAAGTTATACATGTATAAAGCATTTGATACTTTGTCAGAATTCAAGGATTCCTAGGATTTTAAGTATGAGCATCATGACCTCTCAGTTTTCGGTTTCCACTTCACTCTAAACTTCTCTCTCGGCGTGTCGTAGTCCCACTCTCCCTTCAGTATCATGTTAGCTGCCATGTGGCCGATCTCATCCGAAGACTTGGCCCCGACCCCGTTACCGCCAACGAGCACGCCAAGCCCAGGGCCGACCATGTCGCAGTAGAGTAGCCGCGTAGGTGTGGTGGTAGTCATGCAAGTATCGGTGTGAATGGAAAGTGGCTTCAGATCTGCAACGGTAATAACAAGTGTTGCATCTTTTTCAATTTAATATTCAGAGGCGGGATTCAGACCTATACACGTCATGCATATCATTTGCATATCTCAGGAGGGATGTCTCCTGAGGTACGCAAGATTCGCTGCGTGTTACTGAACACCATTATGAAGTCTAGGAACCAGACTAGGCTAGACATGGGAGGAGTGCATGTGTTTACTCAAAGATGTGTCAAAATCCAGCTAGATTATCTAATGGCCTGTTCTCTTAATGATTGCATTCATTAGTCGCCAGAGTTGTATTCGAGTCACCAAACATCGAGTCCTATTCCCCCTCCCGAGTCCGAGTCCGAGTCCCGAGTCATACAGGTCGAGTCCGAGTCCGAGTCACAAAGGTCGAGTCACGAGTCCGAGTCACGAGTCACCATTAACTAGTGAAGTACCGCGAAAAGCTAACGGTGTAAACAGTTCAATTTTTACAGCTTTCCTCTACTTTAATGAACTGTCTAGATCATGTACATGATTATGTCAAATAAGTGACGATTAAAGTTGGAAGTATAGTGCCAGTTTTCTCCTCTATTTTGTGTGTGCAGAATTTGCAGTCTGCACTTGATTTTCCATGTGCATTTCTCTTGAAGTTCACAAACCCGAAATTCACAACTCTTGGGTTGGAAGCCATGACCGCGAATGTCTACTTTATGTTTGAGTATTGTTGTACTTCACACTCACTCACAGCGTTTTACTTTACATGAACAGCATAGCATAAGCAATCATTAGGAGGACAAGCATCACTGATATGAGCGCGTGCAATATAGCTAGCAACACACAGGATTCAAAGCTATTGCCTGGAACAGCGCCAGTCTAGCAGTTTGTGCCTGAACGAATAATCCGGACAATCTCAATTTGCATTACGCAGTATCACCGTATGTGGACGCCGGGATACATGTTTCGATACATTGATTTCGCTAGTCAATATATCGGAAACTAGTCTTTGGGCAAGACGTCAGATACGCGATAACGTCCTCTCGCGGCGGCTGGTTATCGCGTATATCTATATCTAAAGTAACAACGTCTTGCCCAAAGACTAATCGGAAATATCGGAAGCCAACCGCACAGTACGTGCTTTTCTAGAGAGATGTGTTGCGTCGCGTCGGATCTGCGTAAACAATCTTTATTCCCTCTAAGTGAGTTTCTTGTTAAGAATAGTCTGAAAATAGTTGTTATGGTATTTTTTGGTCCAGTCACAAGTCACGCAGGTCGAGGTCGAGTCCGAGTCCGAGTCACTTGTCATCGTGACTCGAGTCCGAGTCTGAGTCACAAATAATGGGACTTGAGTCGGACTCGAGTCCGAGTCCCGAGTCATACAACTCTGTTAGTCGCATATACATGGCAATATTTACCGTTTGGGTACTGAATCGGTGGCAAAATGTAGCAGTCTTGTCCTAAGTCCGTTTCTCCCTCATAGACGTGTAAGGAAGGCATGCCACGGAGCCTGTCCCTGTCATCTTCTGTCAACAAGAAGCACCACGACTTGAGACTTTGCCGTTACATCAAGTTGCCACTCGGCGGGTAGTAGGTCTCCCACAGCATTTTTTCAAAGGACAGAAAGTTGAACCATTCCCACAGTTTCGTTTGATCGAGGACTTTGACACTGATCCCTGTCTGGTTGGCACCATCGAGTAGCTTACGGCTGAGGGAACCATCGTGTGCAGTCAGCCACAACAACCCAACGTCACTGTAAAAATGTACCCATACAGAGAAGAATGACAGGTAACCAACTATTCATAAAATGACCATTTTTGATGCACTACTGCCTTAAGAAGATACAATCCCCCAAACTTTCTCACCAGATATGAAAAGACCAATGTTGGCTCTAATCAAATCAAAAAGGAAAATATTCTGAGACCCCTGGCAAGTTGACTTTTTGAGGGACAAATATAGGTTCAAAATTACAATTTTACAAGCTCTGAAAACCTGCTTTATTGCATGTTCTAAAAATAGCATAAGGGTGACATTTAAAACATTAAATTGTTGTCTCAAGTAAGGGCAAGGATGATACTTTGTAATGATATAGTTGATTTTGTGATAAAAGTTTGTAATTTGGCTGGGTGATATTTTTAAAATAAGCAAAAAAACTGTTTTTGCAGCCCCAAAACTGGCCCAAAATTCCCAAAACACAAAATGGCCTGTTACCGTGGCAACGGGCAAAAAAAAAAAAAAATTTCAATTTGTGTTACTTGCTTACCAAGTCCTTTCATATTAAAAAATTTAAAAAAAATGCCGAGGACACTTATATGAAATATTTACAAGGACCCACTCTTAAAGTGTCATGCAATGTCAATGGCTGTTTACTGGTTCCCAGCCATTTGTCACTCGATAATAATAGCGGGTACTTGTACAGTGAAACATTCCAAATATCATTTCAGCTCCCTGGGGAGTGTACAGCTCGATGCTGCCATTTCGGCGCAAAGCAGCTAAATCAATCACAATAACCATCTATGCCCTCACAGGTACCCATTTACGCCTGGGTGGGGAGAAGCAATGAGGCACACGCACAACCCCAGATTGAACCCACAACCTGCAGAATTACCAGCAGACCATGAATTCAATGCTCCTGGCCACGAGGCCACTCCACAGCCCTAAATAAGTGGTCTTCTACAATTGCAAACTCTGATATGATTTTTCAGATGACCAACATTTTTGAGAAAAAGTGACGACAAAAACAACACAGTCCTACCTATTCCTCTGTATTTGTGTAGTTGGGAAAATGTCGAAATACTCACTTTTCTCAATTCCAAAAACTTTGTTTAAACTCAAATTTTGATTCTGGGCTTCTCAAGAGTTCCTCTTTATTTAAAAAAAAAGATAATTCTAACTCCATTTTTCCTTAGCTAATTAGCCCTAACTCCCTAGGGTGTGTGCAAAACCATATTGATTTTGGAGGATTTGGGAGGGTTAGGATTAGCTAAAGATCTTGCAAAAATGGCAAAACGGACTTTGGGCGTGCGCAAGTCTACAATCTGTAACCTCTTCCCGCATCCTGTGAACGTCAATGGTTCACAGGTTCACAGTACGCGTGAAATATCCGCACATGCATTCACACGTGCGTGCATTTCTCTCTTACCTGTCATTCGTTCGATATCACTGAACCTTTGAGCTGCTCGTCTGCCAAGTTCTCCCGATTCAAAACTTCTGCTGATTCCACTCAATACTCGTCCCTCATCATAATGGGCACCGAATACAGACCGGCTTTCATAATTCTTAAAAAAACAGAAAATATAATTGAAATTATTCTTCCAGTGTTCCAGTGTTGTAATACTAGCACTCGCACCAAATTATGTAAACATAATAATGACCCGATAAACTCCCTGTGAAATTATTTCTCTGGCATGCTGTCATTTTGAAGAATTTGAAGTAGTCTAAAGATGTGTCCCAGAGATGCAATTTTTGAAATTTCCATCAAGCAGTTGGTTCCATATCAAAATCTAAGAATATTATTTTCTTGGAATAAATAGCATTCACAGAACTAAACCTTCGTCAGGTTAGTTGTCAAACACTTTTCTTTAGATTTTTGAGAACTTTTGCTGCTTTCAAACAATAAAAATGTACAACTGACAATAAGTAAAACATTTTTGATGTCTTGGATATATTTGGACAATGTGCCCTTCAAAATATTTTAAAGGTAGGATACACCATCAGTAATTGCTTGAATTATCAAGAATGGGTACATTTTAGAGGGTTGTATTTTATAGTAAACATTGTTTAACTGACTTGTCCGGAGTTTTACAATCATGAATGCTGAGAAAAGCAAGAAAAACAATACTCGTTTTCAACCGGCGTCAGGTAGTAGTTCTTATATTGTTCCTGTTTTTTAATATATATAATTCAATTTGTCAGAACAATTAGAGGATATCTAGCACAATCTATTTGCTGGATGCCTACAATCATTATTTACCTACAAATAAGCAAGATATTTCCTAATAATTTGGTAGTAAAATGTTGCGATTTCGCAAATGGTGTATCCTACCTTTAAATCACGAGTGGGAAACAAAAATCATACCTCTTCGTGACTGGTTCGCTGGGTCCGATAAGGCAAACTGAGATACCAGGCCACTCTGAGCAATATTTGGCGGCTGCACTGCCCCACAAACCTGCCCCGACGACACAAACGTCAAATACCTCAATTGCAGTTGCAGACATGACTGACAAACGATGGGGTTATCACGTACAGCTAGTAGTATGACACTAAATTACATGAATAGAAAACACAAACAGTAAAGGTCAGGTAAATACAAAATGTAAATGGAAAAGTCTTAGGTCGTCCTGATAAGGAAAGTATTAAGTTGATATGTAGGGGTTGTTCTGTACATAGGGTCATTTTTGACAATTTTTCTTGTTCCTGTATACAATTTATTTAACCATCATATATTTTTTTGATTGCATAAAAATGCACGAGTATACCCACAGACTCGGTGTCTTGAATGACCAAGAGCTAGTCACATGGTATTTTCTATTTTTACTATCTTTCTGTGCACGACCAAAAGTACTATATCCGTAGCAACCATGGTGCTATACCATTAGCAACCAAAGTAGTACCCATGGCGCGGTATTTGTGTGTAAATGTATGCTGATGTGCGCAATGAGCGTAGTGCACTGATCGTAGCGGGTATTGTTCCAAAGAGCCAGCGCTACGGAGCTGGATTGAAATAAAAGTTCATTTAAACTGTATTTAGATTATGATTTTAAAGTATTCAAAGTCAAACCAAGCCGAATCTTTGGGTGAGGCATGGAGGCAGGAAACCTCCATGGCATGGGTGAGGTGTTATAAACTTGGTAGGTTTGGTAGAACGATTTTGTAAAATGACCTGTGACACCGCAGAGCACCCCTGCGTATAGTGGTACGGTCGGCATGCACTATTTTTGAAAATCAAAGCGTCTGATGCAGCTTGCGGAATTAACCTTGAAATTTCACTTTTCATTTGAATCTTACTCTGAGGTAAACCTTAGTACCACAATCTTATTCGTCGATGTGTACTTGTATCTCATGGCTTAGCAACTTAATCAAGTACTTTTTTTTGGCCGTTTTGAGGGTGAAATCGGATGTTTCTTTGGGCAAACATATGGGAAAAGTGACCTTTTGATTAAAATGTAGAAATACCAATGGCGCTCCCTGGGACCCTACTATCGCAAGGTCATGTCCAGATGTTAAAAAAACGATATTTGGGTCCTACTCTTACTCTTAGCAATTATACTCGGACTAAAATTATACATAGACATATAGTACACACCGTTAAAACAATGTTGTTTTGCACAAATGTTTCTTTGTCTGACCTAAACTTAAGCCTACATACATGTACATCAAAAATACACGTCTTTTATAAAAACGAACTTTCTTCATACTGAACAGGCACCTTTTTACCTTTGACGTTTTCTTTTTAACTTCAAATAAAACAGCGAAAGAAAAAGTTCCTTGCCGCATTTTCATAATCATATAACACAGGCCATGGGCGCCGCCATTACTAAAACTATTCGCGCCTCGACTTTTGAGGGCGCTACACATTATTTTTGTCAAAACATTCGCTTCAGACGCATCGCGTCCAAATGCGACAATTCTATTAGTCTTATCCTTACTGAA
Organism: Crossaster papposus; assembly: GCA_037893245.1. NCBI lineage: Eukaryota > Metazoa > Echinodermata > Asteroidea > Velatida > Solasteridae > Crossaster > Crossaster papposus. The sequence continues at coordinate 109,385 of JBAIAA010000313.1, forward strand.
ACCATCAACTAAAACACTCAGCCATGCCAGCCACTTTATTTTCACCCAACAAGGCTAAATCCTCCAATTACAATATAATCTTATAATTCAATACATTTACATACACCCTAGGGTTAGAGTTAAAATAACCTTTCTTGTGATGAAAATACACACAAAAAGGGCTTTAAACAATGCCCTGATTAAACCCACCTCATCGGAAAACTATGACGTCCAGGAAAAAACAGAGATATTTTGCAACTGCTCTAAAAACCTGTGCCCAGCAACATTCAAAGCTTTCCTTAGTGAGGGTGCTGGACTTCACCCTGTACATGAACATGTGATTTACTTCTGAAATCATAAAATAAAAACGATTATGTGTGCTCGCATGAGTGTGCTTTCTAGAACTGACATCCTAATCCTTTAACCTCATATATACCTCCAGACTTACTCGTTACGCAACAACTGTGCATTCTTCATGCTTACTCGTATAACTATAAGACAAATATTTCCCGCTAATCTGCGTAACGCGGGAAATGAATATTATTATTTGGTTTTCAAGACCCATTTTTACTGTGTTTGTTTTTGTACCCTGGTGCGCTGGATAGCCGGGCTAGATAGCCCTTTCGCTGGACTCTGTTGTTCTCTAACACAATGACTGCTAGATGGACCTTGCTGTAGGCCCAACTCGGATTCGCAGTTTGCTTACTATTGACGAATATTACGACGATGTTTTAATCAGCAGGTAGACCTAGCCTTGTATTTTACACCCCAAGCGACGAGGTAAATGGTGGTCGACTTCAGATTACTCTTTAGTCAATGGGATCCTTCCACACGAATTGAAAGGGCCCGGTGATGCAGGTACACCCCCCTGCTACACCAGGCTGGTTTGTGGGGCAATGCAGCCGCCAAATATTGCTCAGAGTGGACTGGTATCTTGGTTTGCTTTAACGGACCCAGCGAACCAGTCACGAAGAGGTATGATTTTTGTTTCCCACTCGGGATTTAAAGGTAGGATAAACCATTTGCGAAATCGCAACATTTTACTACCAAATTATTAGGAAATATCTTTTATTTTTTTTAATTTTGTTTCCCCAGGGAATCTTATTTATTGCTCAAGGTCTCTTTTTTCAATAACCATACAAACAATATTAAGTGACAGGTACAAGTTACAAATCCATTAATATTGAAAATAAATTAACCTTGACATAACGTCAAAAAAGAATCCCATTTCTGATAAAATTTGAAGCCGACTCCATTACTGTAAAACATTAATTTTCCCATCGAGTAGTAATTCTTCACATCTTTTTTTAACACTAAAAGTGATGGACATTTTCCATTCATTTTCATTTTATAGACATGAAATCTACATATCAATAAGATCAAATTAACCACTTTGTTATTAACGTTAGTATTACCAAATAAAAATACTTCATTGTCCATTGCAATAGAAAAATTAGTTTTCTCCTTAATCCATGAAAATACCGAAGACCAAAAGGAGATTGTATAAGTACAGGAGCAAAAGAGATGACTAATGTCTCCTCTTCATTCTTACAAAATGTACACAAATTAGTGTCTGTTTTATTAATTTTAAACAAAAATGAATTGGTACCCAAGATCCGGTGAATTAATCTAAACTGAAACCATCTTAATTTAGTGTCCACAGTGCACGAATATGGGATGTCAAAAATTAAAGACCATTTCGAAAAGTCGAGGTAAATATTCAATTTTACGTTCCATTTGTCGATAAATTTCCTATTTACATACTTAGAATAGACTAAAACTTGATATATCCTTTGCGACCCCTTTTGGTCCTTTAAAAGGACTTCAAGGTTGAACGGTATGAAAGGGCGATTAATACACGTGTGTTGTTGCAACATAGCATCCTGAAAGGACGACGTAATAGCTCTCAACACCCCGCCATACTCTAAGAAATTAGTATGAACATTAAACGTATTTTTAAAATCTTCCAATGAAAGAAAGTTACCGTTCTCATCTGTTAGATCACATACAAATTGAACTCCTACATTGTCCCAATGTTTATAATGTATACATTTCCCTCCAACCCTAATTTTATCGTTAAACCAAAGATAACTCTTTAGTAACTCCACTTTGGTTGTGGGTGTGTGGGTCCGAGTAAAATTGGACCACGAAGAAAACACGTTTAACCAAAAAACGTTACTTGTATAACCCTGTATACCCACAAATTTAGCGGAGCCCCCTTCCAATAAAGACAAACGGGTAGTATTAAAAATATGTTTACACAAAATAAACCATCCTGGGGATTGTGCCTTAAAAAGTCTACGTAACCATTTTTTAGCGCATCTATATAGGCCCGTACATCGACCATTCGCAAACCACCATGACCATAATCTTGGAGCATTTGATTTCTAGCGACACGGTCTTGTCCTTTCCAGATAAATTTAAAAAACATAGTATTTAATTCTTTGATATGTTACATGGAGGGTCAGGAATGGTTAACGCAAGATAAGTAAGTTTGGACAAAAGCAATGATTTAACAACAGCAATTCTACCGAGAACAGTCAAATGTCTCTTTGACCAGTTAAAAATTTGACTACGTAAGGACAAAATAATCTTATTGTAATTTAACGAAACCATAGAATTAAGGTCAGTAGAGAACTCAATACCAAGAATTTGAAAAGTATGCTGAGCCTCAACCCAATTCACATTAATCCCTTCACAAAGCTTCTCCTCATTGTCCTTCTTAGAACCAATCCAAATAGCGTACGTTTTCTCAACGTTAACTTTTAATCCAGACATACTAGCGTATAAATCAAGAATTCTAAAGGCTGCCTGCATTGACTTGTCAGTACCATTCAAAAACAAAACTGTATCATCAGCATACTGGGACAATCGAAATTCATTGCCGCCAACCTTAATACCCTTAAAATCTGTATCGTTGCATACCATTATGGATAAAACCTCTGCACACAAAAGGAACAAATATGGGCTTAAACCATCTCCCTGTCTACACCCTCTCCCAATGTGAAATGATTCTGAAAGAAATCCATTAACTAATACTGAGGAGGCGGCTTGGTTATAAAGTACCCTGATCCATTTTTTAACTGAGGGACCAAAATTAAAACTATCCAGAACTTTAAAAATAAAATCATGTGAAATAGAATCAAAGGCTTTTTCAAAGTCGATGGAGAGTAATAAACCAGGGATGTTATTGGACTCGGTAACGTTCAATAAATCACACATCAACCGAATATTTTCCCCAATAAAACGATCTGCCATAAATCCCTTTTGTCTTTCATGAATAATGTGCGGGAGACATGATTTAACTCTCTCTGCAATACAGGCAGACGCAATTTTATAGGAGGTATTTAGAAGCGATATAGGACGCCATTTTTTAAAATACTGTCGAGGCTTATCCCCTTTTGGCAGGAGAGTTATTATCCCGTATCTCTGAGTAACCGAAAGTTGGCCTGAAACATATGCACCGTTTAGTGAACGTATAGGAGATACCATGACAAATCTGAGGCAAAACAATTATAAAATTCAAAACTAAAACCGTCCGAACCTGGGGACTTTCCAAACACATGTATAAGTTCTTCATGGGATAAAGGACCCTCAATACTGTCCCGCGTATTATCAGAAAGGATACTCTTATTAGCTGTAGCGAAAATCAAAATCAAATCAATATTATATTCAACTTTACGGGTGGAGTAAAGATTCTGATAAAATCTCTGAGCCTCTTGTACGATTTCTTTGGAACTTGTAAATCTACAATTAGCATAATTAATAACACACTTAATCGATTTATTAACAAAATTACGTTTTTCCAAGTTTAAAAAGTACTTAGAAGGTTTTTCCCCATTCTCCATCCAACGAGTCTTAGATCTAATTAAAAAACCCTCCATTTCTCTTTTCCGGAGGTCCACAAGGTCGGCCTGCATAGCATTTAAACAATCAACCGATGCAAGATCCCCTTGTGAAACTTTATTGGACAAAATACTTATCTCTTTCTCAAGCTTGCACTCTGTTTTTCTGGTTTCTTTCTTCTTCCAGACAGAAAAAGAAATCGTTTTCGATCTTATTTTCATTAATAACATTTCGAAAAAAACTTGGTCATTTATAACAAAGTAAATATCTCGAGGATGCATATTTCTCAAGTTGGAGGGTAAATAAGGAAAAACGGTGTATTCTTCTACCAACTCCCAAATAGTATCTTTAACTAATTTGGAGTATGTTTTATCTACCAGCAACGAATTATTAAACTTCCAATAACCTTTTCCATGTTTCATGTTACTAAAATCAAATGTAATATCAATAAGAGAGTGAACGGATCAAATTACACAGTGAGCCACGAATTTGAATTAAAAACTCGGTGGTTAGGCTACCCCGGATGTTTGCATAGAACCCACCCTTCCCAAAAACCACACACCGTTGCATACCGCAAAAAAACAAACAAATTAGAAAACTTCCCCCAAAAAATCTCCCTATTTTATACCCCCCACAAACAAATCTTATAGGTCGACAAATAACCCGCAAACAAAAAGTATTGTTGAGAGGAAACATATTCCAGCACCAATGAGCTCCTCTTCTCGCAAAGAAAAAAAAAAAAGGAAGGAAAAAAAGAAGTATCGCAATCGCTCGTAAATACAGGATAACAAAATCGTGTTTAATTGAGGATACAGTATTTTGCGGGGATAAACCCCACAAAACTAGAAATCATAATTCAGTTATTCATTTCGAAACTAGGTTAAAGGCCTCACCGTTGTTCGCTCTCCACTTTCCAGCAAAGAACCTCAGCTTTGTTCCTTTATCGTATAATGCCTTTACCTCAGTTTTCCATCGTTTCTTCTCTTGCCAATCCCGCAAAGTGAGGTCATCCAGGATGAAAAGTTGCGACCCCTCCAAGGCTCGACGCCATTCCTTCATCACTCTCACTTTGTCGGGGTAGAACTGAAGCTTGACCAGGATATGGGCTGGTCGACCGTTCTGGTCTCGTCCGTCCCTGTGAGCACGCTCAATACGCGGGGGGGGGGGGGGGGGGGGGGGGGCTTGAATCCCAGCCGAATCCTAACTCACAATCCTTGATTCGCATTCTCAATGCAGAACTTATAACAGTTTCTTCATGGTTTAAAGCCAACAAAGTCTCCCTTAATGCCAGCAAGACCAAATGTTTATTCTTTTCCAAAGCCAACAATTCTTCTGCAGACATCTTGCCAACCATCTATATTGACGGCACTCCAGTATCTAACAGCCGCTGTACCAAATTCTTAGGTGTCATGCTTAACGACCGCCTCACCTGGAGTGATCACATCTCCTCCATTACCAAAACCGTAGCCCGGAACACCGGTGTCCTATCCAAGCTTCGTACCTTTCTTCCATCAACCACCCTTTTCACCCTTTACAATACACTAATTCTTCCCTACCTAAATTACTGCAATATTGTGTGGGCACGATCTACTACTAATCAACTACATTCTCTTATTGTGATACAGAAGAGGGCCATTAGACTCTGCACCCGTTCACAACCACGGGACCATACTCCCCCTTTGTTTGCTAAACTTCACACATTAACACTCACTAATATTAATAAACTCCAAATAGGGATTTTTATGTACAAGTATACTAACAAACTGCTTCCTCAAGTTTTTTCAAATTATTTCACCTCAGTACATGACATCCACGACTATAATACACGTTCTAAAAATAATATGTATGTCCCTTACACTCGCACAACGTTTTCCATGAACACTCTTCGTTTTCATGGTCCTCGTCTTTGGAACAGCCTAGACACAGCCTTGAGAACAAAGTCGTCTGTCGGCTGCTTTAAATCTGCTTACAAAAAATATCTCATCTCCTATTGCGTACCGTAGATTATTCGCCATAGTCTTAATTTTGTTGTTTTGCCTCTTCCACAATTCTTGTTTCCTTATAATTCAATATTTTTATATTTGCTTATTTTCTTATACCGTTGTTTCGAATATAGTTATTGTCTTTGTTTATTTGTTTATTCTCTTAAAGATGGTTTAATTTAATCATATTTGTCTTCTCCCTGCATGTTGCTTGTGATGATTTATTTTATTTTTGTTGCCAATCATCTAGTTTGTTTTAAAATGTTTGTTAAATATATATTTGTTATATTTTTTCTTAATATTCATATTCATCCTATGTTATTTTTTCATCCCTGTTTATTGTTTTTCTTATTAGTTTGTCAGTCTAGGCATCTCCATAAAAGCCATTGGCTTCGGAAGATGCCTCCATAGTTGCCATGTCACTCATTATTTTTTTTTTAACTTTAATTTGTGAACTTTATTTTTTCCTTTTAACATTAATGGTATTATTTAATCTTTCTCAGTAATATTAATTGTATTGTTTATTTATTTTTCTCATTTTACATATAATTGTGTTTTTCACATATTATTTTGGCACTATGGGAATAAATGTTAATTGAATGAATGAATGAATGAACATGGAACTGAAAATATTCGAAATCTTCTCTACACAGTTTTCGTTCTCCGATTTGGACGCTCCCACCACGCGGAAGTTGTTTCGTCTGGCGAGCCTCTCCTGCTTGTTAATATCTTCACCCTGCTTGGACAGTAGGATATTCACGGCCGACAGATCCTTTTCGAGGGAACTAAAGGACTTCTCAAGGCTCGTTTTTGCCTTCTCTAAATTGACGATTCTTTCGCTGTTAAATTCTATTGACGCAGCCAACCTAAAGGCTGGCTCACATAGTAGCGGCAAAGACCCAACGAAAGGCGACGAACGTGAAAATCAAAAAATGTTGGCGGCAAAGCGACGGCAAAAGGGGAAAACCAAGATTCGCTGACGGTTGGGAACGACCTCCAGCGACAACACGACGGCAAGGGACGAATGGCTGCGGCAGGGAACGGAGGCTAGCGACCAAACTCGGACGTTGTCTGGGCGGCGAGTGACGATGTCTCGACAGAGCCCGACAACAAGGAACGAGGTCAGACGGCTAGCAGCGGATTGGCTGGCGGCAAGGAACGGTGGCTGACGGTGGGTTGCGGTCGATATCAAAGCCTGTGTGAGTTAGTCTTGCATACGCACTGTGGACCTCCGAACAATATAGGTCCACACGATGCGGGAAAAGGTTACGGTGTGTGGACTTGCACACGTCCACAATCCGTTTTTCAGTTTCCGAAAAAGAGCGCTTGAGGAAAAACGGGTTAGGGTTATATATAGAAAAGATAGAAGGAACAGCTGAGAGGCCCATAATCCAAATTTGAGGGTAAATTTGTTTTGGGGAAGCAAGAAAAATGAGTATTTAGTCAAAGCTGCGTGTGTGTGAGTTTGTTTTTGATTGAAATAGGGGACGTAGGACAAAGGGAACAATGGGGTCCCCTATTCCGCAAAGGTCCCCGATTCAGACTCGTGTGCAAATCCTATGGCGATCATCCGAAAACGTTAGAGTACAAACAAAAGAGGGAAGACGGTCGGACAATGCCCCGTCCCCTATTGACGGCATTTACCCACTTGCGTGTGTGTGTGCGGGTCGTATAAATAGTCGAGTTTGGCGTTCCCACTCTTCACAACGTTCTGGCGTCACACAACGTGAAAAATCGCACTAAAAGTTTAAAATCGTGGACCATCGTTGCAAAATCGTAACCCATCGCAGGCCACCGTTGCAATGCCGCAGGTACTCGCAAACGACCTGCCACCAACAGTCATCACCCGTCACCCTCCGGCCAAAATTCGCAATCCATCGTCGCACCAAGGTCGTTACAATTTCGTTACTTGCCGCAATGTGTCGTCAGGGTTCGAGATGTGACGTCACTTGCCGTTGTTTTGCCGTCAATGGTCGTTGACAACGACTACCAACGAAATTGTGACGACCTTAAAACGACTAGAGACGGAATCGCACGGGATGGAAACGTCAAGGAAATGAGGGTTGCGGACTCTAACGAAATCTGAACGGAATCACAACGAATTTTTTGCCGCCACAAAATTTCCAACAAGCTTAAAATTTGACGACGGACGCGACTGATTATTTCGGTCGTCTGCGGTCGCTAGCGGATTTGTCAGCGACAACTGACGGCAACACACGATGAGTGGCGGCAAATTCAAAATTGAAATTCGCAGCTTACCGTAGCTTGCCGTACCCCCCTGTTCGTCATAGTGTGAGCCAGCCTTAACCTCGAGTTGCTGCTGGCCATCCACTAGCTTGGAGAGGGTAAACCGGACGAAGGTCTCAAACTCCCCACAATGGACGTCGCTTTTTTCACCAGCGGTGTCACTTCCCTCGTCTTCCGAGGCGGTTGGGTGCAGGGTGGCTGAGCCCGCCCCACGACCGGGCCTAGTCTTCCCTCCTCGTTGCTTCGGTGGCATGGCCTGATCGTGCGGACAGGGAGTATATGGTTGAGCGATTGCGTACAATAGATTAATGTATGCGGAGCTCTGTTGGTGCATGTCCTTCCTCTACGGCGTCATTGTTCGATCTTTTATTTAGTTTTATTGCCTCGATGGCTGTGTCCGTGTTCCCTGTATGAAACATAGAAACTTTAATTTTGCCTAAATATATTTCAAGTTGGCCACAACATTCATACTGTGCCGAGTTTCCTAGTCTGTTTAAATCTTTGGCCGCAAGCTTGTTTTTGATCTCTTTTAGGGTTTACTCGACCAATTTTTGATTAGAACTGTTGTTAAACTTATTGTCGACATATTCTTTAAACTTGTCGAATATGTGCATCTGTGTTAATAAGCCATTTGCGCGTGACCCCGAGTTAAATTTGAATAACATCTGGTACACTGACTTGCTCACACAGCTTGGCACAGTTTAACTTTAAATTCTCCAGACCAAAGACACTGTTGCCATATCACGTGATTCAGGGCAAGCCTTACCACTGACCTCTACACCTGAACGGACCATTGTCCATATTCTGCTGCGCTAACGCTTGAAGTCGGCGCGAACTGGAAGTGCAACATGGCGGACCCAAGACGTCACTTCTGTGAGCCAATGAAATGTCTAGGTGTAGTGGTTAGTGGATTTACTCTATACATTTTGTATTTATGAACATTACGTCATAAGTACCGTACCCACTGAACCGTACACCTGGATATTTCATTGGCTCACAGAGTGACGTTGTGGGTCCGCCATGTTGCACTTCCAGTTCGCGCCGACTTCAAGTGTGAAACAATGATGATCTGTCCATGTGTAGAGGTCAGTGAACCTTACGCGTCATACGCTAGCAACCCCCAGCTCTGGAATGGTCTGGTGTCTTTTTGCCATTCTCACCCATTGTAAACAATGTATTGGTGCTGAGCGTCTCTTACGTAACTATGCAAAAGCTTGCCCCGAATCACGTGATATAGCAACAGTGTCTTTGGTCTGGAGAATTTAAAGTTAAACTGTGCCAAGCTGTGTGAACAAGTCAGTGTACCAGATATTATTTAAATTTAACTCGGGGTCACGCGCAAATGGCTTATTAAAGTAGAATGGTCTCCGTGAGCCATTGCATTAATCGTTGTGGCACTCGGCCCAAAGTGTGAGACCTGAACTGTCGTCTGTAGCCTGTAATGTATATACATGTACATGTATAGTAACCTATTTGCACTGCTGCTTTGTTCGGGCTCCAGAATCGATACTAGGTTTAGATATGGGATAGATTCGAGCATAGAAACCAGAGTCCGAACAGACAAACATCTGGAGGAGCCACCTCTGTTATCTGGCATGCAAACAGGAATACAGACTCAATATTCAAGGGCCCATCTCTGTTTTCTGGCATGCAAACAGGAATACAATCTTAACATTCAAGGGCCCACCTCTGTTTTCTGAAATGCAAACAGGAATACAATCTCAATATTCAAGGCCCAACCTCTGTTTTCTGATATGCAGCCAGGAATACGATCTCAATATCCAAGGGCCCGCCTCTGTTTTCCAAAATTCAAACAGGAATACAAACTCAATATTCGAGGGCCCACCTCTGTTGTCTGATATGCAAACAGGAATACAATCTCAAAATTCAAGGGCCCGCCTCTGTTTTCTGATATGCAAACAGGAATACAATCTCAATTTTCAAGGGCCCACCTCTGTTTTCTAAAATGCAAACAGGAATACAAACTCAATATTCGAGGGCCCACCTCTGTTGTCTGATATTCAAACAGGAATACAATCTCAATATTCAAGGCCCAACCTCTGTTTTCTGATATGCAAACAGGAATACGATCTCAATATCCAAGGGCCCGCCTCTGTTTTCTGAAATGCAAACAGGAATACAATCTCAAAATTCAAGGGCCCGCCTCTGTTGTCTGACATGCAAACAGGAATACAATCTCAATATTCGAGGGCCCTCCTCTGTTTTCAGAAATGCAAACAGGAATACAAACTCAATATTCGAGGGCCCACCTCTGTTGTCTGATATGCAAACAGGAATACAATCTCAATATTCAAGGGCCCAGCTCTGTTGTCTGATATGCAAACAGGAATACAAACTCAATATCCGAGGGCCCACCTCTGTAATCTGATATGCAAACAGGAATACAATCTCAATATTCGAGGGCCCGCCTCTGTTTTCTGAAATGCAAACAAGAATACAAACTCAATATCCGAGGGCCCACCTCTGTTTTCTGAAATGCAAACAGGAATACAAACTCAATATTCGAGGGCCCACCTCTGTTTTCTGAAATGCAAACAGGAATACAATCTCAATATCCAAGGGCCCACCTCTGTTTTCTGAAATGCAAACAGGAATACAAACTCAATATTCGAGGGCCCACCTCTCTTTTCTGAAATGCAAACAGGAATACATATTCAACAATCGAGGGCCCATCTCTGTTGTGGGATATGCAAACAGGAATACAATCTCAATATTCAAGGGCCCGCCTCTGTTTTCTGAAATGCAAACAAGAATACAAACTCAATAATCGAGGGCCCACCTCTGTTGTCTGATATGCAAACAGAATACAATCTCAATAATCAAGGCCCCACCTCTGTTATCTGATATGCAAACAGAATACAATCTCAATAATTAAGGCCCCACCTCTGTAATCTGATATGCAAACAGGAATACAATCTCAATAATCGAGGCCCCACCTCTGTTATCTGAAATGCAAACAGGAATACAATCTCAATATTCAAGGGCCCACCTCTGCTTTCTGATATGCAAACAGGAATACAAACACAATAATCAAGGCCCCACCTCTGTTGTCTGATATGCAAACAGGAATACAATCTCAATAATCAAGGCCCCGCCTCTGTTATCTGAAATGCAAACAGGAATACGATCTCAATATCCAAGGGCCCACCTCTGTTTTCTGAAATGCAAACAGGAATACAATCTCAATATCCAAGGGCCCACCTCCGTTATCTGAAATTCAAACAGGAATACAATCTTAATATTCAAGGGGCCACCTCTGCTTTCTGATATGCAAACAGGAATACAAACACAATATTCAAGGCCCCACCTCTGTTGTCTGATATGCAAACAGGAATACAATCTCAATAATCAAGGCCCCACCTCTGTTATCTGAAATGCAAAAAAGGAATACAAACACAATAATCAAGGCCCCACCTCTGTTTGCTGATATACAAACAGGAAAACAAAGTCAATATTCGAGGGCCCACCTCTGTAATCTGATATGCAAACAGGAATACAATCGCAATAATTAAGGCCCACCTCTTATTTCAAGCAAGCAAACAGGAATACAATCACAAAATTCAAGGCCCGTATACCTCTGTTTTCTGAAATGCGAACAGGAATACAATCCCAATATTCAAGGCCCCACCTATGTTTTCGGGCAAACAGACAGGAATACAAACTCAATACTCCATGCCCTGCCTCTGATTGCAGGCAAGCAAACATAAGTTTTAATCTCAATATTCATGGCCCTACCTCTCCCATAATAATTTATCCAAACAGCTCAACAGCGTGATTCCTCTATAATAATCAGCGTCGCCAAGCGAAACATTTCTTGTTTTATATAGCGGTTTGATCATCATCAATACACCATTATGTTGGGATTAAACCAGTAGTTAATATCAAATTAAACAGAGATACAATAAGTGTGATCATTGGCTCAGGACAATGTTAAAGAAATTCATTAATAAATAAATCAACGTCAGCAGCTTTATTATCTCCTGATTTCCTTATTTGGACCAAAATTTCATATTCTAGTGAAACACTTGTTAGTCTCCTCATTTACCGATTGATCGATTTTTCTGGGATCAATGCCATTGGATATGATATTTTTCGGTTGGACCTAACCCAAGTTTTTTTTTTTTTTTTTTTTTTTTTTTAAATACTCAAATAATGCTTCTAATGCAACATTTCTCAGTTTATCTTTACCCTGATTGCTGGCATCATTAATAACTGTCCAATACTCCTTTGGGTAGTGCTCTATATGTCCTTATTTTATTATTGAGTTTGTACTAAAGTCATGTTTAGTTTATTGATGAGCTTCTTATATTTTTTTTTTTTTTCTAACATATTTAGGTTTGGCTTGAGCTTCAGGCGAATTGATTTTGTTAATCTCATATTAGCTTTTAAATACTCAGATCTGGCTTTTTAGCGGTCACTGTTAAACCACGGATTATATCACACTGTTTACTTATTCTAGTTTGAAAAGCAGAATTCAAAAATTGAGCGCACAAGTCACTGGTGATGTCACCCATATCAGAATGTGCCATTTGCAGAGATTAATATTTTACCACTTGCTTGCAATTTCATAATTTCGTCTTCATCAAATGCATTTTTATACAAGTATTAAACAGAAAAAGTCGAATCCCAATTAGTTTTTGTGGTGGTTTGTGTATCTACAATTGGCACTTGCTCCTTACGTCTATCTATCTGCTGATGACACATATTTAAATTGAGTGGTAACTGAAATTGGGTTATGTTTGACCAACAAGAACCCTTCGAAATTACCAACAGTATAATTTGTAATTTGAGGGAACGGCTCAGTGGAAACGATAACATAGACACTCGTGCTTGAGCTACTGCAGGTAACCCTGCCTACGATTTAATCGCCATCTGCATGTTCGTACATTAACAATATGCAAATCAAGATTTTTACAGAGGTTGATGAGATTATAACCGTTATAATTTAGGCAAGAATCAGAGTTACACCTAGTCGTTGATATACCAAGAGATTATAATTCGTCCTTGGCACTAAATAAGCTGTCATTTCCTAACTCAAATCCAACTACAGGAGCGACCGAATCATCTAATGTTACAAAGTCATTTAGATTACCTGGCCTGGCATTAAAATCTCATATCAGACACAAAGTAAACATTGTACTTACATTTTATAATAATACAGTCGTCTGCAATTTTATCAAAATTATCTTTAGTACGATATTTTGACCTACATGAGGCACATAGACCGCACCAACAACAAATTCATATTAAAATTCCTTTTTATCAATATGAAAATATCCGTCACTGGACACGACTCGCAAAATGACGGACTGGCCGACTTTTGGCCATCAAATACTATTTTTACCTGCGTTTGTACCGAAATAAAAAGGCGGTATGCCACGCAACTCTATTATCGGGCGACATAATTAGCCATCATAGGCCAGCGGAAAAAAAGAAAAAAAACGCAAATGAACTATGCTAAGCTGAGAAAAAGACGTCCGTTCACGGGTTGTAGACTGCGAAGAGACTTTTCGACAATGGTGGTGCAAATACTACACAACTTTAAACCCGACGGGAAAAAACCCGTATGTTATGTTACGACCCTGCACGTAATGTTGCAAATTAACATCCGAAAGTTAACATTTCCCCAACCAAAAACATGCGACTTGCTCGACCAGCACTACACGCTTAAAACTAAAGTGCTGAATCAACTTTATAAGTGTGCGGTCAGTGACTACACTTTAAAAGGTTGGATTTCAACCATAAAACTGTTGAATTCAACACATTGAGTGTTGAATTCAACAGTTTTATGGTTGAAATCCAACATTTTAAAGAGTAGTCACTGACCGCACACTTATAAGGTTGATTCAACACTTTAGTTTTAAGCGTGTTCTTGTCGTGCAATGATTCAATGTACGTATGTGTGTGCATCACTACAGGCAAAAGACGCCAAGACTCCGTTTGCAGCTCCATCTATTTAATGCACCTGCCAGTTAGATAAACAACAAGGCTTTGAGAATTACCACAGTTAAAAGTAAGCCTGCTCGAAACATAACATAATTACACAAGAAAAGGGAACAAACGACTCAGTAGCAATGTGGCTCATATCACCATAGCATAACTAAAGTATTTGAATTAATTTTTCGGCAAATGGGATTTCGTGACTGCATGCCCTGTTCTTCCTTTGAATCGATAAAAATGTTGAATTCACAAGACTAAACTATTTACAATGAATAGACATGGCTGCTCAAGGTGTGAATTTACTGTCAGTCAGGGCAGTCAGCTGTGCAGAGCCTTCCGGAAGTGCTCTCTTTTATTTGCTACGTATGCGTGTCTCCCGTTAATTATTTTTGCGACATTTGTATGCAACAAAAAAGGTGATAATACTAGTATCGTCTTTATTGTTTAGTGAGATTATTCAAGTTTTCATCAACATTTTATTTTGTGGTCGGTAAAAAATACCCGTTTACTTTACTAAACAAGTTGTGCAGAAGAATGCGACAGTTTGGAGACAAACAAGATATGTTATTTAGTTACCTATCTTCAAAATGTGTGGTTCTTTTATTTACCTCAAACACTTACGAACACTCAAAATGTCGTCCATTCCAAAAGTAGGCTCACAAAATAATGCCGCTCAAAAAGCACATAAATGCCTCAATTCTACTGTCCTCCAATACCAAAACAATCTAGCACCTTGATCAAACATGCGTTGCTATACTAAACTCAAGATACCTCTGTAATTCGCATGTCGGAACCCCTGCTCCACACCAGAGCAAAGGCGCTCGACAAGAACATGTGGCGCTCTGACTATCGTAAAGAAACATCACATGCAAAACGTGAGCATAAAGCAAAGTTATGCAACAACACGCACGTGTATACAATATAATTCACGTGAATTAGGTCCATTTGAAAAACAGACACTTCGCGATTCTAGTTAATTTGTTTTTTGTTTAACATTTCGGTTAAAAAGAACAGGACCTAATTCCGAGGGGCACACCTCCGTGCACACAAAACCTCGTAAAATTTCGCGGCTACGAGGCCGTCAACCCGCACAAAACTTCGCAGCGTACCTCATTAATGACTACGCTGCAATCTGACCAGCACAATGCGATAGCACACACCAGCCTCCAGGATTTCATTCCCATAGTATGAAATGGCACCGGGGTCCCAACATTTAGATTAAACGGGCTTTCCTACAGATATGTAGCGGAAATATATTATTTCAACACAGAATTCCAATAAAACTGAACATACATTATAATCAGCTGGGTAAAGGTTTATGAAGGGAATGCTTGTCGCCCTTGTAAATAAACGTGTATTATACCCACCTAAAACCAGAAGGGGGGTTCGATAAGACTGCTATCCTCGCTAGGTCTCAAATAAACCTAAAAATCAGATTTGTAGAAAAACACCCCCCGAAATAGAGAAATCACCGAAGATCACTGATTGCATAAAGAACACAATACGGCATTTCAATACGGAGAAACAGACCCGCTTACCAAAACCAGAAATTAAATAAGTGAATTTGTCGGGGACATTTATTTGGAAACAAAAGCCGACAGGTGTCCAGCGGGACATCATAGAAAAGCTGCACAAACAGCTGCACAAACATGCGTGCTATAGGGATGCCCATACACCGGCATATGCCTGTTATGTAACCAACTGCATTATACTGCATGGACATGTACACTTCGCATGGCAATTTATACGAAAAGATGCATTATATGAATTCAATACAAAATGTGAATTTCTTTAAATGCGATAGGAGATGTACCTCTTACTGGTGAATATATATATATATATTGCTGAAAACGTATGCAAACGTTAAGTAGCACGAATAAAATAACTGTGTTATTAAACCCACATTCCTGGCCCTATTGTTCAACAAGTAGGCCGACCGGGGCGATGGATAAACCATTGTGGTGCTCTCACATTCCATTGCCACGCATCAGTGCGGCCACTCCCTATCGCGCAAATTGTGGTCTTCGGTACGAAGGCTCTATGGCGCCAAGCATGGCAGGCTTCAAACCTACATGCTAGTGCACCCTGGGGACATATTCCAAACTCTGCCGAAGCAAAGGCAAAACGTGAGGTAAAACAAGAATACCTGCGCGTTTATAAGAATACAATTATCTCAGAGCTCGGCTCCATAAACCATTTCGACACGCCCCTTTTCGAGGAGGGTTCTTCAGTTTCAGCTTCGCCAAATCAAATAAGTGGTTTGATTCTACCTCATTTCTCCATACAATCCAAGAAAGAGTCCTCAAACTAGCACGGGTGTCCAATCTCGCAAACACAAGCGCGATTGACTTTTACTGGGATGGAAAACCTTCCCAGAAAAGATCTCTCTTGAATCCTGGATTGCTGCCACGCCGCGGTGTAAAACACGGCCCGGGTGGCCATCGGTCTGGACAGACGCGAAGACATGGAACGTCATGCCATGACGAAACCAGGGGTGCGTTCCACTTACGCGAACTGTTTGCGCGAACGTTCGCCAACGTTTTGAGTTGGCGTTAGGGGGAGTGGAACGATAGTTTAAAAACTACGTTTTTAAAATGGCGGCGCCCGGTGAAAGTGACATCGTTTGGTTCGCTGCTTTTTGTCCAACTCATTATTTTTCTTTAAAAGATCCCTGTGACTGCTCAAAACAATCCACCGTTTATAACGAAAAGTATAAAACGTAAATAAAAACCGGGAAAATAACCCTGCCGTCTGCTAACCGCTTCGCCATCATTAAAATACGTCACTGGCCAACAGCGAACAGCTCGGAATGTCGTTCGCCGTTTTCGCTAACGTTGGCCAACATAATTGGCGCACATTGCGTTCCTGTCACAATCAAACTATTGTGAACGAGAAATGAAACCGTTTCTTCACCAAGATTTCCCTTTATTTGCAACCTCCCTAATAATCACTATACATTACAACTATTAAATATAATTAATTAATTGTACTATATCAAAAATACAAATATTGTATTATTTCAATCTAATAAATGAGTTTAGGCCTTGAATCAATTTGATATTATTTCAGGTGCAAATTACATACATTTAAACTACTTTCAAACTATTGCCCGCCTAGGGCCCTCTTGCACAACTTAACTTATAACCTTGACGTCAAAATCTCATTACATTCAAACTACAATAATCAACTTGAAACTTTACATTCACTTCCAAATCAATTACTTAAATATATCACTACTACAAGAATGCAATCAAATAATTGTATTTAAAAATTACTAATATTTTCGGACTTCTTTAATTCTATCGAAATATTGATTTACATGTAGTCCACGGTAAACACTCTATAATCATAACTTTAGAGGCAATTTCAGTGCATTAAACTTTCAGTTCCAATTCCGAAAACCGGTCTAAAGTTCAGTTCCAGTATACTGTAGTTTATCGGTGTCGAGCTTGTTCACATGAGCGGCCGTAGACGTAGGGTCTCCAGCTTGGCGATGTACCCACCAGGACGTACATTATATATAGTTATAATGCTCCCGTTCTCGCATCAAGTACCAGATTAGACCCGCAGTCCATAGTCAAACAGTTGATGTACGTTGATACTACTGTGTTAGGTAGCAGGGCCATCTATAATTTAAATGGATCAAGCTTTTCAAAGCAAACTAACCAATTTATCAAATTACCAATACAATTAACTAATTGTGCTAACTCCACAAATTCAAAGCATTAAATATATAAGAAAGATATTACTACAAGTACTTACGACAGTTGACATAAATGCCCGCTTGTCCGTGCCACTCGCACCTAGCCTCACAGAGCTGATTCACTGTGCTGGTAGCTAAGCAAGGACCGGACAGAGCGAAACGCTAGACGAATAACTTCGAACTATTTCTCTGCTGTTCATCTCATACAGCACTAGCACTGCACCACACGTCATTCAGACAACATGGTACTTCACTCCACTCCAAGTCTCAATACAAATGGAACCCCGTGCCAACACTCCCAAGTCACTTTTATACTTACAGGTACAATACTATCCCATAAATGGATTCACTCATGCACGCCTAGGCATCCCTGCTTAGAACCAAACAATACGTTGAGGGTACAGAAAGCCACTGTAGATTCACTCATGCACGCTAAGACATTCCTACCTCAGGAACCAAACAACTTAAAAACACAAAAACTATTATAGATATACAAACTATCATGGCCCTTCAAAAGAACAAGTGAAACAACTTCAGGTAAGTAAAAGAATAGAATTACAAAGAAGGAACAGGTGAGTCAGCTGTGACAGTTCCACTCACGCGAACAACGCTAACGTTGGCCAACGTTGGCAACGTTCGCTGGAGTGGAACGCACCCCAGACTTAACACTGACAGTCTCTTATCTTGCGCCCTCACGCGCCGCAGTGCAAATAGTGAAACGCATTAGTGAATTCATTGAACAGGTAATCGGGCGAGTGGGAACACATCAGATCACCTGAGGAAAGACACGCCCGAGTACAATTATAAGGACACAAAAGAGATTGTCTGTGATCTGATCATCCAACTGAAACAAACTAAATTTTGTGTTCGTTCCCTGTCAATCCCGTCTTATTCCAAGGTTCTGACTCGCGTCAAAAACATCGAGCAACGCATGCAGGGAATCCTGAAGAACAAGAACAAGACGCGAGGGCTGCCTCTATCCATCGAGGGCCACGTCCATTACCTGCTACAAGAAGCTACCTCAGAAGCCAACCTAGCACAGATGTACTTTGGTTGGGCTGTGTTTATAGGAGGAAACTAATTGTAGATCACATCTAAGTTACATGGCTACGCTATTTACAAATCACTACCTATAGATGGGTGTTATACTGTCTTCAGAAACCCGTCAGTCTTCTATTGTATGCCATGTTACTCAATTCATATATCGGTGACTTTATAGCCAGGGAGTGCACAGCTGTAGATTGCAACGCGATGGAGATTTAAAAAGCAAAATTGGGACACTGATGGAAGCCAAATTGGGACCGTGAAAATGGGTTAATCAAAACAGGAAAACATTTCTGGTTACGTGGCCACCCTAAAACTCTCTCCCCCATCCCTCCTCAACCCTCCGCCCCTCCCCTAACCCCACCCCTCCGAATTGGTAGGATTAGTAGAAAAGTGCTGATGTGAAGATTTTTGACAATTTTTATTTGTTTAAAAACCTTTGTTGCAGCAAATAATTGATCCACATGAGGATGAGAAACGATATATGTTTTATTTGACCTTATAAAAATCTTACATGGATTAAAAATTGTACCGGTCCCTCCTTGTTTATTTCATCTGGCTTGTCGTCTAGAAGAAAAAAAAGTAAAATCAATGTACAAATAAACCACAAGAGAAACTGACTATGTAAATATGCATATTAAAAAAATATGCAAATTCAGTTTCCCTTATGGTTTAGTTGTGTATTATTAGATAAAAAGTCGTATCCTCAATGAGTGATCCCCACAATGTCACTTCCAAGGTTGTATCGTAAAATTAGGTGTGATCCCTGGCTACACGGCATTCTGGTATTTGTGACTTCTGACAAATGCCCTCGTCCGAACAAAGATATCAATTTGGGAAACCACCGGTATAGGGCAAGATAGCTCCGCAGTTGGTAGAGCGCTGGAGCAGAATTCTGGAGGTCGCAGGTTTGAGTCCTGCCTTGCCAATGTCTTTGTTTACTTTCAATTTTATTTAAATTGACCAAAAATGTATTTTTTTTAAGAAAAAAACAATTGTAAGGGGTTATAGCCTTGCATTTTTATTAAAAAAATGGCCAAAATTAACAATATGGAACATTTTTTAATTGTAAAGGGTTAGCAATGACCTTCGAATAGGTCGTCTTGGCTAACTCGCATAATCGCATGCAATTCGACACAATTCTATTTAGAATTTTCCGAGAGATTATTAGGCCGATGTGAGTAAACGCGGTCATAGCGCGCGTGGTCTACGGCGTACATCAGAGGGCGCCCGCATTGGCGGCCTACGCGCGCTGCATACAGCGCCGTTTTCTCAGTTGTGTAAGGAATTAATCAATATGCAAACATGTCATAATCTCCAGAACCGGAGGGGCTATGGAGCTCTATTATATATAATTGAAAGCTGTGGGCTTTGCAGCCATGTATATAACTATTTTTTGGGACACAATATTTATTTTACCAAAATGGTCATACATTACAAATGAAACAATTGACTGCATGTGATATCTGAAATCAATGAGAAATGTATTATTATCAGAAAAACACAAGATGAAACCAAATAAGGTCATTTTCCCCCAGAGTTTATACCTAAAACGTCCCTGTCACAACCGGATGAAAATATTGACTACATTTAAAGCGATCCCCGTTTGCAAACCCAAACTACTCGCATAGGACAATAAGAGAAGCTCTCAAAAATCTTGTATATTTACAAAATCATTTACATCAATTTATTTACAATGATCACAAGTCGTTACAAAACTGAAACTAACTCCTGGTTATTAACCTTATTAGCCTTAAATCTATATATGTATACCGCTTTAGATAGAGATATGTTTGTTTATATGTAAACCAAATATATAAATACTCTGACTAATAAATAACAATAACAAAACACAAAGGAAGAACAATAGCCAAAATTAAACGTGGCTAACTATACACAACTATATTCCGGAATATATTAAAATTACTGTGGGCCCACCGCGGTTTGTCGGACGAATGTCCTGCGCCTACTTGGCTCTCGTGATCTCTGTTCTCGACGGCTATCGCCCTTGGTGACTGGTGATGGACGGTCACGCTCTGCTTGCTTCAATGCAACGGCGGTCAATCGCTGTCCACACCCTCTTGCACCTTGTTGGCTCCTGGCATCTGACACCCGGCTCACGGACCTGTGTTTTTTATATTACAACGACGACTCATTATCATAAACAATTCATCTACTTATCCGCAATCAAATTTAGCGAATAATAAGTAATAACCAGGCTATACATCAATTAAATCCAGGTAATTAATGAAAATTCACCATCAACTTTAATTCATCAAAACATTGGCATATCACACAAATGATCATACTTACAGTCAGATAGGGTCCTGTAAGCCTGGATCCCAATGTCTCACGACCATTGCTGATCTCAAAACTTAGCTTTACGCAGCTCCAAAATGTCGTGTCGCTCGCGATTAACAATCTCTGTTTTTGTTTAATTTCGCGGGGATCTATATCTTTCCATCGCCTGACTACGGCACAATTTATTCAGCAAACTAGGATCAGTAAATAACACAATACAAGACGAGAGTTTCCACAGCTTATTCAAATTGTGTGTCGAACAAGCATAAAAAGACAAGCTTTGTACAACGGGGGAAATATATAAAACTGAAAGAAAAACAAAGAGTGTATCTGGAAGAAACTAAATCGGGCATCATCCTTGACAGTCTCATTTTTTTCTAGAAGTAATTTGAAAGGGTAAACAAAAAATTGCTGGTAAAATTGCATTTTAGAGCAATGTTCACATGTGGCGTCAGTGATGACTGCAAAAGTAATTTGAATTGTTTCCTAAGATGTACAAATAAAGTCTAGCCTGAAGTTTGGTGTCGAGACAACAGTGGGTAATACCGACTGCACTCTCCTGACACAGACTACTTCAGATTGAACATCTGCAAAAATAGACTTTTACAAAATTTATTATTCACCTTTTTGTAAATTTGAATGCTTCAGATTTAACCGATGCCTCTTCTTTTTTCGTATGGTGAGCAGCTAAACGTGTTACTGCATACATCGGCTGTTACCACAAAAAAACGCACCTTCTATTTGTTTTGTTACCCAGTTTCCCATTATTCTTCAAAAGCAATAAAAACATATCAACATGAATGTTCACAATGATACAATAAAAAACAATTAATGAAATTGTTAGTCAAATTGCATGTTAAAGGTAAGATACACCATTGGTTATTGCTTGAATTATCATGAATGGGCAAATTTGGGGGATGTATTTTATAGTAAATATCGTTTAACTGACCTGTCCGAAGTTTTACAATCATGGATGCCGAGAAAAGCACGAAAAACAGCGTTTGTTTTCAACCGGGGTCAAGCAGTTATTCTTATGTTATCTTTGTTTTTTTCGCAATCGCCGTCCGGCAATCGCGATTTTTTTTTAATAAAATTTGATTTTTCGGAATAATTACAAGATATCTAGCGCAATCATTTTGCTGGATGCCAACAATCATTATTTACTTTCAAATGAGTAAGATACTTCTTAACAATTCGGTAGTAAATATTTTCGATATCTGCAAATGGTGTAGGCCCTATCCTACCTTTAATAAAAGGTACTTAATACTGTGACAAATCTACTGATAGATAGATGCGAGGGTGCATATCGATAGTCATGATCAATCATGACAACATCATGATAACCAATTCCCTGCAGAAGTATCTACCCCACCCTCACCCCCAGTCTATAGCAGCTGGGATGCCATTATACCACACATTTTGTCATGGGCTCATTAGTGAGGGGTTCTGGCAAAATAAGACGGAACTGGGCAGAGGTTGAAATGAGAATTGTCGGGTATCAGAAAAGAGAATAAAATCCTCCTTACAATACTGTATGTTGTGCTTCAATCGGACATTCCATGAACAAGTTATGAATGTTTAAAGTTCACATTTATCAATATGTCGCAAAAGTAAAATGTTGAGAAAAAGGACTTAGAAATTTTGAGTTTTGAACATGATATGAAAAATTGTCAATTGTTTTCCCTGTAAAAACACTTTCATTCGACTATTTCCATAATATTTCTTGATTCAATATAGTTATTAGGCATAGCAAAGATTACAAATATCAATAAATCTTTAACAAATAAATCACCCATTATCTAATATTTTGTAGTTGTCTCCACTATGCCCTGTGCCCAGTTCCGCTTCGCACCTTAAAGCACATTGAGTTGCAAGTTTGGTTGTTTTTGTTTTCCCTTAGGGGCAACAAAAAAAAAACACCTCCAAACCACAAATTAATAAAAGAAAAAGTTTACAATGACTTAACCAGTTCGCGCCGGGATTATTGTAACATTCACCGAGCCGAGGCGCGGGGGTTATTTTTAATAACGAAACTCGATCCGACGCAGGTTCAGGCCGAATGCTTCGGGAAGCACACCCATGACATTTTCGCCTATGCTCGCTGCTGACAGACATTTCCGGCCTAGCTCGTGGCGTGCTTATGCGTCATCTGTTTTGAATCTCGGAAAAAACTGTGCGTGTATATACGTTCTCTGGTGAGAACTGGTTAAAAAAATTAAAAATAAGGAAATATTTGTTGTTAACAAAAACAAATAAAAATCCCAAACTACTTTGTAATCAACTCCCTGGACGTAAAACTCTCCAAAATTAGCCCTATTATTAGATCGCCAAGGCGCTAAACAAAATTGGGGGATGATCAATTCTCATTGGCAATGGTAGAAAAGAGAATTATTATCTCATCAGAAGTGTGAGATCGCACGGTTATTGGAAATGGTGTTTGTCTTATGCAAATCCGGAATTAGTGTGCAGTGGCACACGAAGTGTGCTGAGGAATGTCCTTTAAGGTGCGTGTTTCAAGGTGTGCTAGTCATTCACGGTCACCACGCTACACAGTTCATTTATTTTTGTTTGTTTTTCGGAATGGGTTTTTGGATAAACATTCTCCGTTCATTGTACCCCATTTTAATGTTTTCCATGTAAATTATATTTAAATACTAAGCATTGGACGTACTCAGTTTGGATCATTTATAATTTGCTCTTGGAGCTTGTTCGCTTTTTTCAAGCGCTCGATCGCCTTCTGGATTCAGACAGAAATTTCTAGAGCATCTTTTTCCTTAACCCAAATCAATCCCAGGTTTTGATCTCTGTTTTTCGCCTGCCTCAAGGTCGGTAAAATAAAAATGCTTTCATACATGATCGTTACATTTCGTTTTCAAATTCCAAGGCGATTGAAATTAATCATTGACAATAATTAAATATTGATCAATCCCAAATTGTTTCCAATCATGCAAAATGTTCATAAAATTTATTTAGGGATAGCAGCAAACGCTGTAAAAAGTAAAGATATTGGTTGGGATGATTGCCAATACCGCATCGGTTAACGATTCGAAGTGTTCATCGTAAAGACGGTCAATAGGGCTTACCCGTGTATATGTTAAATGTCCTGGTTTAGGAGTTAAAGAAGGAATTTTCCAGTTCTTTTTACAGTTTATTTTCACAGTGATAGAGAAAAAATGCTCACTAAAAATTAAGTTTATGTTATCTTATTATGATGGTTTGTGGTGAATACGCTTCCAATCAAATCGGAAGTAAAAGTTTAAATACTGTACATCAAGTGTACATCACCATGTTATGAACATTAATAACTATATCGTTGCTACTCAAATAAATTATTTAAGTTTGTAAGGCGAATTGAGTTGAATCAAAATATCAAAACATATGATAATATTCAAACATTGTGTAGGTCATAAATATATAGACAAGATAAAAGTTAATAATTGTATTGTATATAGCTATTTTTCAAGCGGTGAATACGGGCGTGTGTGACCGTAAACCAGCAAGAATAAAACATGTAAAAATGTAATATGTAAACATATTTTGGTTGTTGCAAGTCTGTTGCAAATACATGTATATGTATGGTTGGTTATCGTAGCTGAGATGAGATTGGTCAATACGTATAGGCTGGGTTCGGGCGGTCTGTTCTTGACTCGCGAAACTCGATTGTGCAAAACCCCGAATAATAGGTGGTGTGTGATCCTGTTTCGAGTGCAAGATTCTTGGGTCGCGTTTGAGCGCGAGAACCGAGTTTCGCGTGTCAAGAACAGACCTCCCGACGCGACGAACAAGTCAGAGTCACTATTGGCCCGGATGTGCAGGAGCCGCATGTGCAGAGTTCACCAAGTTCATGTTGTTTTGTCAGGTACGTGACTTCATTTCCGGTCTGTATTTCCTCCAAAGCTCTAGGGGCAAATCACGACCGGTTTACGTCATGTTTCTACCCACCAATCATAGTTAGTCACTCAACAAGTCAGTGGTTCGAGTGGTCTTTCATTGGGGAAGTAACAATAAAATAGTTCGAACCAGAGACCTTTCGATCCATAACCCATCTCTCTACCAACTAGGCTATCGGCGAGTTAGTTAAGGACAGGGTTTCTTTAGAGTTTTTTTAAATAATAGATGATCAGTTGCCATTGTTCTTTTTATGATTTTACGTTTACGCACCCAGCTGCCGAAGAAAAAAATGCGAACCGCTACACGTTTACACGTGGTCTAAGCTCAATTATTGCCCTTTCGCCATGCAAACCTATTCCAAGTATTCCATGTTAGGCAACCCTTTAACTACTTTTTAGCCCAATTTATAGACACACCATTTTCCCCATTTTTTGTTTTCTGGGCTAAATATCACAATGTTATTATTGTTCATATGATTTTTCATAAGGTTTTAATATGATAACTGTGCCAGTAAGCAACTTGGTGAATTTGAAGCTCACCAATACTGACTACATGATGATATCTGGAGACAGTGTAATGTGCGCACATTTATAGGGTCACAAAGTTGTCATTTTGGATAATTACTGTGTTCTCATAATTATTCAGTCACTTATATGCTTTAGCAAATGTTATTCAAGTAATGATATGTAAGTAGAATCACCAAAATAAACTTTTCAAAAAATAAAAATAAAATATATACCCAAATATGGGAATAAAAAATATTACATGGCAGGGATTAACGATTTATGCAAATTAGACATATTTCCACCACTTGGATTTTTGTGGATTTTTAGTATGTAATTCTAGGAACCTTTTAGAAGTGCACTGTGTTGAAAAACAATTTGTTGCAATTTGTTTGAGGTCAAAACTTATTTTTCCTGGACTAGTAGTCGCTGTGTGTGATCCTGTTCCGAGTGCAAGGTCCTTGGGTCGCGTTTAAGTAGAGTTCGTGCGTTTTAGACCGTAAATTACCGTTGTACGCAAGATCAGCCAATCGGCACATGCGAGTGTTCGTGAGGTCAACGGTGCTTGCGTTCCATCCAATGAACTATTGGGACTGTACCGTAGCTTATTGTTATTCATAATAAGGTCTGGCGTACGATCTACATGATTATTATAATCATTAGTAGACACACCCTCCCCCCGCTGGTCGCGTGACCGACACGCCAGATATGTACATGGACAATGGCGTTTGCAAGGACTGATCCCTGCTTCTATTGTTACAAGGCTAGGTACAATGGGATACGTACGTGGCGGGAATTTCAATGGTATTTTCAACATGCAGGTTGTCAGGATCAAACCATTTCAATTGCAGGGAACACGAACGACTGCTCGTTGCTCACGCAGTGTCAGTGTGGTGGACATTGTACCGTAAAATGGGAAACCTTGGTCAATATTTTCAGACAATTTACAATATATTTTTGCATATTAAACAATAATGTTATATTTTCCGTGTTATGTTTTACAGTAGAGTTGGGTTTGAGCCAACAAACATTTTTTGACCGTAAATAAAATCCGTTTGCACAACAAAAAATAAAAAATAAAAATCGATTTGATTCCTCAAACACCCCAGAATTTTCTGAAAAGCTAAAATTGACGATTGCCCTCGTTAAACACAATGAGTTAAAGAAGTTTCCGGAAGCGTATTGTACGTTTTATACTCATTAAAGGAAATTTAGGGTTAGGGTAACTTTGGTCAGATCGTTTGGGGAAAAACATTTCTAAAATATCACATAAAATCCAGTTTGATGTTATTTTTCAACTCCTTTTTTGATCATTTACATAAATAATAAAAACCATGTCCAAAAATACAAGTAAAATCATCAACAAAAGATTGTTTTTTGCATGTAGTGGCCAAAGTTACCCAGCATGACAAAGTTGCCCCATTTTACGTTATGTTTGGGGGTGGGTCACGGTGCACGTTTATGGGTTCTGATGTGAGAGTTAATATACCCTCTGGGGTGGAAATATAATACACCAGTTAAGGCATCCGCGTTTTGGTATGTCTGAGCTGACGGTAATAAAAAAAAATTGTTTTGCGTGGACGGCACTAGTAATATTCATTAGGGACAAACACCCCCTCTGGAAGCTGGTTTATGTACCCTATACTTTGTGTAAGTGATTACTAGGCCTGTGTGTTTGATCCTCTCAATTACAACCCGCATGTTGAAAATACCCCATTGAAATTCCCGCCATGTATGGTACATTGAACCGTTTAACAATAGAAGCGGGCCGGGCGTCATTGTAAGCGCCATTGTACACAAGTCAGTTGCCAGCGAGAGGAGGGCGTGTATATACTAATAATTAGAATAATAATGTATATCGTATGCCAGGCCTTATTACGAATAACAACAAGCTAAGGTACAGTGCCGACAGTTCATTGGATGGAACGCAAGCACCGCTGACCCCAAGAACACTCGCAGGTGCTGATTGGCTAGGCTTGCGTACGACGGTTATTGACGGTCATTGACGGTCTAAAACGCAAGAACCCTAGTTGAGCGCGACAACCGAGTTTCGCGTGATACCGTCCGACGAACCAGTCAGAACGGTCACAGAGTCACTATTAGAGTGACCCGGATGTGCAGGGGCCGCATGCGCAGAGTTCATCTAGTTCATGTTGTTTTGTCAGGTACGTGACTTCATTTCCGGTCTGTATTTTCTCCAAAGCTCTATCTAGGGGCCAATTTCATTGAGCTGCTAAGCACAACAAATTGGCTTAGCACAAAAATGCCTTGCTCAGTGTAGACTCCATGTGTTTTTTGATAAACCAGTTAAACATTCTACCTGAGGCTAAACCATTTATAATTGTATGCATGTCTTGTGCTAAATCAAGTAAGTGAAATAATAATAATAATGAAAACCCCCCTTCCCCCTTAAAAATAAAAAAATCAGTAGAAACACATTATGATAACTTTAGTGTTCAAGCGGCTTTGGCATTAAACCCCATAGGCCTCAATGCGTTACCACCATTAATTAATTTTTAATTTCAAAAAATTCGCAGAATAGTATTGTTTAAACTTGATGTAGAGCGTAGAGATGTGGAACTCGACAGTTTGTTTTATAATGTTTTGGTATAATAGGTTCCCTTTAATAATATCGTGGCTAGTGTTTGTTTCATAAAGGGGCTCTACATACAACACGAACTGAACACTGAACAAATCACGACCGGTGTACGTCATGTTTCTATCCACCAATCATAGTTGGCCACCCAACAAGTCAGTGGTTCGAGTGGTCTTTCATTAAGGAAGTCACAATAAAATATTGTTCAAGGCACTTATCTATAACCCGGTTTTTCCTTTAGCCTTGCTCTCTGGTTAAGATATTTCACAAGAAAATTGGTAAACGTTAACAACAGCTGGATTCGAACCAGAGACCTTTCGATCCATAGCCCATCTCTCTACCAACTAGGCTATCAGCGAGTTAGTTAAGGACAGGGTTTCTTTAGAGTTTTTTTTAAATAATAGATGATCAGTTGCCATTGTTCTTTTCATGATTATACGTTTACGCACCCAGCTGCCGAAGAAAAAAATGCGAACCGCTACACGTTTACACGTGGTCTAAGCTCAATTATTGCCCTTTCGCCATGCAAACCTTTGAATCTCAACTGTCTTCCTTTCATTGGTCAGTTGTGAGTGTCAATCACAAAGCACGCGTTTGAACGCGTCATCAACGTCTATAAAACGTCCACCAATAAGATGTGTTCATTTCACAGTGTCGGTGACTGAAAGTTTCATTTACATAACTCCCGTTCATGAATATTAAACGAGTCAGTGGTGCGAGATTGACAGCGCACTAGGGGCCACGCTTTTGAACATGTCACCGACATCTATAATACGTGCACCAATAAGATGTGTTCATTTCACAATGTCGGTGACTAAAAGTTGCATTTACATAACTCCCGTTCATAAATTTTAAACGGGTCAGTGGTGCGTGATTGACAGCGCACTAGGGGACACGCGTTTGAATATGTCTTCGACGTCTATAAAATGTCCACCAATAAGATGTGTTCATTTCACAGTGTCGGTGACTGCAACTACATTAACATAACTCCCGTTCATGAATATTAAACGAGTCAGTGGTGTGTGATTGACAGCGCACTAGGGGCCAATCAGAAACCGGGCAACGTTCCTCAGTCACTGCTTAGGAAATCACTGGCAAGTTTTAAGGCAGGAGCGCGCGCTTCATTCCTCACAACGACCGCAACTTATCTTCGCCTTCGACAGGTCAGCCAGAGAGAGACCTGAACGCAAGAACGAGATTTACAAGGTAAGGTTCTGTGACAGATGGCTTTTCAAGTCTTGAGGTGAAATTAATGTTTGTATTCCTTTTTGATTAGTGGTTCTTACAAAAGTATGTTTTAAACAAAACTCGTGAATAGAGTAGGTTGTGTCAGAGTGTATTAAACTCTCTGCTCCGCTGTCCACGTAAATGGTTGTAAAAGGCTGTTCACGTACTTAGGGTCCCCTATACATGTATACCCTTGGTACTGTGCTTGATGTCTAAGCTGTTCCACCATTCTTCTGACATGCTTTAATGAGCACAAACAGCCTACCCCAGCATCCTACCAAGCATCTGTTACTGTTAGCATCCTGTCAAAATCTGCCGCGTATCCTATTCCAGAATCGCATACCTCAATGGTCCACTGAACTCGGCACCATCCACAACCCATATGGTGTTACCGCAAACCTCCCATCCTATTGATTTTTCCACCTTGCAAACTCTTAAGTCTTATTTAAAACGGTAGGGGCAAAAGTCGAACGTACTATATTCCTTCTTTGCATCCACGGACTCGTCTTGTTTCCCCCCATTTTGTCACCATCTTTGTTACAACAAATGACTTAAAGTGTTGTGATCAAAGATATTTGTTTTCTTTGTATTATTTTTAGGTGACATTCAACTTCAGTCACTAAGATTTCTACTTCGGTTGAGCTCTGACTAAGAACACTACTTCAAGGTAGGCCTTACTGTATTAAAAACAAAAAAACAAATACATGTAACGTTATATTTTTGAACATCGCCACAAAACCATTGACGTTAAGCTATAGCTGAACAATCAGGGAGACAAATTCTGAAATATTACCGTATTTACATAGTTTTTCATTCAGGATATTATATCTTCTCCAGTTATTTTAACACTTTCCTTACACATTCTTATAACGACACTTTACTCTTGGTCCCCGAACATTTCTCAATTAAAAAAAATAGTTAGCAATTAATTATATTCGAGATCAAGTATTATTGCAATTGTATACCGTTCTGATTCCTCCTAAAATCTTAAAATTCGTTTCACGGGGCGTTCGAAATTGAATTAAAAAACAAACAAATTTGGGTGTTTTTGGTTGTTTGTTTTAACACTCTTGGTTATTTAAATAAAACAATTAACCATAACGTTTGATATTAAACAGAATAAAATGCAATGTCAAGAGCGTCTAAATCTATTAAAATAAATAAAATAAAAAATACCCAAAACCACACATTAATTTATGACGAATCGCAATGCTCTAATTAAAATTATACTGCAACTTTAATAAAAATCTCTTTGTAATTTTTGAAATTGAGAATCAAGAATTGAGCTCGACGATGTTTGCGGACGAAATTAAAGCGCAGTTACAATTAATTTCTGGAGAAAATAAGAGGTGGGGTTGGCCCTACTTTATAGCTTGATTCAAAACCCGTACGAAACTCTCCCTCAAAAAAGTTGTTCTGTCAAATTTTGTTTTTCCGCATCAAAAAAACCCCGACCAAAACGAACATCTGAAGTGATTTTGTATGCGCTCTACCCGAGAACCTTTCAATTCATTATTTATGTTTTTTGCTTCTTTTTTTCGTTGAATAAAATTAGTCCCTTTTGTGATTTATATTGTCTACTTTTGGTATTTAGAATGAAGATCTTGGTGACAACCGTTCTTTCAATCGCCCTCCTTCTGGGTAACTCTGTCAAGCTCCGAGCTTCCGTCACTGGGCCAGTTGCCTCGGACGGTGATGTTCCAGCGTCTCAGGCGTGTCCGATGTGCTGCCATGGACCTTCTGCCACAAATGGTATACCAGGTTTACCTGGTCAGGTCGGACCCTACGGCCAGCCGGGGTCAAAGGGCGACGCAGGTCAGCCGGGTCAAAATGGCGATATCGGGCCGATCGGTCCAATGGGTGAGCGGGGAGCACTTGGGAACGCTGGGCCTAAAGGTGACAGTGGGATAGGCCAGCCGGCAAGATAGGTCCGAAAGGTCTGCAGGGTGTAGTCGGAAGTCCTGGTCAGACTGGTGGCAAAGGTCAGAAGGGTGAGCCAGGGGAGACACCAGACGACTCCAACCAGCGGGTAGCATTCACCGCGGTGAGGACGAGCCACTCTGATACCTCTACGAGTAGCGACACCCGTTTGCCCTTCCAGCAGACCGAGACGCTTCTGCCGGGTACCAGCTTTGATCTAGGGACCGGCACGTTCACGTGTACTGTGCCGGGCACCTACGTGTTTACGTTTTCTGTGTGCAAATATCCTGGCAGCAGCCTCCTGCGCGTTCATCTCCGGAAGAACGACGACTATGTTGTCTCTGGCCTTAGCAGTGATGCAAGTCACTATGAGCAGGTGTCTGGGAGCGCGGTGCTGGTTCTGCAGCGAGGAGACACGGTGGGGCTTACCTTGCACGGTAAGGCGTATAGTGATTGGCAATATAACTACACCTCATTCAGTGGCTTCCTCCTTTACCCCGAATAAATAATAAATAATTGCTGAAACAGTAGTCGTATTATTAAAAAGGGATAATATTCAATGTCATAATTAATATTTGTTTAGTGTATTACATTAGGGTTTCAAAACACATCCAAACAGACATAAAAACTACATGAGAAACAATTAATCAAAGGTAATATTTTTACAGAACTTGTTTTAGGTTGCGTGTGTTTTTTATTTCACACTCGATATTTGTTGCAATAGCTGAAGTACATTTTTTGGTGTTTAATTCTAGACTGTTTTAATACAATTTAATGCAGTTAATTAGTTGTACAATGTACTATTGATGTACTAATAAATATCTTACTTACTTGAAAGAAAATAATGATTCTAGGCATCCAGCATATGTGGCAGATTATGGTAGATATCGTGTAATTGTTCCAAAAAAAAAGATTGTACAAACAAATTAACAATCCCCTGCTGGCGAATGCGAAAAAACCCAAGAAAAACATAAGAATAACTGCCCGACGTCGGTTGAAAAAGAATGCAGTTTTTCTTGCTTTTCTCGGCATCCAATCCATGATTGTAAAACTTCCAACAGGTCAGTTAAACGATATTTACTATAAAATACAACCCCTCCAAATTCACCCATTCATGATAATTTAAGCAATGTATCCTACCTTTAAATGTTCATACATGTCCGCTGTACTACTACTGGCATTTAAACATATCGTTACTGAA
This sequence comes from Crossaster papposus, assembly GCA_037893245.1. NCBI lineage: Eukaryota > Metazoa > Echinodermata > Asteroidea > Velatida > Solasteridae > Crossaster > Crossaster papposus. Next base: position 141,786 of record JBAIAA010000313.1, read on the forward strand.
TAAACATATTTACCCATTTTATGTTGTTTCAAATGTATTTTATACTCTTTTCAATATTCATTGTTAATAAAATGTTCATATACTTTAAAGCTCAGTGCAGCTTAACTCGAGGTCCAAGGTTCAAACCCAGCTAGAGTCGATGAATAAATACAAAATTGAATTTTGTGCTTCAATTGCCAATTTTTAAGCATTTAATAGCATCTGTATGAATAACAAATTAAGGTAGAATATTATTAGCATTTGCTCCATTTGGTATGAATTAAAAGAAGTAAATGCTTCAGATTTGCAGTGCTTACTCCATTTTTTTAAAGGTTGGGTCGGGGCTAACATAATAGACTCTATTGTTATAAACCATTCGGCTGTTCAATTAACTGCAAGTATAAAGCATTTGATACTTTGTCAGAATTCTAGGATTCCTAGGATGTTAAATATGAGCACCATGACCTCTCAGTTCGGTTTCCACTTCACTCTAAACTTCTCTCTCGGCATGTCATAGTGCCACTCTCCCTTCAGTATCATGTTAGCTGCCAAGTGGCCGATCTCATCCGAGGACTTGGCCCCGACCCCGTTACCGCCAACGAGCACGCCAAGCCCAGGGCCGACCATGTCGCAGTAGAGTAGCCGTGGTGGTAGTCACGCAAGTATCGGTGTGAATGAAAAGTGGCTTCAGACCTGCAACGGTAATAACAAGTGTAAAAGATCTTTTTCGGTTTAATATCCAGAGGTAATCACGGCAACTTGATGAAAGGGCAACTAAAACATAGGATGAACATTTTTGAATGGATGCTTCGTTCCATTTCAATAGGCTGCCACTTCACTGGATATACTTGTAACAAATTTGTGATCGACTTGTGTTTTATCCCACCGTTATATACAATATATACAGTTGTGTGCTATAAATTACACCTATGACACGTCAATGTGTTTTGTAAAAAACTTGCAGGACGTGTCGCAGCTGCGACGCATTGTAGGGATACGACGCGCGATGCATCATAAAATTGATTGCTGGTCACATCTAGATTTCCTAAATGGGGTGCTATGGCCTCGTAGTCTGGGGAATTGAATTTGTGGTTTGCGGGTAAATCTGCGTGTAAAACTGCAGGTTGTGGGTTCAAGTCCAGCCTGGGGTTGTTGTCACTCATTGCTTCTCTCCACCCTGGAGTAAAATGGGTACCTGTGATGGCAGAGATGGTTTCTGGGATTGATTTATTGCTGCCTTGCGGTGAAATGGCTGCATCGAGCTGTATACTCCCCAGGTAGCCGAGTTGGTATTTGGAATGTTTCGTGGGCCCAATGAGCAGGGGTAATAATATTGTTGCGACACAAGCGCCAGTATTGTTGGATATGTGCACTTTATAAATATTATTATTGTTATCTATAGTTTTTACACAGTAATAAGATCGATGGAGTTATAAAGGTAGAATACACCATTTGCAGATATCGAACAAATTTACTACCGAATTATTAAGAAATATCTTACTTATCTGAAAGTAAATAATGATTCTAGGCATCCAGCAAAATTATTGCGCTATATATTCTGTAATTATTCTGAAAAAAAGAATTCTATAAAGAAAAAATCGCGATCGCCAGACGGCGATGGCGAAAAAAACACAAATAACATAAGAATAACTGCCCGACGCCGGTTGAAAATAAACACTGTTTTTTGTACTTTTCTTGGCAACCATGATTGTAAAACTTCGAACAGGTCAGTCAAACGATATTTACTATAAAATACAACCCCCCCAAAAAAATCCACCCATTCATTATAATTCAAGCAATTACCAATGGTGTATCCCACCTTTAAACGGATCACCTACCAGGAATTATGCCTTGTAGGCACTGCAGGAGTCTATCTGACGTTGGTTGATCACCATGACCAAAGGACCAGGCCTTCATTTGCTCCTTAGTTGTCAAATCTTTCTCACCCACTTTATCGTGACCTATTTTCAGGTACCACTTACCTACCAAAACATATGGGGAAAGAAACAAAATTTAGCTACATGTATTCAATAGGAATAGTCTGGTGTTTTTATTGGGACTAACACATGTTCATCTGACTCCAAGCACAAGTTCTCCTCTCGCTCGGTTGCACAGCAAGTGAGTTAGGGGAGACTTGGGTTTGAGTCACCAAACATTGAGTCAGAGTTAGAGTCCAAGTCACCACTGTCGAGTCTTGAGTGCAAGTCCTGAATCAAACAGGTAGAGTCTGAGTCGTAAGTCAAATGGTCGAGTCCGAGCAATATTTATCGGTATTTGCCAGAGATTCAGTAAGAATTCAGTAAGAATTCAGAATCCAAATTCTGTAAGAATCGAAGCTCATTATTACTAAAATTGCACATTTATAGCTCCATGCCTATTCCCATTTTGCAATCTATAGGTTGGTTGCGCACAAACATTACCGTTGTGATTTTGAATTTACGAGGCGGGATTCAGACCTATACATGTCATGCATATCATTTGCATATCTCAGGAGGGATGTCTCCTGAGGTACGCAAGATTCGCTGCGTGTTACTGAACACCATTATGAAGTCTAGGAACCAGACTAGGCTAGACATGGGAGGAGTGCATGTGTTTACTCAAAGATGTGTCAAAATCCAGCTAGATTATCTAATGGCCTGTTCTCTTAATGATTGCATTCATTAGTCGCCAGAGTTGTATTCGAGTCACCAAACATCGAGTCCGATTCCCCCTCCCGAGTCCGAGTCATACAGGTCGAGTCCGAGTCCGAGTCACAAAGGTCGAGTCACGAGTCCGAGTCACGAGTCACCATTAACTAGTGAAGTACCGCGAAAAGCTAACGGTGTAAACAGTTCAATTTTTACAGCTTTCCTCTACTTTAATGAACTGTCTAGATCATGTACATGATTATGTCAAATAAGTGACGATTAAAGTTGGAAGTAGTGCCAGTTTTTTCCTCTATTTTGTGTGTGCAGAATTTGCAGTCTGCACTTGATTTTCCATGTGCATTTCTCTTGAAGTTCACAAACCCGAAATTCACAACTCTTGGGTTGGAAGCCATGACCGCGAATGTCTACTTTAAGTTTGAGTATTGTTGTACTTCACACTCAGTCACAGCGTTTTACTTTACATGAACAGCATAGCATAAGCATTAGCAGGACAAGCATCACTGATATGAGCGCGTGCAATATAGCTAGCAACACACAGGATTCAAAGCTATTGCCTGGAACAGCGCCAGTCTAGCAGTTTGTGCCTAAACGAATAATCCGGACAATCTCAATTTGCATTACGCAGTATCACCGTATGTGGACGCCGGGATACATGTTTCGATACATTGATTTCGCTAGTCAATATATCGGAAACTAGTCTTTGGGCAAGACGTCAGATACGCGATAACGTCCTCTCGCGGCGGCTGGTTATCGCGTATATCTATATCTAAAGTAACAACGTCTTGCCCAAAGACTAATCAGAAATATCGGAAGCCAACCGCACAGTACGTGCTTTTCTAGAGAGATGTGTTGCGTCGCGTCGGATCTGCGTAAACAATCTTTATTCCCTCTTGGTCAAACAAAAAGTGAGTTTCTTGTTAAGAATAGTCTGAAAATAGTTGTTATGGTATTTTTTGGTCGAGTCACAAGTCACGCAGGTCGAGTCCGAGTCCACAAGGTCGAGTCCGAGTCCGAGTCCGAGTCATCGTGACTCGAGTCCGAGTCACGAAAAATGGGACTGGAGTCGGACTCGAGTCCGAGTCCGAGTCCTGAGTCATACAACTCGGTTAGTCGCATATACATGGCAATATTTACCGTTTGGGTACTGAATCGGTGGCAAAATGTAGCAGTCTTGTCCTAAGCCTGTTTCTCCCTCATAGACGTGTAAGGAAGGCATGCCACGGAGCATGTCCCTGTCATCTTCTGTCAACAAGAAGCACCACGACTTGAGACTTTGCCGTTATATCAAGTTGCCACTCAGCGGGTAGTATGTCTCCCACAGCATTTTTTCAAAGGACAGAAAGTTGAACCATTCCCGCAGTTTTGTTTGATCGAGGACTTTGACACTGATCCCTGTCTGGTTGGCACCATCGAGTAGCTTACGGCTGAGGGAACCATCGTGTGCAGTCAGCCACAACACCCCAACGTCACTGTAAAAATGTACCCATACAGAGAAAATGACAGATAACCAACTATTTAAGAGTGTGTCCTCGGCATTTTTTTATATTTTTTAATATGAAAGGACTTGGTAAGCAAGTAACACAAATTGAATTTTTTTTTTCTTTTGCATGTTGCCACGGTAACAGGCCATTTTGTGTTTTGGGCATTTTGGGCCAGTTTTGGGGCTGCAAAAACAGTTGTTTTGCTTATTTTAAAAATATCACCCAGCCAAATTACAAACTTTTATCACAAAATCAACTATATCATTACAAAGTATGATCCTTGCCCTTACTTGAGACAAATTAATGTTTTAAATGTCACCCTTATGCTATTTTTAGAACATGCAATAAAGCATGTTTTCAGAGCTTGTAAAATTGTAATTTGAACCTATTTTTGTCCCTCAAAAAGTCAACTTGCCAGGGGTCTCAGAATATTTTCCTTTTGGATTTGATTAGAGCCAACTTTGGTCTTTTCATATCTGGTGAGAAAAGTTTGGGGGATTGTATCTTCTTAAGGCAGTAGTGCATCAAAAATGGTTATTTTCCCAAAAAACAAAAAAATGAAATTTGAGCTTTTCCTTCAGTTTAAAGTAATAATACACACACAAATTTTACTTTTATGAATCTGGAGCCTTTTTCAAATCATAAGAGTGAGTAGGCCTGTGAATTACTCCTACTGAATAAGCAGCATTTGTGACGGCAACAATCTAGACTAACCCCCTCCACAACATTTCTTACATACAATTTTCTGAGAACATTTTATTAGTGACTGGCATATAGAAAGAGAAAACAATACTTGTTGTGAACTAAAACATTATTTCTACAGAACCCAACTAAAGCATTATTTCTACAGAACCCAACAGCCCCTTTTAAGCGTGTCACCCCTCAAAGCACAGCTTTAAGGCCTGCAAGTGTATCCAAAGTGTTATAGCGCTCTCTTAGAGCTAGCTATGTCAGTTCAAGAAAAAAACATGTCTTTTTAGCTTTATAGGCCTATTTGAACTATAACAACAGTTTATACCATAACAACCTTTTAAAACCATTCCAAAAAAATATGTACACACATTTAGTAAGTTTCCCTTGTGGTTTATTTGTGTATTATAAGGTAAAAGGTCGTATCCTCATTGAGTGATCCCCACAATGTCGCTTCCCAGGTTGCATCGTAAAATTGAGTGTGATCAATGGCCACACAGCATTCTGGTGTTTGTGACTTTTGACAAGCGCCCTCGAACAAAGATACTGACAATTTGGGAGACTGCCAACACAGCAGTTGAATGGTTTAGTTGACTGCGTGAAGAAGCTATGCCTATATTCCTATGCTGGTACACTCATGTTTAAATACACTCACAATATGCTTCCCCAATGTTTTCATCACATTTTTGGATTTACTACTTCTGTTCATTCATACGGAACACGTAGTTTATTGAAAGGTAATGTTTGTGAGACAATGTAGGACTTCATTTTTTAGAAACAGCCCATTTCAACGTTGTGTCATATACTGGAATAACTCAACATTGATTTGAAAAAGTGCAATTCTGTGGTTCCATTTGCCAAAAAATTGAAGAAATCAATGATTAATACTTATGCTTAATACATTTTGTCTTTACTGAATTGCTTAGTTATTATGTAACTTACTGTACCGGGTCTCACTGTCTATTGTCCTGATTTTGTCCGTGTGTAGTTTTTTTCTTGTCCCAGGGAAAGGTACAAAAGCTTTGCTTCACCGTTTTCCTGCATGTTGACATCTGTTTTATGCTTTCGATTATGTAATGTCTTTGATGAATACATACATGTAAATACATACATGTTTTCTCCTTTATGTGTACAAGAATAATTGTAACTGAGGATGTCAATGTGAAAATAAATGTTGAGTTGATTGATTGATATTCAAATGGTCGAATTTGTATTAAAGGTAGAATACACCATTGGTAATTGCTTAAATTATCATGAATAGTTGGATTTGGGGGGTTGTATTTGATAGTAAATATCGTTTAACTCCCCTGTTCGAAGTTTTACAATCATGGATGCCGAGTAAAGCATGAAAAACAGCGTTTGTTTTCAACCGGCGTCGAGCAGTTATTTTTATGTTATCTTTGTTTATAAAATTCAATTTTCCGGAATAATTACAGGATATCTAGCGCATTAATTTTGCTGGATACCTATAATCATTATTTACTTTCAAATGAGTAAGGTATTTCTTAATAATTCGGTAGTAAATATTTTCGATATCTGCAAATGGTGTATACTACCTTTAAAAGGTCACGTTGCAAAGACCATTGCGTGATCGAGGGAGCTGATGGGGATACAAATCGTGTCGTTAGCGGTCGCACTGTCGAATGCAGTGTTCGTTGGCAAAGACTATTAAGGGCAAGATAGCTCAGTTGGTAGAGCGCCGGTCAGTTATTATGGCGGTCTCGGGTTCAAGTCCCGCCTATAGGGGGCGCTATAATGCAACACTTTGGATACACTTGCAAGCAATAAAGCTGTGTTTTTGAGGGGTGACATGCCTAAAGGGGCTGTTGGGCTATGTATAAATATTGCTTTAGTTGGGTTCTGTAGAAATACAGTTTTAGTTTACAACAAGTATTGTTTCCTCTTTTTATATGCCACTAATAAAATGTTATCAGAAAATGGTATGTAAGAATAGTTGGGGATGAGATTAGTCTAGATTTTCGCCGTCAAAAATGCTGCTTATTCAGTAGGAGTAATCCACAGGCCTACAACTCACTCTTATGATTTGAAAAAAAGCGCCAGATTCATAAAAATATTTTTGTTTGTGTGAATTATTACTTCAAACTGAAGGAAAAGCTCAAATTTCATTTTTTTGTTTTTTGGGAAAATGACCATTTTTGATGCACTACTGCCTTAAGAAGATACAATCCCCCAAACTTTTCTCACCAGATATGAAAAGACCAATGTTGGCTCTAATCAAATCCAAAAGGAAAATATTCTGAGACCCCTGGCAAGTTGACCTTTTGAGGGACAAAAATAGGTTCAAAATTACAATTTTACAAGCTCTGAAAACATGCTTTATTGCATGTTCTAAAAATAGCATAAGGGTGACATTTAAAACATTAAATTGTTGTCTCAAGTAAGGGCAAGGATCATACTTTGTAATGATATAGTTGATTTTGTGATAACAGTTTGTAATTTGGCTGGGTGATAATTTTAAAATAAGCAAAAAAAAATGTTTTTGCGGCCCCAAAACTGGCCCAAAATGCCCAAAACACAAAATGGCCTGTTACCGTGGCAACGGGCAAAAGATTTTTTTTTTTTAATTTGTGTTACTTGCTTACCAAGTCCTTTCATATTAAAAAATAAAAAAAAAATTCCGAGGACACTTATATGAAATATTTACGTGGACCCACTCTTAAAGTGTCATGCAATGTCAATGGCTGTTTACTGGTTCCCAGCCATTTGTCACTCAATAATAATAGCGGGTACTTGTACAGTGAAACATTCCAAATATCATTTCAGCTCCCTGGGCAGTGTACAGCTCGATGCTGCCATTTCGGCGCAAAGCAGCTAAATCAATCACAATGACCATCTCTGCCCTCACAGGTACCCACTTACGCCTGGGTGGGGAGAAGCAATGAGGCACACGCACAACCCCAGATTGAACCCACAACCTGCAGAATTACCAGCAGACCATGAATTCAATGCTCCTGGCCACGAGGCCACTCCACAGCCCTAAATAAGTGGTCTACAATTGCAAACTCTGATATGATTTTTCAGATGACCAACATTTTTGAGAAAAAGTGACGACAAAAACAACACAGTCCTACCTATTCCTCTGTATTTGTGTAGTAGGGAAAATGTCGAAATACTCACTTTTCTCAATTCCAAAAACTTTGTTTAAACTCAAATTTTGATTCTGGGCTTCTCAAAGAGTTCCTCTTCATTTAAACAAAAACATAATCCTCATCCCATTTTTCCTCTAAAGATCTTGCAAAAATGGCAAAACGGACTTTGGGCGTGCGCAAGTCTACAATCCATAACCTCTTCCCGCATCCCGTAGACGTCAATGGTTCACAGGTTCACAGTACGCGTGAAATATCCGCACATGCATTCACACGTGCGTGCATTTCTCTCTTACCTGTCATTCGTTCGATATCACTGAACCTTTGAGCTGCTCGTCTGCCAAGTTCTCCCGATTCAAAACTTCTGCTGATTCCACTAAATACTCGTCCCTCATCATAATGGGCACCGATTACCGGCTTTCATAATTCTTTAAAAAATAAATAAAATATAATTGAAATTATTCTTCCAGTGTTGTAGTACTAGCACTCGCACCAAATTATGTAAACATATTAATGACCCTATAAACTCCCTGTGAAATTATTTCTCTGGCATGCTGTCATTTTAAAGAATTTGAAGTAGTCTAAAGATGTGTCCCAGAGATGCATTTTTTGAAATTTCCATTAAGCAGTTGGTTCCATATCAAAATCTAAGAATATTATTTTATTGGAATAAATATCATTCACAGAACTAAACCTTCGTCAGGTTAGTTGTCAAGCACTTTTCTTTAGATTTTTGAGAACTTTTGCTGCTTTCAAACAATAAAAATGTACAACTGACAATAAGTAAAACATTTTTGATGTCTTGGATATATTTGAACAATGTATTGTGCCCTTCAAAAGATTTTAAAGGTAGGATACACCATCAGTAATTGCTTGAATTATCAAGAATGGGTACATTTTGGGGGTTGTATTTTATAGTAAACATTGTTTAACTGACTTGTCCGGAGTTTTACAATCATCGATGTTAAGAAAAGCAAGAAAAACAATACTCGTTTTCAACCGCCGCAAGGCAGTAGTTCTTATATTGTTCCTGTGTTTTTTTAATATATATAATTCAATTTTTCAGAACAATTAAAGGATATCTAGCACAATCTATTTGCCGGATGCCTACAATCATTATTTACCTACAAATAAGTGGGATATTTCCTAATAATTCTGTAGTAAAATGTTGCGATTTCGCAAATGGTGTATCCTACCTTTAAATCCCGAGTGGGAAACAAAAATCATACCTCTTCGTGAATGGTTCGCTGGGTCCGATAAGACAAACCAAGATACCAGGCCACTCTGAGCAATATTTGGCGGCTGCACTGCCCCACAAACCTGCCCCGACGACACAAACGTCAAATACCTCGGTTGCAGACATGACTGACAAACGATGGGATTATCACGTACAGCTGGTACCGTAATTTCCTGCGGATAAGGCGCTCGGCGGATAAGGCGCAGGTCCCTAAAATCACCCCAAAAAATTCAAACGTCAACAGATAAGGCGCACCGCCGAATAAGGCGCATGCTTGAACGCACCCAAAATAACACCGGGCGCCACCCGGTGTAGGTACATCGCCAGAAAGGGGTCATTTTGTTGCCTTAGAACGATCACACTAGTCCAAGAAAAGACCAAAGTAAATTGATACCAACCTTCATCTATCAAGCCAACGCTGTGCATGATTGCGGTTTCTGACCCTACAATGGTGCGTCTTTTTCCAAAAGAAATAAGGTTCAATGAACTAACCCTTTGAGTGAGCCGACACGAAATGTATCAACAATCGCAAACCCCAGATGTTCCTGACCGCAGAGTTTATACAATGGAAACCGATACATGTGCCTCTCCCGCAGATATCGGGTTTCAAAACCACGTTTAATGTTTTGGTCTGTGGGATTGTAAAATAATTCTGTCAGTGATATAGTTTCTTTCCAGACAACGTAATCAGACAACATAGAGTTAACTTAATATAATTCTGCACAAGCTATAATTATTAGAATATTTTAGAGTAGGCACAGGCCCAATTTAAAAACCTGCATTTATATAAAATCAAAAAAATAAATGTCTATAATTCTAAAGTCTAAAGTGTTTTTCAGTTCATCTTATTTTTTTGCTAAAGTTGTCTTTTGTGGCCGTTCTGTTTACTCGATGTCTGTCTTAGATGGAGGGTTACTGGTTATTCTTCCGACACACGTCAAGTTATAGGCCTGCCGTGCGTAATTAATTTTTTTTGTGGGATCTGCAGATAGATCACACAGACATCGCAAGTTTTGACAGTCGCTATATTTCAGCTCATTTTCTGTGTCATTTTTTAAGATTTATGTCGCATGCAGAATATCGTTTAATATATTTTTTTCAGGAGAAAGGACACCGCGGCAATAACAAAAAAAGGGCACGGCAACAATTGCCGTGGAAAGTGGGATTTTTGAAGGGCATTGCGGCAATCGGTAGGGGCATCGACGGCAATTGCCGTCGTTAAGTATCAGGGCTGATTTTACACACGTACCCAATGGCAATGAAGATTTTTTTTAACTGGACTTCAGGGTTGGATAACGATCTTTTCACGGTTGTAGGGGATCAACACATCGCGGCATTGTTGGAAGGGAAGCACGGTTGTAGGGGATCAACACATCGCGGCATTGTTAGAATGAAAACATGGCCACAATGTCCGGAGAGTTAAGCTAATTGGTTGACCGCATTATTAAGTAAGATTGCGGCGTTCAAAGAATTCTTCACACAAAGACCGTCACTTTGAACTCAAGCGACATCAGATAAGGCGCACCGAAAGATAAGGCGCGGCGATGTTTTTGTGGTCTAGAAAGTCAGATAAGCCGCGTCTTGTCCGCAGGAAATTACGGATGACACTAAATTACATGAATAGAAAACACAAACAGAAAAGGTCAGGTAAATACAAAATGTAAACGGAAAAGTCGTAGGTCGTCCTGATAAGGAAAGTATTCAGTTGATACGTACAGGGTGTTCTGTACATAGGGTCATTTTTGACAATTTTTCTTGTTTCTGTAAACAATTTATTTAACCATCATATATTTGTTTGGTTGCATACAAATACACGAGTTTACCCACAGATTCTGTGTCTTGATTGACCGAGAGCTAGTCACATGGTATTTTCTATTTCTACTATCTTTCTGTGCACGACCAAAAGTACTATACCCGTAGCAACCATGGTGCTATACCATTAGCAACCAAAGTACATGTAGTACCCATGGCGCTGTATTTGTGTGTAAATGTATGCTGATGTGCGCGTTGAGTGCAACGCATTGAGCGTAGCGCATTGATCGTAGCGCGTATTGTTCCAAAAAGCCAGCGCTACTAGAGCTGGATTGAAATAAAAGTTCATAATTTAACTGTACTGTATATGATTATAATTATAAAACATTAAAACCAAGCCAAATCTTTGGGTGAGGCATGAAGATAGGAAACCTCCATGGCATGGGTGAGGTGTTATAAACTTGTATATATATATATATACTTACAAAAATGCTGCTTGTCCCCAGTACTCAGTAGGCAACAACACTATCAGTGTATTCTTACCTTTCAAAAAAGTGAGAAAATCGGGCCTCAAAATGTGGAGCAATGTTCGCCGATTCAAATGCACGTAGTCATTGTTGAGCAAAGTCAACAGCTGTTACCTGTTTTGTGCACTGTGCTGTAGTGGATTATACTCACAGACATAAACACATAGACCGCCAGGTCCTATTCAAAACTACAGGGTAATTTCGTGATTTCACGGTGCCTGACTAAAATACCAACTATGGGCAAATTTAGCCCTCGGTATAGGGAATTTGTACACACCTAAACTGCTCCAGTCAAATAATTATATGAAAGCATTTATTGATTTAAAAGAAAATTACATAGGGTTACACCATATGCCATGTAGATTAAGCATATCCAGTGCCAATCTTGATACCCTCAAATAAAGACTTTTAGGCCCAGTTTGTGTTAAGCGCGTTGCCCGGTATGCGCACAGAACGTAAAAAGCGCGCGGTAGGTTGCCCATCGAACGAAAGATAGTGTACACATATATGAACGTAAATACTTAAATTATCCTTACTCTACTAAAGTTAGAATTATCCTTACTCTACATGTACTTAAGTTATCTAGTAAATAATCTAAAGTTTTACATTGCAATGTCGTGCAAAGATGGTGACGGCACTTTTGTTTTTACTTAAATTATCCTTACTCTACTAAAGTTAGAATTATCCTTACTCTACCAAAGTTAGACTTACTCTACAAGTACTTAAGTTGTTTACTAAATAATCGAAAGTTTTACATTGCAATGTCGTGCACGGATGGTCAAAGCACTTTTGTTTTTAAAGATGTACATCTCGTCTGCAATTCACTCGGCTGAATTCATGCAGGTAAGTATTGACATGAATGGCGTCTCTTTCACTAAAATGATTAAGGCAGAACAATGTTCTCAAATTAATTTGCACCAAAATACAGTATATTTGTCAAAATAATTCCCACCACCAGAATCAAAGTTCATAATCTCCAGTTCTCATCCAAATTGGAGCATTGCGTCTTCGTCCAAGTCCGGTTGTCTGCTCAGGGCTAGGTTGGTCCACAAGAGAAATCGAATCATCATCACTCTCCAAGGCTTCTCTCATGGCTTGACTATGCAGGGGGGCGTCATCCATCGTAGTGTCTGGTAAGTTGATCAGGGAATGAAAGGAGTCCTCACTGAAATGAACTGGACTTGCCGCATTCGGATCAGCACGACTACTTTGGTCAGGACTAGGAGCGGATCGTGACTCGTAAGACTTAAGACGATCAAAATGAACAATTTGGTACCGTCCACCATGATGAGGTTTAATTCGGTAGTTAGCATCAGAGAACTTGTCTATCACCTTGAACGGACCCTTCCAGAATGCCTGTAACTTTGGGCTTCGCCCACGCTTCTTTTGGAAAGTATACAGCCACACCCGGTCACCTTTACAGAATGGTTTTCCTACTTGCTTGATGTCATAGAGGCGCTTCTGACGTTCTTGAGCCAAGTTTGTGTGAAGTCGTACCTTCTCATATGCATCGACAAGATTGTGATGTAGTCGATGGGCATAGTCATCCGTATTTGTATACTGTTTTCCTGGGACTTTGCCGGCCAGAAGATCAAGGGGAATATTTGCTTCTCTCCCGAACATCAGGAAGTTAGGGGTTGCTTTAGTCGATGCCTGCTCACTTGCACGGTACGCCATCATGACGTGCGGGATATGCTCATCCCAGTCAGTTTGGTCCTCCTTCACATACATGGCGAGCATTGTTTGCAAAGTCCTATTGAAACGTTCAACGAGGCCATCTGATTGGGGGTGGTATGCAGTAGTTCTGGTTTTGTCGATTCCTAGCAACCGACAGAAGTTCTTTCCTTGGTCACTATGAAGTGAGAGGGGGACACCATACCTGCACAAGAACTCCTCCACCAACACACGAGCCACGGTTACTGCTTCCTGATTGGGTATAGGGAAGGCTTCTGTCCACCTCGTAAAATAATCTGCTACTACCATAATGTAACGGTTTCCTCTGGCAGAGACTGGTAAAGGACCCATAATGTCAACGGCAATTTTCTCCATAGGGGCACCCACAGGGGCTAGCATGAGGGCAGCTCGACGCTTGGGATTTGGCGATTTTTTTACCAGGGCACTTTGGACATTGACGAACCCAAATCTTCACATCGCGAGCACACCCAATCCAGAAATAATTATTTCTAACTTTCTGAACGGTTTTATTGATGCCCAAGTGACCACCACCAATTCCATCATGTGCCAATCCCATCACCTCATCTTGCAGTACTGTTGCAACCACCAGCAGTAGATGTGACCCCTGTCCTATAGCATCAGTACATCGTCTGTACAGAACTCCATTTTGCAGCTCTAATTGATCCCATTGGAACCAGTATCCTTTTGTTACACTGCATGCACCACTCACTGTCGAGAACTCTGGCTTTTGACCGGTTTCCTTCCATCCCATGACAGGAGCCAACTGCGGATCTGTCTGCTGAGCCTTTTTCAACTCATTGGTATCCCAGCTAGGTAACTGAACAGCACAACATTGGTTTTCAGAAGTAGGGTACCTAGACATGGCGTCTGCATTCTGGTGTTTGGTACCTGGCCGATGAACAATGTCAAAGTTGTAACCGCTCAAAAACTCTATCCACCTAGCTACTTGACCTTCAGGTTCTTTAAAGTTAAACAGCAAGGTAAACTGCTGCCCATACAGATAGTGTTTGAAGTGGCGTACATAGGTTACAACAGCAAGAAGTTCCTTTCGAGTGACACTGTACCGCTTTTCAGCCTTGCTGAGGGTCCTGCTGGCATAACAGATAACCTTTTCCTTGCCATCTTGTACCTGTGACAGAATAGCTCCGATTCCCCTGTCACTGGCATCGGTGTCCAATAAGAACGTCTTGCTGAAATCTGGGTAGGCCAGGATTGGACTAGTAGTGAGGATTCTCTTCAACTGGAGGAAAGCCATTTCACACTCGTCTGTCCAAATGAACTTGGTATTCTTCTGCGTCAGACGGTGAAGAGGTGATGCAATATGAGCAAAATCTGCAACAAACTTGCGGTAGTATGAGCAAAGACCCAAGAAGCTTCCGACATCAGATACACTGCAAGGAGTAGGCCAGTCCTGAACTTTCTGGACTTTCGTAGGGTCAGTTGCAATGCCATTAGATGAAACTACATGTCCCAGGTAGAGAACTTCAGATCGAGCTAGAGAACACTTTCGTGGTTTCAACTTCAATCCAGCTTTCTGGAACGCAGTAAACACCTGTGACAACCTTTCCATGTGTTCTTCAAATGTCTTGGAGTAGGTGATGACATCATCCAAATAAATAAGACAAATCTTCCACTGTAAACCATGAAGAACAACCTCCATCAACCTTTCGAAGGTGCTTGGGGCATTACTAAGACCAAACGGAAGAACGTTGAATTCGTACAGCCCTGTTCCAGTTGTGAATGCTGTTTTGTCTCGATCATCAGGATGGACCTCTGTCTGCCAATAGCCAGATGCTAGATCTAATGTTGTGAACCATTTGGAACCGGCTAAGGCATCTAAGCTATCATCGATGCGAGGAAGAGGGTAGGCATCCTTCTTGGTAACTTGATTGAGCCGTCGGTAATCGATGCAGAATCTCCACGTTCCATCCTTCTTCTTAACGAGGACAACGGGTGAAGCCCATGGACTGTAAGAAGGTTGAATCACGTCTTGTTTAAGCATGTCATCCACTTGTTGTTGAGCATCTATACGCTGACTAAATGGAAGACGTCTGGCGGGTCGTTTGATGGGTCTGGCATCGCTGGTGTCAATGCGATGATAGAACTGGTTGGTCCTCCCAATTTCGCCATCTTCCCCATGAAGGCGCCCTGATGCTTCACCAACAGTTGACGCAAGGAATCCTGTTGAGCAAGTTGCAACCCATCGGCACTTCTATGAAGGAGATCTTCAAGTGATGGACTTAACCCGGCAGACTGACACGAGGTAACATCAGTCAAGTCTGTTGGAACTTCAGTCACATGATGAAGAAGACCAATGTTGGTTCCCCTGTATAAGGTAAGATCTGAGGAGGTGGGGTTAATAACACGCAATGGGATGATAATATTTTGTGGGTTCACCAAAGTTCTACCAAGCACAACCCCCGACTTATTTTGATACTGAGGGGTTGCCTCCACAATTCCAAAATTGGGTAACGTTCCTCTTACTTGAACTTTGCCAGGTAAGACAACTTCAGATTTTGAAGGAACAGTTACCGTTTCTGCCACACTAACTCGACAGCATTTGGGATTATCTACTTCTTTACGTAAACAGACATGACGGTTGTCAAATGACAATTTAGATGTTGCAAAATCTATAACTGCTTGATGCTTCTCGAGAAAATCAGAGCCTAAAATACCAGCTTGTGTCACGTCAGCAATCACCACATCGTGTTTTACGTACATGGAACCTAAACGTAACGCAACTGTGGCTACGCCTACTACACTGAGCGTATTTCCACCAGCAGTGACCAATGGGGTCGAATGAGGCCGAATAGTCTGCCTCACCTCATCTGGAAACTCGTTCCACAGGCTAGAGTGAATGATTGTATGCGAGGAACCGGAATCAACCAGTAACCGGACATCACAATCATAAACTTGAGCCTCAACGTACAGTGATTGCCCACCATTAAAGTGACTGCTTTGGGCCTTATTGCTACTTTCCGACTGGGAATTGGCCCCCATCCCAGTCGAAACTAGTTTTCCTGATTGGGTCGTCTAAAACTATTAGCTCCAACCCTTTGATTACTTGAGGAGTTACCGGTAATGCATGTCCTTTTGTGAACAATTTGCCCTGACATGCCCTTTCTGTCCACATGTCCAGCAAACTATGTCCTGAAATCTCTCGCGCTTTCGACCTAATGCTGCAACCGCCTTTGTGAGCTGCTCGATTTTCTGGTTAATCTCTTCAAATCTAGTCTGTGTATCCGAATGGTATTTGACATCATTAGAACTAGCAACAGGATCAACCGTACTGGTATGGGTGCTAACAATTTTCACGCCAGGTTGCACACCGATATTTTTATCCTCCAATGAGACTAACGTTTCTTCTTCAATGGCAAAACTCAATGCTTCATCTAATGTCTGTGGCTTTTTACGTCGGACTTGAAGACGAGAGTTGCGTGAATCTAAAGCCTCTACAAATTGATCCTTTGCTATGTCATCTCGTACTGCTTGTGGAACAGACGGATATGCTCGGTTTGTTAGTCTACGAATTGCTCCAGCTAATTCTGATAAATTCTCACCAGACTTGCGCAACCTAGCACGTAGCTGAACCTTATAAACATCAGTTTGCTTGCTCCTATCGAACCGATTCTGCAAAGCCTTAACAACGGTTGCATAACTAACTCGATCTTCTGCCGACAAGTCAGTATAAACATGTAGCGCAGCACCCCTGAGTCTAACTGCTAAAAATGTACATTTCTGACTTTCGGACCAACCGTTAATGTTGCTACACAATTCAAAATTGGTCAACCAGTCCTCTAACATAACGGACTGTTCGTTATAAGGCTCTGGCATTACAACAGGCTTAGGCTCACTTAAGCTTGAATTATTAGAACTGGTAATTCGCGAGTGGTACGAAGGTGGTGGTGTGTGTACTTGCTCACTATGAGGAGTGGACGCATTAACTGGATTTTGAAAAGCAGTAGGTATATTTGCTGCCTGTTGATTCTGGTCCGACTTTTTATCAAAAACAACTTTCTTGCTAGAACGTGGTACCATTCTTTGTTGTGGAAACAAAGGAGTTGCACACTGTGTACCCTGATCTACAAAAAAAGAATGTTCTACAGATGAGCTAGGCCCACCGTAGACCATTGTTGACTCCCCTTTGACGGAGCCAGCCTTGAGTTCGGGTGTGGAGGGCAGGTTTGGAGAGGAGGTCATAAGGGAGTCAGGAGAATTACACAAAATTGCCCCTGTATCAGTCACTGTAGGACCCTGTGTTAGCCTATACGCTTGGTCTATCGCATCTTGTAAAGCCCTAATGGCTTCTTTCAACAATTCACTTTCATTATATGAGATGGTATACTGGAACCGCCTTCAGCCATTTTTATAAAATGTAGGCCTATTACATGTATTTTATTTGTACAACTCGTTTTTCTAGTTTACGAAACAGCTAGACTTATTATTTCATGAATTGCAATTACATCAAACAAATCATCACACATGAATAAATAAATCAGAAATCGCACACACACACACACACAACACCCTAGCAATAACATGTCAATTATCGCAAAACACATTTCAACATCAAAGCTGTGTTTGCAAGGAACTCGTGTACAAAAATGTGAACATGTATTTCCAATGTGGCTTAACTTATTTATTTAATTTAATTTATTATAATTTTTATTTCATCCAATACACACTTTGATAGGAACTTGCACCAGTCATTTTTTTATTTTTTTAAACAAATCCTAAAAAGAGGATACTCACACAGTGCAATTAATGCCAAATTTTAGTACACCCACAACAACTATTACGTAGAAGGATTTCAAAATATTCTTAACATCTAAATGTACACTCATGACGAGTTCGCATCACTGGATTGGCAGTAGATATATTTTTTTTTAAACTACCAATCCCACCGCTGCCACCAAATGTAGCGTAGTCGGGCCGAAACACAAAGAAAAACTATGACGAAACTCAAGCTTTGTAATCTAAACAAGTATTTAAATTTATTTACTACAATTAAGCTACTACGGCTGTTAAAGACTAGGGCGGTTCCCAACAAAAGACCAATGGTTGCACTTGAATATAAAAAATAGGGTTCAAAACTAGTGACTGATAAAGTAAATAAGAGAAAAAGGGGCTAAGTAAAAACTTACATACACGACCCGGTATACATGTACATTGTACATGTACCGGTACCTCTCCAACCTAAAGGCCTGCTGAGAGCCACGCCCTCCACACTAGTGACTATCGCCGAACTCAACTGCTGGACTCCCCAAAATTCTTAACGCCAACAGTTTTATATGGGGTGAGCCCAGCAGCTAACAAAACAACAATAAAGATCATGCAAATTAACTGCAGCCCAGGGATTAAGATTCCTGGGGTATTAAAGTCACAAGAAAGGGAAAAGCTTAAAATACAAAAGG
This sequence comes from Crossaster papposus, assembly GCA_037893245.1. Taxonomy (NCBI): domain Eukaryota; kingdom Metazoa; phylum Echinodermata; class Asteroidea; order Velatida; family Solasteridae; genus Crossaster; species Crossaster papposus. The sequence goes on from JBAIAA010000313.1 coordinate 160,316, forward strand.
ATATCACACATGTACATTTAAACCAGAAGGGGGTGACTGGGTGGACCGGTCCACGTCTTCAGGGGGGGAGAGCCATGACTATTCCATGCAGCATAGACGGGGCCCCGATTTTACTACAATATCATTATTTGACTGGAACTAGGGGGGACAATACAAATTTTAATATTGCTTTTAGGAAGTTACTTGGGACTATTTCTTGAAGGGCTTGGTGAGTAGATTTCAAATCTCTTTCAACTTTCAAAATCGGTCAAAGCGTTGCCAAGTTATGGTCCGATACACTTTTCAGATTGCGCTTTTTCCTAGACAACAAACGTATTAAGCAACAGTAATTAAAAAGTGTTTTTTGAACCATCTCATTTATTCCATTTACATCTTTCAAGCATTTCAAATCATCTTTTCTAGTATGTATGTTGCTCATATTTTTCATATAAGTCTTTCTTTTTCAGATTCTCATGTTGTTACTCGTTGTCTAGTGGGTCTGCACGGTGTGTATGACACCCCTACTGGAACAGTTCGGGTGTGTACAAATTCCCTATACCGAGGGCTAAATTTGCCCAACCGGTAGTTGGTATTTATGGCTTAGTCGGGCTCCGCGATATCACGAAATCATCCGTTGGTTTTGAATTAGTCCGAGTAACTGGACTCTAGTTATCGTTCTTTTAACATTTGGACTTCATCTAGCTTTAGTAGTAGCGCCAGATGATGTCCAAATGTTAAAAAAAGAGTCCAGTAACTCGGACTAGTTTTGAATAGGACCTGGCTTGGTGTAGTATGTACAGATGTGTTTATAGTAATACTTACCTGCTTACTGAGTGAGTGTGGTTGTAGTACACACCGTCCAAAACATGTTTCTTTGACCTATACTAGCCTACATACGTCAAAGATACGCGTCTTTTATAAAACAAACTCTCTCCATACTGAACAGGCACCTTTTTTACCTTTGACGTTGTCTTTTCAACTCCAAATAAAACAGCGAAAGAAAAAGTTTCTTACCGCAGTTTTATAATCGGTGCCATATAGGCCAAGGGCGCCGCCATTACTAAAACTATTCGCGCCTCGACTTTTGAGGGCGCTACACATTATTTTTTTCAAAACATTCGCCTCAGATCAGACGCATCGCGTCCAAAGCGAGAATTCTCTTATTAGCTGTTTCGGCATTTCAGCCGAAACAGCTATTGTAATCGTTAAAGTTTTTTTTATTCTTTTTTTTTGGCTTTTTCGCATTTTGCGAAAAAGCCTTTGTTTTTGTTCTGATTTTTTTTTTTCTTTTTTTTTTTTTTTTTTTTTTTTTTTTTTTCTTTTAGTAACCTAAACTCCATAGACTTTGTACACGTTTTTTTGCACAAGTACTTTTACCAGAAAACAAAGTCGTATTTTCATAAAACTTAACCCAGGTGAAGACCCTATAGAAAACTCGTGTCTCGCAGACATACGTCATGGTGACGTCATCAGGGGTCACGTGACGTCATCTTAAAGGTGTAATTGCTTTAATCTTTGAAAATCAATAACAAATCAACCGCAAAAGGCCTAAACTTGATTTTTGTGGCAATAGATAGAATAATTAAAGATCTTCATTTCAACTCATGTGCGTGAAATCACGTGACCCTTCCTTCCGGTCCAAACCGGAAGTGCCTTATAATTTAAAACTGAAAAATGATATGAACTTACTTTCAAAGATGTTAGTGTCTGGCTAGAATAAACTTTTCAAAATAATTACCGGCGACATCATAACACGTTATAGCGCCCTCTAGCGGCAGGTTGACAAATGGTTAAAATGAATAATCTGTTGATGTGTGTGGCGAAGTTTGCTGAAATTACTTTATAACCGGTGTATATATAATCAGCTTCGTGCTAAGAACATATTGAGAAAGAGATTTATTGATGACGTCACCAAACCGGAAGTTACAATGAAAAGACCTTAACACCTTAAAACGTCGCTTAGACTTTGTACACGTTTTTTTGCACAAGTACTTTTACCAGAAAACAAAGTCGTATTTTCATAAAACTTAACCCAGGTGAAGACCCTATAGAAAAATCGTGTCTCGCAGACATACGTCATGGTGACGTCATCAGGGGTCACGTGACGTCATCTTAAAGGTGCAATTGCTTTAATCTTTGAAAATCAATAACAAATCAACCGCAAAAGGCCTAAACTTGATTTTTGTGGCAATAGATAGAATAATTAAAGATCTTCATTTCAACTCATGTGCGTGAAATCACGTGACCCTTCCTTCCGGTCCAAACCGGAAGTGCCTTATAATTTAAAACTGAAAAATGATATGAACTTACTTTCAACGATGTTAGTGTCTGGCTAGAATAAACTTTTCAAAATAATTACCGGCGACATCATAACACGTTATAGCGCCCTCTAGCGGCAGGTTGACAAATGGTTAAAATGAATAATCTGTTGATGTGTGTGGCGAAGTTTGCTGAAATTACTTTATAACCGGTGTATATATAATCAGCTTCGTGCTAAGAACATATTGAGAAAGAGATTTATTGATGACGTCACCAAACCGGAAGTTACAATGAAAAGACCTTAAAACCTTTTCTGTTAATTACGTCACGATGACGTCATCAAGTGTCAGAATACAAGCAACCAAATATTTCTACATTTAATCTTTGAAAATCAATATAAAATCAACTGTAAGAGATCTGATTTAGATTTTTAGGAGAATTGATAGATTAATCCATGGTCTTCATAATTTGTATTACATGCAAAAAGACCTGACCCTTCCTTCCGGTCCAAACCAGAAGTGCATTATAATTTAAAAGTGGAAAACGATGTAAACTTATTTAAAACGATGTTAGGCGCTGGCTAGGTTATAAGTAAAAACAAAGTTAACGTTGACTTCATAAAATGTTATAGCGCCCTCTAGCGGCATGTTGACAAATGTTACGTCATATTACGATTATATTTGAATTATTACGTTTTTCGACCTTTAAGTCATATCTCAGCAACGGAACGTGCTAACATAACATACGTTTGTATTGTTAGGTGATAGATAGTTGCACAAAAAGTTCAGAAACGTGTGACGTCATCGTTTTAATCAGTTTGAGTTTATTTTAATCTGTTTAAATTAACTTAAATTCGGTTTTTTTGAAAACAAATACTCTAAAAAAATGGGAATACGAAAAAGCCCTATGTTCTGTTCCTTGAACAGACGTAGTTCTAGTTTTTTTTTAGCTGTTTCGGTTTTTCACCGAAACAGCTTTTGTAATCGTTAAAGTTTTTTTTTTTCTTTTTTTTTTTTTTCTTTTTCAGATTTTTCTCCATAGGATTTGTACACGTTTGTTCAGACAGGTCACTTAGGTACTTTGGTCAATTCGATCGACTTGAGACTTGGCATACATTTAGACAACCACACAAGGACGGTCCTAGAAGAAATTCGCCGCGATTACGTCACTCAAGGTCACGTGACTTCGCGTTAAAGGTGAAATTTTTCCCATAGGTTTTGTACACGTTTTTTTAAGACTATTGTCTTTGACACTTTGGTGAATCCGACCGACTTGAAACTTAGCATACACTTAGAACACCACACCCAGATGTTCCTGAAAGAAATTTGGCACGATTGCGTCATTCAAGGTCACGTGACGTCACGTTAAAGGTTCAATTTGTCCCCCATAGGTTTTGTACACGTTTTTCTTTAGACTATTGACTTTGACACTTTAGTGAATCCGATCGACTTCAGACTTGGCACACACCTAGACCACCGTCCACAGACGGTCCTAGGAGAAATTTGGCACGATTACGTCATTCAAGGTCACGGGGCGTCACGTTAAAGGTTCAATTTTCCCCCATAGGTTTTGTACACGTTTTTCTTTAGACTATTGACTTTGACACTTTAGTAAATCTGATCGACTTGAGACTTGGCACACACAAAAGACCATAAACACATATTGAAAGACACTCGAAACAGCTCTGTGTTTGTCCACAAACACATGTCTAGTCTTTTTTTTTTTTTTCTTTTTCAGACTTTTCTCCATAGGATTTGCACACGTTTATTCAGACAATACACTTTGACACTTTAGTAAATCCGATGGATTTGAGACTTGGCATACACTTAGACAACCACCCAAGGACGGTCCTAGAAGAAATTCGTCGCGATTACGTCATTCAAGGTCACGTGACTTTGCGTTAAAGGTGAAATTTTCCCCATAGGTTTTGTACACGTTTTTCTTCAGACTATTGAATTTGACACTTCGGTAAATCCGACCGACTTGAAACTTGGCATGCCCTTAGAACACCACCCCCAGATGTTCCTGAAAGAAATTTGGCACGATTGCGTCATTGAACGTCACGTGACGTCACGTTAAAGGTGCACATTTTTCTCCCATTGTTTTTGTACACGTTTTTCTTTAGACTATTGACTTTGACACTTTAGTAAATCCGATCGACTTAAGACTTGGCACACACTTAGACCACCATCCACAGACGGTCCTAGAAAAAAATCGGCACGATTACGTCATTCAAGGTTACGGAGCGTCACGTTAAAGTTTCAATTTTCCCCCATAGGTTTTGTACACGTTTTTCTTTAGACTGTTGACTTTGACACTTTCGTAAATTTGATCGACTTAAGACTTGGCACACACATAGACCACCACACACACATATTGAAAGTAATGTAAGACACTCGAAACAGCTCTGTGTTTGTCCACAAACACATGTCTAGTTTTTTTTTTTTTTTTTTTTTTTTTTTTTGCCTTTTGTTTTCCATAGGATTTGTACACGTTTGTTCAGACAATACACTTTGACACTTTGGTAAATCCGATGGACTTGAGACTTGGCATACACTTAGACAACCACCCAAGGACGGTCCTAGAAGAAATTCGTCGCGATTACGTCATTCAAGGTCACGTGACTTAGCGTTAAAGGTGAAATTTTTCCCATAGGTTTTGTACACGTTTTTCTTCAGACTATTGAATTTGACACTTTGGTCAATCCGACCGACTTGAAACTTGCCATACACTCAGAACACCACCACCAGATGTTTCTGAAAGAAATTCAGCACGATTGCGTCATTCAAGGTCACGTGACGTCAAGTTAAAGGTTTAATTTGTCCCCCATAGGTTTTGTACACGTTTTTCTTTAGACTCTTGACTTTGACACTTAGTTAATCCGATCGACTTGAGACTTGGCACACACATAGACCACCATCCACAGACGGTCGTAGGAGAAATTTTGCACGATTACGTCATTCAAGGTTACGGGGTGTCACGTTAAAGGTTCAATTTTCCCCCATAGGTTTTGTACACGTTTTTCTTTAGACTATTGACTTTGACACTTTAGTAAATCTGATCGACTTGAGACTTGGCACACACAAAAGATTACCACATACATATTGAAAGTAATTTTAGACACTCGAAACAGCTCTGTGTTTGTCCACAAACACATGTCTAGTTTTTTTTTTTCCTGTTTCAGACTTTTTCCCATAGGATTTGTACACGTTTCGTTCAGCCAATACACTTTGACACTTTGGTAAATCCGATCGACTTGAAACTTGGCATACAATAAGAACACCACCCACGGATGGTCCTAGAAGAAATTCGTCGCGATTACGTCATTCATGGTCACGTGACGTCACGTTAAAGGTGCAATTTTTCCCCATAGGTTTTGTACACGTTTTCATCCAGACTATTGACTTTGACACTTTAGTAAATCCGATTGACCTAAAAGTTAGCAAACACCTCAACCACCATCCTCAGAAGGGTCAATATGAAAATCGCCATGATGACGTCATCGGGGGTCATGTGACGTCACATTAAAGGTTCAGTTTTTAGGACCCCCTATCTCTGGAAGTACAAGTCCGATTAGTGTCAAACTTGGTATACAGGTATTCCGGGATGTGTTATATACGAAAATTAAGGTGACGTCATAATGATGTCATAACGACGTCATGTGACGTCACATTAAAGGTGTAGTTTTCCCCATAAGATTTGTACACGTTTTTTCACCCGATATATATTTGGCACTTTGGTAAATCCGATCGACTTCAGACTTGGCTAGCTACTCTTAGCATACTACCCATGGATGATTCTAGAAGAAATTCGTCACGATTACGTCATTCATGGTCACGTGACGTCACGTTAAAGGTGCAATTTTCCCCCATAGGTTTTGTACACGTTTTCATCCAGACTATTGACTTTAACACTTTAATAAATCCGATTGACCTAAAAGTTAGCACACACCTCAACCACCATCCTCAGAAGGGCCAATGTGAAAATCGGCATGATGACGTCATCGGGGGTCATGTGACGTCATATTAAAGGTTCGGTTTTTAGGACCCTCTTTCTCTGGAAGTACAAGTCCGATTAGTGTCAAACTTGGTATACAGGTATTCCGGGATGTGTTATATACGAAAATTAAGGTGACGTCATAATGACGTCATAATGACGTCATGTGACGTCACATTAAAGGTGTAGTTTTCCCCATAAGATTTGTACACGTTTTTTCACCAGACTATTGACTTTGACACTGGTAAATCCGATCGACTTCCGACTTAGCACACACTTCGATCACCATCCCCAGGAGGGCCAAGATAAAAATCGTCATGATGACGTCTTCGTGGGTCATGTGACGTCACATTAAAGGTGCATTTTTTTGGACCCTCTATCTCTGGAAGTACAGGTCCGATTGTGCTCAAACGTGGTTTACAGGTATTCCGGGATATGCTATAGATATAAATGGAGGTGATGGCATGATGACGTCATCGGGTGTAATGTGGCGTCACCTTAAAGGTGTAGTTGTTAAGACCCTCTATCTCTAGAAGTACAGGTCCGATTGGGGTCAAACTTGGTATGCACGTATTCCGGGATGTGTTATAGGTATACATTGAGCTGACCTAATGATAACGACATCGGGTGTCATGTGACGTCACATTAAAGGTGAGTTTTCAAGACCATCTATCTCTGAAAGTACAAGTCCGATTTGGGTCAAACTTGGTACGCAAGTATTTCGGGATGTGTTATAGGTATTAATTGAGGTCACGTCATGATTATGTCATCGGGTGTAATGAGATGTCACATTAAAGGTGTATTTGTTATAGTTTTAGATGAATGTTTTTGTCATTTTTGTCACATTTGTTATCAATATAAGTATGTTGTGATGGTGTCATAGAATCATTTAACACTGCCGAAACAGCTAGTGTTTGTCCACAAACACATCTAGTTATTATTGTTTTTTTCTATTTTTTTTTTGTTTTTTTTCAAGACCAATTTTTGTTTGTTTTTGTACCAACTTGTATCTCACCGAAATTTCGCGACGATTTTCTCTCCACTGATGTTCACTCGGGACCAAACCGTCGAGGGTGGCTGACCCTGGTGCGCTGGATAGCCGGGCTAGATAGTACTTTCGCTGGACTCTGTTGTTCTCTAACACAATGACTTCTAGATGGACCTTGCAGTAGGCCCAATCGGATTCGCAGTTTGCTTCCTATTCAAGTTTCAAGTTTATTCACACACGTATTTCAATGTTGGCAACAACAAAACAATCATTACAAATAAGCACAATATAAATACAAACAGTTAATTAAATGATAATGTGAAAATTAAACTACTAAGTGTAGAAAAAATAACATGTCAACATTGAGGAAAAAGAAGAAGCCGAAGCTTTTATTCCTTTCCCTATCCCCCACCCTTACCCCAACCCAGACACATTAACTACGGACAACATACAAGGACTACAATAAACAATTACACTTACAGGAGATCAGGCCAAATAATAAATAAATGAATTACCATCATTGAGCAAGTTAAGTTTGATTTTTTTTCTAAAAATATGAAGAGAACAAGACTGCTTGACATCCGTCGGACTATTCCAAAATTTGATTCCACGTTGTTTGGGACTATTTTTTTAAATAAAGATGTACGGTTAAAATGTTGATACAACAGTTTCCGAGATGTACGTCTGGTTACATAACAATGAACATCTGAGGTTAAAATGAAAAGATGATTAAAGCAATGGGGTAATAAATTATTCATTAGTTTAAACATAAATATGCCAAGATTAAAATAATCAATATTAGTCAACTTAAGCAGGTTCAAAAGGGCAAATAGAGGCAAATTGATTGGCCGAGAGCGCGTCACGTGTCACTTGCTATTTTTACTATTTTTTACTTGCGCTGTCCAAAAAGACTATACCAAGCTAAAAGGACTATGCGATTAGAAACACACGAACTATGCGCATAGCAACGGAAGTGTGACTGAAACGCAGACGTGTGTTTCGGTGCATTGCGTAAACATTGCTCTATCACCTTCGCACCCGTTCATCAAGCCAACAAAGTACACATATGATCAAGAGACGTACAATTCGGAGATTTTTTGTCATTACTATACTTTCAGGAAGCTTAAATTGGGCAGAATCTGTGAGTGAGGTGTTATAAAACAAAATTGACTGCTTTATTTCGCGGTATAGTAAAACTAGCCTCCCTCGGTGATCCATGGAGCATTCTATTTTCCCTCGGCTTCGCCTCGGGAAAATATAATGCTCCATGGATCACCTCGGGAGGCTAGTTTTACTATACCACTCAAAGCAGTCAATATTTGTATACTATTTCTTCTTGTAAAACGGGAATAAAGAAAACAGAATTCGAACATCTATCATTAAGGTAGAACTCGAAAGTTGTATCAGGAGTCAGAAGCTGACTAGCAATATTATTACTAACAAAGTAATTATTAAATGTATCAGCTATATTTCTATCACCGTGGACTTCATTATTATCACAGACAAAACGAGATGGATTATGCTTAGATTGAGATTTGTTTAGCAAGGAATTAATAAGTTTCCAGTACCTTTGATGTTCGATTTTTCGTGGTTAAATCTATAACTAAAATAGTTTTTCTTAGCAAGTTTAATCAAGCTATTGAGTTTATTTCTAAATTTCGTATAACTGGTTTTATTTTGTATAGAATGAGTTTTCAAATATTGTTTGTATAAATATTTTTTTTTTTCTTATAGAGTTATAAAAACCATTTGTTAACCAAGAAGATTTATGTTTGTTAAAATTAATATTGATTTCTACTTGGAGAAAATGATGATTATACAGTTTCGTAACATGATCAATAAATACATCGTACTTTACGTTTACATCATAAGTTATTATGGGACTCCAGTCTGTCTCATTAAGATCAACAATAAACAGTGTTCAATGTTATCGTCAGAAAAGTCACGTTTAAAATTGGAGTCGGTATTAAACTGTTGTTTAATACTAGCTACCACCAAAAACACAGGCAAGTGATCACTTAAGTCGGTAACTAAGACTCCGGCACAGTAGTTAAAGAAATCATTGGTAAAATATCATCAATTAAAGTGGAACTATGATCTGTTATTCTTGTAGATTTACTAATAGTTGGGAAAAAAGAATAAGAGCTAAGTATATTCAGAAAATTAGTCACACTGCAATCAGAATTATAATTGAATAAATTAATAATAAAATCACCCATCATATAACACTTTTTGTTGTTATTTACTTGAGCTAGTATTTGTGTAAAATAGGTTATCAAATTATCGTGAATAGCATTAGGGGTTTATAGATGATTCCAATAATAACAATAGTTGTATGGATATTATCCAGCTCAATAAAACAAACTTCAATATCAGAATTAAATACACAAATTTCATTGCGAACCTTATAAGATAAATTCTGATTGATATAAAAAGCCACTCCACCGCCTCTTTTATCAGATCTACAAAAACCTTCGATGTTATATAGTGAGGAAGCTGGATAAGGGGGTCAATGAGATCCTTAAGCCATGTCTCCGAAATACCAATGACTGAAAACTCCAAGGTTAACAGATTAATATAATAAGAAATATTATTGACATTTGTAATGAGACTACGAGCATTAATATGAAGTAATTTAACATTAGTAGTATTAGCAGTGAATGTATTCAGGAAAGTATCCTGGTCATAATAATCACAGCTAATATCTGGTAAATCATAGTTTAGGTCGGAATCAATATTATTGTGTACAAAAGATGTGAAATTAAGGTAAAAACAGATATACACTAAGTAGTCGATCTCCTGAATAGGTAACAAACTGACAAGAACAAGGACAAAAACAATACACATAACGGTAATTATACATAATAAATGAAATAAAACTCAAAATATAATATAAGGCGTGGTGTCAGATCATATTACTCCCCCGATTCAAAAATAAAATAGTGCAGTGCATTTGAAAATCTATCATTGACCACCACCAGAAAGCTATAGGAAATTTAACAGCCAAAAAGCAGACCCTTGCTGTGGCCAACCATGGAGTAATATACTAGTTTATTGCTCCATGGGCCAACTAGGTGCAGACTCGACTACTGTAGGCGTCCACAGAGTATAGCTACAAATTCACAAAAGACGCTGATTTAATTAACACAGGCCATGGAATGTTAAAATTTAAATCACAATAAACACAATAACCATTCTTTGATCACAATAATGGTTAAGCGCGTAAGCTGAGAAATGTTTAAGTTTAAATCACAATAGATACAATGACCATTCTTAAAAAATTTAAAATGGCGTCCCCAGCAAAGAATTGTGATTTTTTGTTTACCCACGAAATGGTAAACGCAGTAAATCATGAAACAAATGTATATTGGCACACAATATTGTACATATACCCACAACAAATGCTAAATACATGTACACAAATATTCGTAAATACCATAATTAATGAAAACTTATCAACAAAACTTAGCTTAGAACACTAAGATGTGGTTGATTAGGCCAAATAAAAAAAAAAAACATGTTTAGCGTCACTGCCCGCTTCCATTTTGGGGGCCGCCTCCTTTCTTTTTTTTTTTTTTTTTTTAGAAACAAATGATAAATTTGACCATTTTGGTAAGACAAAATTTCTAATAGGAAGGCTAGGGTGTGACGTGTAGTCGTGTACTGTGCATACATGATCGACCCACGTGAATTTTGATTTTTAATCGTGGGTATAGTAAACCATGTTTTAATTTTAAATTGGAAGATAGGTAGTGACATGTTCACTACATGACTCGAATTAAAATGTGTCGGGCAGCCATTTTGAAAAAAGAAAGAAAAAAGAAAGAAAAAAAAGGGGTCTCCTCCTTCCTTTAAAAAAAAAGGCATGACGCTAAACATTTTTTTTTTTAATTTGGCCGAAATTTGGGTGCTTCATCTCCCAGGCGAAACGACTTGAATGGTCCGCTATGGTGCTTGTAGGCGATCGAGGCAGGGGTGGTCCATAGGATATAGGCGAAGCTTACTCGCTCGTCGCGTCTAATGCCTAGAAGATGTTTTTCCCGTAGTTGTTTACGGTTATTTCTGATATAGCTCGTCACATCGTCAGAAATAAATATGTTTGATTCCTTGAATGGGTGATTCTTAAGAGATCTTGAAGCTTGCTTCAGAATGAACTGCCTATCAACTGACCGTAATAACTTGCAATGGATAGGACGGGGCCGAGGGTTGCCACTGTCGGGGGTGTTGGCTGCTTGCCGACCTTGCCGGCCACTCTTGTCTTTTGGGGCTTTGTAGGTTCTGCCATTCTATCGATGAAGTAATGATCTTAATTATCGCAGACAAAAATAAACGAGTACCGTCGAGCACTGACAGAATAAATGTAAAACAAAAATTGGGGGAGCGATCTGAAAGACACGTCTGACAGCTACGACCTCATTGTGTACTAAAAAAAAATGACGAATATTGACGAATATTACGACGATGTTTCAATCAGCAGGTAGACCCAGCCTTGTATTTTACACGCCAAGCGACGAGATAAATGGTGGTCGACTTCAGATTACTCGTTAGTCTATGGGACCCTTCCATACGAATTGAAAGGGCCCGGTGATGCAAGTACACCCCCCCCCCCTGCTACACCTTACTGGGGCAGTAGAGGGAGCTTAACCACTCACTGGTGCTAGGAATAACACTCCCCCACCCAAGAACTCTAAATCCTCCGGACTTATAAGCTAGTTAAGTACTCAAATGGTGTTTAAAGCAACAGGAACATTTACTTTCATTTTAAAAATAACCTAGCGAATGATTAGGCCAGATACAAAACAAAACTAGTTTCTAGTCCAGATGATTTTTGGTTTATAGGGTCGTGTCATTATGATAATAATTAGACTCCACTAACTCTACAAAAGAAGAAGAATTAGGATTGGTAGAAAAGTGCCGATGTGAATATGACTCAGATTTTATTTATTTTAAAACTTTTGTTGGAGCAAAAAATTGATCCACACGAGGATGAGAAACGATATATTCATGATTTGGCCTTAAAAAAAGCTTACATGGATTAAAAATCTGGTTTGTCGTCTATAAGAAAAAAGAAAAACCAATGTAGGTAATTGTCAACGATCATTCAAATGACTGATCGTTGAAAATTACCTACATTGTTGTTTTTTAAGAGCCAAAGATTGCAAACTGAACGTCTTGGTTGCAAGACGTCCAAATCGCGGTATGCAGCGCCCGTAGGCCGCCGGCGTCCTCTAAAGTCTGACGTGGCCACGCCATGACCTTCAAATAGAACGTCTTGGCTAACTAACATAATCGCTCGAAAAAATCGCATGCGCGTGTGTGTGTGCGTGTACAATCGCGTGACTTAACATGGTCAAGGTTCTGTTACGTCACATAATTATGCACGCAACGTCACACGCGCATGCAAATGCAACACAATTATGCTTTTAGAATTTTCCAAACGATTGTTGGTTAGCCAAGACGTCCTATTTGAAGGTCAGCCTACGATACCGCGATTAGACGTCTTGCAACTAAGACTACAAACTGATGTGCAATTTTCTCATTTTTTTTTTGTACATGTATTTGTATTGTATACCTTTATATAACATTGTACTATGGATAAGCATTCAGCCATTGAGCTGATTTTCAATTTTTTTTGCTTCGATTGTAAATTAGTGTATACACAAGAAATTTAGACAAAGAACTTTTCATGAAACTGAATTATTGTGTTTATCTTTTTATTATTAAGTATGATTGAGGTCTGCAGTTAAAACTCCGTTTTTACGAACCTAATACTACTGGTTGGCACAAGGCCGGAATATTGGAAATAGAGGTAACATTGTAAGGGTTAGTGTTGCATTTTTGTTTTTAATTGGCTAACATTTGACTTTTTGCAAAATATTTAAACTGTAAGACGGCTAGCCTTGCATTTTGATTAAAATGTAATCAAATTGTCATACAATGATAGTCAATGTTTCTCCATTCCTTTTAGAACTTTACGACGACTAACAGTGTTAATAATAATACCTCTAGATATAGGCGCCACTCCAATTTGACATCTTTGCTTTCTCCAGAAACAGATCTGCACTCATTAAGCCGCATTCCACTAATTAAAATATATATATAAATATTTTTCCTTTAAACAATTTGTAAGAACACTAACCAGTTTTAAATCCTATATTCGTATTCTGTATATCCGTATCTATGTTTATATACTTGATTCATTTTAATATAATCTATAAAACAATAACCCTAGAATTGAAAGACACAATCCATCAGACTGCTGAAGCTAGATGTTAATTAATAGTCAACAGAAGATATTGATCATACATGGACACGTATATGTTAAAGCTTTAAATTTAATTTTTGAGAACACATTTAACTTGTACATAATCATTCATCAGAGTACTACGATCCAAGTCGCAGAAAAGTAATAGATAGTCGTTATTTAGGACACACACAAATATAACTCATTGCATCCCATTACTAATTACTTATGTATACTTTATTGTTTATCATCACTTATCCTAAATAGTATATTAATACCACCCATTTTTAATTTTAAAGTTTTACACTGTTATAGTGGCCTTTGTCATTTTTTTTAATATAAAAGATACCGGTACATGTACATATTAAATTTCTTTAATAAATGATTTCTAAAAAATATTCCCCTAACCGAAATGTCCTGTTCTCTTTATTTTTCCTTTCAAAAATTATCCCCTTAAACCAGAAGATTTGTCTACCAAGATGGTTCATCTACCTTATAATCCCCTCTAAAAAAATATCCTCCCTAGCCAAAATGGTCCGTCCCTTCCATCTTTGTCTTTATACAAATTATCCTATTAACCAAGCGATTCGTCTACCATGATGGTTCATCTACCTTATAATCCCCTCTAAAAAATATTCCCCTAGCCAAAATGATTTTGTCATGCTACTTCGCTGCGCTCATACGCATGAAAAACAGTTTATTACTAATGGATGAAACTTACAGAATAAAAGAAAATTAAACACTAATTTTTTGAATCTCAGATGTTTTATTGAAAAAAGCATGGGAAAAGGGGCCGTCACATTGCGGCTACAATGAACATTGACAAAGAACAGGTCTGAAAGAAATGCTTTACCTCGAAAAAGACTACGGTCAGCAGGAAGTAATCGCTCAACAGCATCATTTTGTGAAATCCTTGCCCTCTTTCTAGACTCGAAATCCTTCAGGGTGCTGCTTCCTCAGCTGCTTGGACTCTTTTCCTTTGGTCTGCCGATAGGTCGTCAAGACCGTCCTTTTCCATGTACTGGACGGTACCCCAGCCGGCTTTGCTGTTGTCTGTGATGCGGATTTTTAGTTTTCTGTCTTTTATTGAGTCTTATTGCCTCGATGGCTGTGTCCGTGTTCCCTGTCTGAAACATAGAAACTTTAATTTTGCCTAAATATATTTCAAGTTGGCCACAAAATTCATACTGTGCCGAGTTTCCTAGTCTGTTTAAATCTTTGGCCGCAAGCTTGTTTTTGATCTCTTTTAGTCTTTACTCGACCGATTTTTGATTAGAACTGTTGTTAAACTTATTGTCGACATATTCTTTAAACTTGTCGAATAGTGCATCTGTGTTAATTGAAGTAGAATGGTCTCCGTGAGCCATTGCATTAATCGTTGTGTCACTCGGCCCAAAGTGTGAGACCAGGGGGGGGGCGGAGGGGGGGGCCTAAGAAAGTGCGCCACCAACGTTGAAATGTATCTCATTCGTTCTTCCACGCTCGTGAGCCACACATCTCACACAGTAAATACGTATAGATCGCTACCGCGAAGCGCACCATTGAAACACGTACAGATTTCTCCGTGTATCGCTCTCCGCATTTAGTGATTCATACAACGTCCGCAAAGCCAGGTACGCAGGCACGATCTACACGGATTTTGTTTTGGGCGATGTCATTTTCTGCCATTTTCGTTCGAAAACAACACGATAAAACGCAAGGGGGTCACAGGCAGATTTTTTTTAAAATTCAGTATATCACTGCTACATCCTTTTTAAACGTATCCATGGAAAAAAATGAGTGGGGTCAAAGCACAATTTTTCACAATTTATCGATTATTATTGCCCTTTTTAGGGGAGGTATTTGTCAACGTCGTTTAAGTATTTGTGCACAATCTCCACGCGCATCAACGGTACGTCAACGCTTAATTTTTTCGACTGCTTTTTTCATTTTCAATACAATTTTTGTCATTGGATGATAAACATTAAGGTAAATAACAACCTTGTACAACTACAAAAGACAAGATGTTAAGATTGGATGCCAAAAACTCTTTATTTTTCGAGTGCGAAAATTGTTCCCCCCTATTTTGAGAATGGACGGTACCACAGCGTTTCGCAATCACAGCCTCGAAGGGCCCCCCCTCCGCCCCCCCCTGTGTGAAACCTGAACTGTCCTATGTAGCCTGTAATGTATATACATGTACATGTATAATGAAACGCATTAGTGAATTCATTGAACAGATAATCGGGCGAGTGGGAACACATAAGATCACCTGAGCAAAGACACGCCCGAGTACAATTATAACGACACAAAAGAGATTGTCTGTGATCTGATCATCCAACTGAAACAAATTAAATGTTGTGTTCGTTCCCTGTCAATCCCGTCTTATTCCAAGGTCCTGACTCACGTCAAAACAAAAACTCTCTAAAACTCTCTCCCCCATCCCTCCTCAACCCTCCGCCCCTCCCCTAACCCCACCCCTCCGAATTGGTAGGATTAGTAGAAAAGTGCTGATGTGAAGATTTTTGACAATTTGTATTTGTTTAAAAACCTTTGTTGCAGCAAATAATTGATCCACATGAGGATGAGAAACGATATATTCTTTATTTGACCTTATAAAAAGCTTACATGGATTACAGATTGTACCGGGTCCCCCCTTTTCATCTGGCTTGTCGTCTAGAAGAAAAAAAGTAAAATCAATGTACAAATAAACCACAAGAGAAACTGACTATGTAAATATGCATATTCAACAAATATGCAAATTTAGTTTCCCTTATGGTTTAGTTGTGTATTATTAGATAAAAAGTCGTATCCTCAATGAGTGATCCCCACAATGTCACTTCCAATGTTGTATCGTAAAAGTAGGTGTGATCCCTGGCTACACGGCATTCTGGTATTTATGACTTTTGACTAATGCCCTCTTACAAAGATATCAATTTGGGAAACCACCGGTATAGGGCAAGATAGCTCCGCAGTTGGTAGAGCGCCGGACCAGAATTCTGGAGGTCGCATGTTCGAGTCCTGCCTTGCCAATTTCTTTGTTTACTTTCAATTTTATTTAAATTGACCAAAAATGTACTTTTTTAAAGAAAAAAACAATTGTAAGGGGTTATAGCCTTGCATTTTTATAAAAATATTGGCCAAAATTAACAATATGGAACATTTTTTAATTTTAAGGGGTTAGCCATGACCTTCGAATAGGTCGTCTTGGCTAACTCGCATAATCGCATGCAATTCGACACAATTCTGTTTAGAATTTTCCGAGAGATTATTAGGCCGATGTGAGTAAGCGTGGTCATAGCGCGCGTGGTCTACGGCGTACATCAGAGGGCGCCCGCATTGGCGGCCTACGCGCGCTGCATACAGCGCCGTTTTCTCAGTAGTTGTGTAAGGAATTAATCAATATGCAAACATGTCATAATCCCCAGAACCAGAGGGGCTATGGAGCTCTATTATATATAATTGAAAGCTGTGGGCTTTGCAGCCATGTATATAACTATTTTTTGCGACATAATATTCATTTTTATAAAAATTGACAACAGTTTGACTTTTTGATTTTGTTTTTTAAATTAGAAAAAAATGTTTTATTTTTTTTACCAAAATGGTCATCAATTACAAATAAAACAATTGACTGCATGTGATATCTGAAATCAATGAAAAATTTATTATTATCAGAAAAACACAAGATGAAACCAAATAAGGTAATTTTCCCCCAGAGTTTATACCTAACCCGTCACATTTCTTTTCTATATAAGTAATTTGAAAGGTTAAACAAAAAATGTTGGTAAAATTGCATTTTAGAGCAATGTTCACATGTGGCGTCAGTGTTGACAGCAAAAGTAATTTCAATTGTTTCCTATGATGTACAAATGAAGTCCAACCTGAATATGGTTTTAATATGGTATCTGTGCCAGTATGCAACTTGGTGAATTTGAAGTTCATCAATACTGAGGTTTGGCAAGACTACAGGTGATGAAGGACAGTAAGCGGCGGAAGGATATTGTGGAAGAGTTTGAATTGGACATCTCCCTCCTTCTTGGAAGTCGACGGTTGGTAAATGGACTTCCACTGGATGGTGTGAGAAGAGGGAGAAAACCAATTTCATGCCAGTGGGTAGAAGATGACGAAGACAATTCCAGGTCGTTTAGGTAACGGTGAGAGTTACGTAGATTGATTTAGACGAGATTAAAAGGGCATCAGTGTCCACGTCCAAAAGTACTCGGCCGGGTGTATCGGGCCGAGCGGAGACGTCGAGGGAAGGGGGTGACGACCGATGCATTCCGTTGGAGTTGAAGAGCGCAGGAAAAGACAAAGAGATGGTGTGGTACGTGGACTTACTGATGACTCGATGATCCGTGGACTTACTGGTGACTCGATGATCAGTGGACTTACTGGTGACTCGATGATCAGTGGACTTATTGGTGACTTGATGATCAGTGGACTTACTGGTGACTCGATGATCAGTGGACTTACTGGTGACTCGATGATCCGTGGACTTACTGGTGACTCGATGATCAGTGGACTTATTGGTGACTTGATGATCAGTGGACTTACTGGTGACTCGATGATCAGTGGACTTACTGGTGACTCGATGATCCGTGGACTTACTGGTGACTCGATGATCAGTGGGCTTGCTAGTGACTCGATGATCAGTGGACTTACTGGTGACTCGATGATCAGTGGACTTACTGGTGACTCGATGATCCGTGGACTTACTGGTGACTTGATGATCAGTAGGCTTACTGGTGACTCGATGAATTCTCCAGCAACTCCCGTGCACCTATAATTCTTTCCCCATTAAGGCATAACTCTAGCCTACGAAAATCCAAAGTCCCATTTGTGGCTAACAACCAATCCATCCCTAGTATGGCGGGAGCACTGATATCAGCAAACACCGCCTGAACCGGGTGCACTGTTTTCCCTATTCTTAAGTCCACCCAGGCAGATCCATATACTTTCAACGGGGTACCGTCCACCTGCCTGACTCTCGCCTCGCAACATTCCAAGTCGGGTCGCTTCTCTTTGGGTAACTGATGGTACACCATCATACTGATGAGTGTGTCAGTTGCTCCAGTATCAATTAGCAAACGGAAATCAGTTGACCTAACTGACCCATCTACGTACAA
Source organism: Crossaster papposus (assembly GCA_037893245.1). Lineage (NCBI taxonomy): Eukaryota > Metazoa > Echinodermata > Asteroidea > Velatida > Solasteridae > Crossaster > Crossaster papposus. The sequence continues at coordinate 178,887 of JBAIAA010000313.1, forward strand.
CCCATGATTTGGCCCAATTGTGGGCATTGTTCCCAAGTGAAAGTCTGTGCTCGACATCAAACCATCCGTTACTGTGGACCCTGTACGTTGTTCAGCCTTTCCGCGGGTCCCCCGGTGGGCTGATTCTCGTTTCCCTGGTAACTAGTCCGTCTACGCTTGGGCCGCATGCACTCTCTTGCGAAATGGCCAGGTGCCCCGCAGTTATGGCCATTCAATTCGGATTTGGGCCGCCTCCTTTCGGGAAGCGAACCACCTGACACTTTTTGCGTAGCAGGAACTACCTGCGCATGCGCGTCCGGTTGAAACGACACCATACCCATCAGTTGCTCCAGGTGGTTTTTTAACTCACGTACGCACTTCGTGTGCTTACCCAAAGCATGCTCAATAGACTGGATCCTTTCCTCCATCTCTCTTTCCGTACCCCTTACTAGCTTGGGGGTTCTCTCATCGATTCTTCGCTGTACCTCCACCTTGTGGAAGTTTTCAGTCTCAAGTGCTGCTTGCAGTGTTTCAGATAAATTCTTCGGCCTCGCCCGGAATATACCTTCCCGCACCAGCTGTTCAGAAACAGCATCAACAAAGTGATTCTTCTCTAACCGATCCCTTGACTCCTCAGGGATCTCTGGATACGCCTTAACTGATAACTCGTGTACCGCCTGACACAACTCCTGCAGGGTTTCCTTAGGCTTCTGTCGACGATGACGTAGTTCAACCAGAACATTCTCAGCCTGCTGACCAGGCCCAAACCGCCTAGCCAACAATCTCAGCAAGTCCTTATAACTCAGCTTACCTCCTTGGTCTCGGTAAGCACCCTCTCCAAGGATGCGAACAGCATCTCCTTGAAGACTTGCCGCCAAATAATTGGCAGACTGCACATCGTCCCATTGATTTAATAACCGACAACTCTCGAAGTGCCCGTAGTACTCATTCCACGGCACTTTACCATTATAACGGTCAGGAACTATACTTGGGCGACGAGGAGCCTGACTAATTCGCTCTCTCAGTCCATCCTCCCCGACAAATCTCACGTCTCTCTTCAGCTGATAAGGCCCCGCCCCACTTGTGTTCAGAACATCAGCCACTCCTTCAACCTTGCTACTAGGTGAGCGTGTAGCAAAACTCAACAACTCACTATGGAGCTTCTTCTCTGCATCAGGTGCACTGGGCATGTAAACAACCTTCTCATGTACCGCAGAGACTACCGGACTGGACGTCTTCTCCCGTCTTGGAGTCATCCAATCAATTAAACTGCACCCACCACTCTGTTCCTTGAGATGGCCATCTGGCGTCTTTGACTCATTAATGGAATGCATTCCTAAAGAACCATACCCTGACGTCTCCTCCCCGTTTTCAACCAATCCCTGGCCAGGGAGCCGGAATGCAACATCCGAATCAACTTTGACATGCGCACTAGACTCTTGCGCATCACCACGAGCTCCACCAATCAGGCTCGTCCCAGCTGCTTTTGCATCCGGCAAAGCTGCTTCCAAATTCGCAATTCTGTCCAATTGCTGAGCCCTTTCCCACTGCAACAACTGAACATCCATCTGGGACCTGCGCAGATCCCCTTTCACATGGCTGCCACTCATACTGTGGTTTCAACCTCGTCCTCAACTGACGGATCAAACCTTGCAGAGCGTACCCAACGGAAATACCTTCTTTCCCTTCGATGATCACACCATATGCGACAGCAGAGAATGATGGCGAGCAGTACACAGACAAGAGCCAATGAAACCGATGCCCAAAGTAACCGATGCATTGACCAATCAATTTTCAAGAAAGGGCACTCAAATCTCTTGCTGTACCTAACCAACTGAGACTGAGAAGAATGATCACAACAATACTCTTACGACCGAATCCCACTTCTGACACCAATTTGCGACGCCACGCCCCTTTTTGGGAGTGGAAAGAACGAGGGCGCCCTCTCCACGGAGCGCGGCGCGGACGGCACGTACCGGAAGGTCCCTGAGCGGTTAGAGACAAGTCCGTTGGGATGGAAATATACCGTCCCAGTCGTGAAGACAGTTGTTTTCTTAGTGGCTTGGCATGCAAGGGCTGCGCTAATCTGATTGGCTCATTGTTATGAGGTAGACAAGGCGATAACTTTAAATGAACGGGCTGTGGACACCAGATTTATGTACCATATAATCACTGTGACTGTTTTATTCCGTTTCCTCCTTAAATCACAGAAAGACCGATTAATCCAGCGAGTACTTGACTTAGATAGGAATTGACATAGAGGGCACTCCACAATGAAACAAGATGGAAGGAGTAATCACGCACAAAACGATAATCGAATCTGTATATACAACACTAGTGCTTTCCTACGTAGCCTTAGCGGAAGGCTATGTGACCAGACTAATAGCTAGAGCAGTGAACCCCACAATTAATTATTGCGTGCATTCAGCGCTACTACAAAAGAACTCGGATAAGCTAGGGCTGTACCCCTCACCGCTAAAAGCCGCAAGAAAGCGATTCACCCTTATCTCGACCGCAAGCTCCTATAAGGAACTACACCGCACCACCAATAGCCCCTCGGCTTACCAAGCTCTTAAGCAGCGCATACACCACTCAAGGCTCAGGCCAGTCACGCTACGCTAGGTGACTTAGCTCAACCCTATAGGATGCACGATCCTTACCTGGACCAACCCTCGATCAGAATCAGGACGCTAAACTGAGCTCGCGCTCGCCTTTTATAGCCTTTTAGGCCAGCAAATGCCCGAGTGCGCCTGCGCGCGCTACACTATACTTTAAGCAGTGACTTACGCCTGCCCAATGATTAGCGCGCAGGGCGGGGCCTAAGCGCGCTCCGTTAGCTTTCTATTGCTTGCTTAAACATACGCGCAGTAACAGTGCGTGACCTAGTTTTGATAGCTACGCCGCGCTGCACTAGCGCCCTCTGTCGCGTCACAGTATTCACTATTTTACAGCTTAAGATTACAGCCAATTTACACACGCGCAATACTACCAACCAGTCTGGATTTTATAGTCTAAAATTTGCTACACCTAAAAAGAACAAAAAGATACATTGTACATGTGATTTTCTACATTGTAAATGTAATACTTTTACAAGTTAAACAGGTGGACGTTAATTGATCGATCAATATTCACAAATATATTTACAAATAACAACAGCATAATCTGTGTGTCTGCTGAGTTGGTTTGTGGTGAATGTTTTACAATTCAGTCTCCTCTGTTGCATCAATGACAGGAGAGTGCCTTTCATGAGTTTGTCCACTGTGAATTTCCTGCAATTCCATGGACTGCTCTGTTTCATGAACTATGCAAACAGTAGCAGCATCAGCATCAGCAAGCTTATCAAGAGAGCGTGTCTCTGGATTGTGGGGCACTTCTTGCAATCCGGCAATCTGCTCTGATGCATCACAAATACCAACGCTGGCACCAGCGAGCCTCTCATGAGTCTGTCCGCTGTGACATTTCTGCAATTCAATCCGCTCTGCTGGCTCCTGTCGGGTATTTTGGCATCGTGTGCTTTGGCGTTTAGTATTTTGGCGTTGGGCGTCAGGGTTTTGGGTTTTGTTACAACTGTAACAGTGGCAGCAGCAACAGCAACGACAGCGTTTCGGATCAAGGCAATAAAATGCCTCCACTAAGGCTGCCCGATAGTCAGTATTGACGCCACTGTATACCAGAGGGTCAACTGAACAACTCAGCAAGGTCAAAATAGTCTCGAGAAGAGTTATATGAAGCAGTGAATCTTCCAAGTTGATTTTATTCGAAATAGAGAGGCTAGACCAGGTCAGAACTAATGACATTGTAGCCTCAATGATAAACACAATATTGAGGATGAAAAACACAGCAGTGTTTACCACAAGCATGGCAATGACCCGGCGCAGTTTGTGGTGTGGTTGTGTCGATGTAATTTCTTCTGGTTGTCTTCGAAGATTCTTGACAATGCAAACATACAGGGAGGCATTGATGAATAGACCGGCTGTGAAAATAAAAATGAACAGAATGTAACAAATGGTTGCTACAATTGTTGGTTTTCCTCCCCAAAGGATTGTCACGATTGTCCCAATTCCTAAGGTTGCTGCAAGCACCCACATCACTGCCACTTTCTTGGCAGCGCGAGTTTTGCTGGCTATCGTTCTAAATGCCAGCGGATGTTGAACAGCAGAGAACCTCTCAACGGCTAAAGCCGTGACGATGAAGTAGGATGCCCAGTTGACTGAGCCGCCCAGAGATAGCAGAAGGACAAAGCGCACTCTTGATCCACGAGTCCACATTATCGAAATCAGTTGGGCTATGAGATACAGGCTGTCTGCCACTGCTAAGTTGGCCAAGTAGACATTGACAATGGAGTGCATAGATTTGATGCGCCCCACTACGTACAGGAAAATTGCATTCATCAACAGGCCGATAGGCACCATGTACTTGACGCATTCAATCACAATGGCATTGTTGATTTGTGCTTGACTTTTGTTAACCAACGTTAAGTCTTCCTCTGTAGTGTCGAATGCTTGAGTGATATTGCTGGAGGCTTCAGAAAGTCCAGTTAAACTGTTGGAAGTTGCCATAGCTGCTGGCTGAATAATACACAATCTTTGTGCTTTAGTATTAGTGCACATCTTGCATTTAACCCTTTCATTAAAATACAATCATAAGGAAACTGGAACAGAAACTCATCCGAAAGTAGATTGCAAAATGTGTGGACACCTTCCAATAGTGTCTGTCATTATTAGATATGCCACTTTCACAATTACCGGTACCGTACATGTAGGTACCGGTACGTCAAGAAACTACATCTCATTCTGGGAATTTTTCTGGGATAGTCCCTAAAAATTCATATACAATGTAGTTTTTAAGTTATTATAGGTGACCTGCTCCAACGAAACCCGGACAAAGTTTATATTTTGGGTTTTCTTTAAGATTTTGCTTTTTTCAAATTCTCTAGGTTTTTAGCTTTAAAATAATGTATCATTTAAATATGTAACCCCACCCTATCTTCCCTGGGGAAAGGGTTTAGTGATAAAACCCTGACAACCTAATTAAGAGATAAACAGCTTTGGAGGTCCGAAAAGCGTATTTCTATACACGATTGTTTCACAAAACAATAATAAAAAAACCACTTCTGGTTGACGGATTATGTTCAAATTTAGGGAGATTGTAGATTAATAGTGTGTGATTCAGAAAAACCCAAAACTTCAAAATGGTAAAATCCACCCCAAATTAATTCACGAGTTCATTGTAATAAAACACATTGTGTGACTTTGTCCGAGTTTTGTTGGAACAGGTTGTATACATGTACTTTCTAAGTAAACCACATGTTCTAACTTACCCCCTACCATGTTCCAACTTACCCGCTACAATGTTCCAACTTACCCGCTACAAGGTTCCAACTTACCCGCTACAATGTTCCAACTTACCCCCTACAATGTTCCAACTTACCCCATACAATGTTCCAACTCACTCCATACCATGTTCCAACTTACCCCATACGTACGTGTTCCAACTTACCCCATACCATGTTCCAACTTATTCCATACCATATTCCAACTTATTCCATACCATGTTCCAACTTATTCCATACCCTGTTCCAACTTACCCCATAGGTGGGGTAAGTTGAAACACATTACAAAGTCGTGTTCAAGGTGGATTATTGATAACCATCAAAAACAAGTCTAAGAATTTTATAAGCCACATTTTGTAACACACATGTTTCAAAATGTATGAACTGGTATAGTTATTTTTTCTTGACTAAAACCCATTTGTGAAATATAGTCGTTTTTGTAAAAATCGTTCCCACTAAACCCTAGTCTCGCCAAAAATGACTGTTGCCAGGCTGAAGTTCAAGCACACTCATGTACATAGTTTCACTTTCCCAGGTACTGTACAAAATGAAAGTGATATTGGACAAGTACGAACAAAAAGATGAAATTTTAGATGAGATTTCAGAGAAATTTATAACTAAATTTCAGTTTTAGTTTTGTTAGAAATTAAAGAAAAAAAAGTAAATTCTTTTGTGTTTACAGTTGGGAACCATACGTACATTTGTAGGTTAACTTGTACCACACATCACAAGCTCATCTGTGACCAAACCAAATACATCAAATTATGTTAAAACATTGTTACGGTCAGTTATGGCAACTACCAATTTGTCTTGGCATGTTAATACTACACGAAATTTCAATGACACTAAAATTGTACATGACTCCCTGGACTCGAAGATGGTCCAAGCAGCACAAGATTATGATAGGCACTGGAAAATCAACAATGCTATTGTGATTGAATGCGTCAAATACATGGTGCCTATCGGCCTGTTGATGAATGCGATTTTCCTGTACGTAGTGGGGCGCATCAAATCTATGCACTTCATTGTCAACGTCTACTTGGCCAACTTAGCAGTGGCAGACAGCCTGTTTCTCGTAGATGAGCTCATTTGGGTGATTTGGGATGATATGGGTTTGGTGCGCAGTCTCTTTCTACGTTCTCTGGGCAGCTCAGCCAACTGGGCATCCTACTTCATCGTCACGGCTTTAGCCGTTGAGAGGTTCTCTGCTGTTCGACATCCGCTGAAATTTAGAATGGTAGCCAGCAAAACTCGCGCTGCCAAGATAGTGGCAGTGATGTGGGTACTTGCAGCAACCTTGGGAATTGGGACAATCGTGACAATCCATTGGGGAGGACAAATTGGAACAACCATTTGTGACGTTCTGGTCATTTTTATTTTTACAGCCGGTCTGTTCATCAATGCCTTCCTGTATGTTTGCATTGTCAAGAAACTTCGAAGACAACCAGAAGAAATTACATCGACACAACCACACCACAAACTGCGCCGGGTCATTGCCATGCTTGTGGTAAACACTGCTGTGTTTTTCACCCTCAATATTGTGTTCATCATCGGGAATACAATGTCATTAGTCCTGATCTGGGTTAACCTCTCTACTTTGAATGAAATCAACGTTAAGCATTCACTGCTTCATGTAAACCTTCTCGGTATTATTTTGTTCTTGCTGAGTTCTTCAGTGGACCCTCTGGTATACAGCGGCGTCAATGCTGACTACCGGGCAGCCTTAGTGGAGGCATGTTCCTGCCTTGATTCAAAACGCTGTTGTTGCTGTTGCTGCTGCCACTGTTACAGTTGTAACAAAACCAAAACTCCGGACACCCGACGCCAAAATACCAAACGCCAAAGCACACGACGCAAAAATACCCGACAGGAGCCAGCGGAGCAGATTGAATTGCAGAGAATTCACAGCGGACAAATTCATGAGAGGCTCGCAGTTGCCAGCGTTGGTATTTGTGATGCATCAGAGCAGATTGCCGGATTGCAAGAAGTGCCCCACAATCCAGAGACTTGGTCTATTAATAAGGTTGCTGATGCTGCTACTGTTTGCATAGTTCATGAAACAGAGCAGTCGATGGAATTGCAGGAAATTCACAGCGAACAAACTAATGAAAGGCACTCTCCTGTCATTGATGCAACAGAAGAGACTGAATTGTAAAACATTCACCACAAACCAACTCAGCAGACACACAGATTATGCTGCTGTTGGCCTTGTTGTTAAAATATAGCAGATTGAATTGCAACAGAAGAGAAAAGTTGTATGTGCATCAGATTGGGTTAACTAGGCTAAACTGACTCTAAACTGACTGAATTGTAAGACATTCATAGATCACCACAACTCTTGCTGCTGTTGCCACTGATTATGACATAATAGTTGATGCAACGGAGGAAACTGAATTGTAAGATATTAATCACGATTCAGACACACTAATGTGGCTACTGTTTTTATTTTTGATGAAAATAGAGCAGATTTGCCGGAAATTCTCAGTAAACAAACCCTAGAGAAAGAGTCACTTGCTGTTGTTGATGCTGTTGCCAATGCATACATGTAGGTTCCCCAAGAATACAAGCTATTACAAGTTATGCATGAGTTCTCTTAAAGGTAAGATACACAATTTGCAGATATTGAAAAAATGTACTACCAAATTATTAGGAAATATCTTACTTATTTGAAAGTAAATAATGATTTTAGGCATCCAGCAAAATGATTGCGCTAGATATTCTGTAATTGTTCCGAAAAATTGAATTTTCTAAAAAGAAATCACAATCGCCGGATGGCGATCACAAAAATCCCCAAGAACAACAAGAACCACTGCCTGACTCAAATTAAAAAAGAATGTCGTTTCCCCTGCTTTTCTCGGCATGCATGATTGTAACACTTCGAACAGGTCAGTTAAACGATATCTACTATAAAATACAACCCTCCAAATCCACCCATTCCTGATAATTCAAGCAATTACCAATGGTGTATCCTACCTTTAAGTTAAAACACCTGTAGCGTATACAGTGTAGTACTGCAACATTGGTTTGTCCTGTAAATTTATTTGCTGGGTTGGAAGTTTACAAATTTCAGAGACCCCTCTCATAACTCTGTAACATGTTAATGGTAAGGTTCAGGAAGAAAAGGAATAACCAGAATGTTGGATTTTTTTTGTCAGATTTGCATTTGAAAGCAAACAATGTTTTATACACTATCCTTTTACTACATGTAGGCCCTATTAACAAAATTGAAAAAAGGAGAAGTTGTTGGGTAACAACAAACCTTAGCTATTCGCTTTTATTTTTGCAAATTGGCCTTGGGCTAACTCCCCATACACATTGCAGCCTGCTGGGAACATATCCTTTATCTATACAGTTGAAAATTGTGTGGTACAGCTATTTGCATACATGTATTTGAAACCATTGTGTAAACACAACCAATATATGTACACAGCCTTAACACATAGTATCTAAAACTGTGATGCAAAATCACTGAATCATTAGATGAGCATTTCTTCTGTGCAAAGAACAAGTTCCTTAGGTTTTTGTTGTGCTTCTGAAACTACGTGATTTGGAGTCACATTGGTTGTACTCGTATTATGATGCATGCTGCATTCAGAGTTGACGGTTGAAACGCCATATTACCGGTATTTCAATATTGTTAAACAATCTCGCACATTTGTTTTGAAATGTCTGCATACAAGGTATGCATAGAGGTATTTTCTGTCTATGCGAGGGAGTTAATAGTGATAAGGACCTGCACACATATACTTTGTGTGAATTTCTGTCTGGTTCAACTTGTTTTGGATGATTAACAGTACGTTTTATTGGCTCATGAGTTCTCTACCTTGATCTTACTTCCCTAATTGTTTGAGTATCCGGCATGAGATCCTTGCGAATTTTGACTGAAATGAGACGATTTGAATTTTAAAAAGTGGTAGAACTTTGCACACAAAAAGGCATTGTGAGAAGGGAAAGTAATTATAAGCAGCTTAACAGCTTAATGGAATGACCAGGTATGGATTTATAGGGGGAGGGGAATTAAATCATGGGCTTGATCTGAAGAAAGGAGCTACCGGTAGGAGTAAAGGATTGGAGGATTATAATGGGGGGTTGATGCTTTATTATAGTGATAAGATTTAGCTCCTAGGCCTATTTGGGTTCCTTGTCAAGGGCGTGGGGGTTAGGGAGGGGTTAGTTTTTTGTGACTTCCAGATGACCCACACTGGATAGTCCTAACACGTGTGTATGCCTTCTTACTGTTGTGGAGCCCATGCCCAACCCCGCGCCAACCCCGCGCCAACCCCGATGTTTATCACCCGATTTCATGAAACTCATCCTGAGCCACGCTTACGCGCTTTCTACTAATGGCGATCAAAGCCCTGCGGGCATTCGGCCAGGGCCCAATTTTATAAAACATGTAAGCACACGTTTTGTGCTACAGGGTGTCCCTTAGCGGTATTTATATTTCATAGAACGCGTAAGCAACCTTTTTCTGCTTAAAGCCCTAAACAACCTAAAACGTCTGCTTACTGGTAGATTTTGTGCTTATTGTCGACGCCATTTTTTTTTTTCAATCAAAAATCTCCAAAATGGTAGTGCGGAGACAGGCAAGACGCCGGCAAAACCGCCGACATAATTATCCAATTGAACGGCAAAGACGCGTTTTTCGCGACAGGGAAAACCCCTTAGAAATGTTCACGGAGGACCAAGTTTGGTCAAGATATCGATTTCGACCACGCACCATCTTATTTTTGGTGACGATACTGACGCCCCTTCTTAATCATACAACCGACCGAAACATGGCACTTCCCCCGATTCTAAAAGTTTGTTTGGGCTTGCGCTATCTGTCTTCGGGGACATTTGCGATCGTTGTTGGCGATACATGCCCAAGAGTCAGCCCACCAACTGCATGGAGAGCAATCGACAGAGTCGTGCAGGCAGTGCTGAGAGTACTCGGAAATGAGCGAAAATATATTAAGTTTCCCGCTCCCCATGACAGGCAGTGCCTCCTCTCCTTGAAACAAGGTTTCTTCAGGGTCGCTGGTAACGTACACGCCGATCTCTAAAACAAAAAAATATGATAACGGACGTACGTGCGTACTTACGACCCGAGCCTTTTTGTTTTCTGCTCTGCTGCCCTCCATTGGTCATGGCCTTTGCCCCACATTTTGTCTAAAAGTTCAACTTCAAAAGTAGGGCGAAGTCGACATCTTTTTTACATGTTTACAAGACGTCTGCGCCAAGTGTATCACTAGTTTATCGATCTTCTAGGTTTCATTTGCTGTACATCCAAAATTCCGAAATACGTTCTCCATTTCTGCGAGTAATGACAGGTATGTTTTAATCAGACTGTGTAGGCTTAACGTAAATATTGTGGGATTTGTGGTAAAAACGTCGTTATATGACCGGCTGCCGGCCCACACACAAGTAAATATATGTAATCATGTTGTAAAATGTAAGTTGTATCATAAACTATCATGAACTCATGTTTTATACAGCGTTAATGACTAGTAATACATCCATCCCCATGCCATGGCCAGCATATGACACAGTCACAGCCAGAGTGGCGCACAAAAAACCCTGATATTTTATGATTAGCAGATCTGATGATTAGTGTGACAAGCGCACATCCATGATCCAAGCCAAAACTACAAAGGGAGAATCTTGTTATCTTTTTCTTTCACCAGAAAGACTCCCCATTCATTTATGGTACCGTACCAATGTGAGTTAGTCTTGCATACGCACTGTGGACCTCCGAACAATATAGGTCCACACGATGCGGGAAGATGTTACGGTTTGTGGACTTGCACACGTCCACAATCCGTTTTTCAGTTTCCGAAAAAGAGCGCTAGAGGAAAAACGGGTTAGGGTTATATATAGAAAAGATAGAAGGGACAGCTGAGAGGCCCATAATCCAAATTTGAGGGTAAATTTGTTTTGGGGAAGCGAGAAAAATGAGTATTTAGTCAAAGTTTGTTAACTACACGAAGACAAAGGAATGTCCACAGTGCGTATGTAAGGTAAAGCTGTGTGTGACCTCATGTGCAGCAAAAGCACGGTTGGTTAGTTTTTGTTAGGGGCCACCCTGCATAGGCATATGCCCGACAAACAATGCCGAAGGTCATGACGGTGAACTTTACCGGATTTCACATTATTCAATATGATATTTACTGTTTAGGAAAGAATGTAGACGCGGCTACGTCGCCGATTGTGTACAAAGAAAAAAGTGGCGTCAACATTTTTTCAACTGTTTATTCCGGTTATGATATGGCAGCAGTTTAACAAAAATATCATTATTTTGTCTTCCAAATTTACAGAATTGGTATGGACTTATCGAAAGCACAAGCAAACAGCATTATAGACAGTGTAACAGACGAAATGAGAACCAAACAGTCGCAAAAACAGGGAAAGAAGAGAACGGGAACAAAAAGGAGCTGCGACGAAGAACTTAAATGGCAGAAGAAAGGACACCGCGGTCAGCAAAGATGAGAAAATTGATGAAGATAATGACACTTTTTGTAGAAAGTTTGCCTTGGATGAACCATGGCATTTGAGTCTTGTAGAACTTTAGTCACAGTGAGTGGTTTCATGATGACTGTACATGTAGTATCATGATATGAACTTGTTTTTGTTCACTGATTGATAGTGACCAGCCTAATTTGATTTTTGGAAAGTAAAGTAGTGAATGTGTACCGTAAACGGCAAATTGTTCCGGTTGTGCTATTGAGCACAAACATAGTGTCAACAAGCACCAACAACCTCCAAATGCACGTTTCAGCTTCACTTGAAAAAAGCTATCTTTGTTTTCAGCAAACTCTTACATGTCATAGTAAGAAATTAGGAAAATTCACATTCACAATCCATACAAACAATTTTTGCTTTTTTCTTGTGCGTAATTGTACTTGGTCCCCCTCAAAAAGATGATGGCCAGTTTTGCTAGAGAAATGCCTCGTAGATGTTATACTTCTTACCTTGCAAATTACACATTTTAACCAGTTCGTGCCGGGATTATTTTAATATTGCCAGGACGAGCTGCAGGATTATTTTTAACGAAACTCGATCTAAGGCGGGTTCAGGCCGATGGTACCGGGAAGCACACCCACGCATTTTTGGCCTTACTCGCTCTCGAACTGGTTAATTTTTTTTGTAATATTGATGCATTTCAAATAATCTTGTTGACACATAATAACAGTAGGATTATTTATGCAAATGTTAAGCATTGGTGTTCCATTGAAACTAATTCAAATAACCTGACATTTATAGTGCATGTAAACATTTGGGTGCATCCAAGATATTCAGTTTTGTTTTTCTTTTAGTGTTTACTATGTTCATTTTCACACTTTGAGGATAAATATTAGAATTGAAAACTTATGCTTTTAGATTATTTTTCATTCATTTAATGTTCATAACTGTAACGTGATTGATTTCAATCTTTGCAATAAACGTACATGTGCTTTGTACATTTAATAAACATAGGTTTTTATTCAGATCTGTTTTATATTGTTAGTATTGCAAGTGTGTTTAAGTAACTCCTTCCTCTATAACTTGACAACAGTGATACACAGAATGGGCATGCAGAAAAAGAAACTTTTAACACTGCACTGGTATATCAAAAGTATTGTTAAATAATACCACTACTTCAGGAATATAATTCAAAAAACTTGTATGGATTGAAGTCAATAAAAATAATACAATTTGACCACTAGAAGTGTATCCATCTCCCATCCACTGCATGCGCAAGGTCAAACTGTTATTTAAAAAATAAATATTCATTAGGCGTGACCCGATCGATGATGACATTTTAAAACACAATCGGGAAAACCGGCAGACTTTAAATAAGTTCAAGAGGCTGGACAAATTTAAAAAAAATCCTACTCGGTCTTGCATGCAAGTCAGTTTTAAGCTGAACAAAATGACACAAAATGACGCAATAGGAAGCTTGATGTGCTGAATAATGATGAATTTTATTTACAAATGATTGCTGAAAACGTATAGTTTGATTTCAAAAATATGGAATGTATACAACTATCAAGTGTGCTTGTCATAGCTATATGTAGGTATACTCTTTAGTCTGAAATGCGCTTAAAGAAACATTTGACAAATGTACAGAATGAATAAATAATTTGACACATTTTTAATAGTGAAAAATAGATTTAATTCACACTCGTCACGAATCAATTACTTTGGTAATTGGAGAAACGGATGTTAATTATGAGAGGAGGAAGTAGGGAGTGTGGGAACATTTTAAAAGCCCCATTCCAAGATCACATCCATGTCAGTTCTGTCCACAGGAATTCTGGGAACTGACTACCCTGGTATGTTATTGATATTTTGTTTTGTTTTTGGAAATCAGGGTTCCCAAATGTTATCGGAGCTGTGGATGGTACCCATGTACCTGTACAGCCACCAGCAGAAGTCAGGTAAAAGCAATTTAACTGTCAGGTAAAAGCAATTTAAAATTTCATTGTGGCTAGAATATATTATTTATTTATTTATTCATAATTTAAAATCATTGCATTTTGTCTTTACTTGAAGAGAGATACATCAGAAAACCTACCCGTGACATTTTTGTCAAGATGATCACACTTAAAATACAGATACAAATTAGTACAATAAACATTAAACAGGCAACTTTATACCAAGTACACATTTGTATAAAGTTTTAATTTCATCCCTAAATATCCCAAATGGCTTTACCAGATCACCCTTATAAGGGAGTGCCGTGGCCTCGTGGTCTGGAGCATTTTAATTTGTAGGTAAAGCTACAGGTTGTGGGTTCGAGTCCTGCCTTTGTCACTCATTGCTTCTCTCCACCCAGGAGTAAATGGGTACCTGTGAGGGCAGAGATGGTTATTGTGGTTGAATTTAGCTGCTTTGCGCCGAATTGGCAGCATGGAGCTGTATACTCCCCGGGGAGCTGAGATAGTATTTGGAATGTTTCATGGGCCCAATGACCGGGGTAATAATGTTCAGCGCTTTGTGATAAAGCGCTATATAAGCACTGCACATTATTAAGGTAATATAACTGATTCCATGCCTTGTTTTTTATACAGATGGTATGTGACTACAGGAAACGATTCCTTGATCTGGTCATTAGATTTCCCGGTTCTGCCCACGACTCTCGGATTTGGCGAGAGTCTCTTCTAGGAATAGCCATTGAAACGAGTAAATACCTCATGTTTTTATTTTACTTTACAACTTAATACTTTGATACTGTTTATTGCCAACTATTAACCCTGCTACTATTATAACTATCACAACCTGTAAACAAAATACCCTTTGGAGCTCTCTTTATAGTGTATGAGTTATGCTTCATTTTGGGAGACTCGGCATATGCCCAACGAATTCATATGGTGACCCCATACCTAAACAACTACAACAGAGTACATGCAGTCACAATTAAGGTACAAGTTGTAGGCTTATTTAAACTGAAACATTGCAATTAGTTTTAATCATTTACGTGTACGCGCAACATTTGTATCTCTTAACCAGTTCGCGCCGGATGACGTATATAAACGCAAAATTTTCCCAAATTCAAAACGGGTGACGCATAAACACGCCAAGTTCAAGTTCGAAAATGTCTGTCAGCAGCGAGCAAGGCCGGAAATGCGTGGGTGTGGTTCCCGGCACTGTCGGCCTGAACCCGCTTCGGATCGAGTTACGTTAAAATAATCCCGCCCCTCGGCTCAGTGATTTTAAAATAATCCCGGCGCGAACTGGTTAAGAGTGATGAATTAAACAAATTACTGCACAAGTACATGTACATGTTATGCCACTTCCAGTAAAAAACTTTTAATTTTTTTTTATGTTGTTGTTATACATGTAGATCCCTAATAGAACAGACATTTGGGATTTGCAAGCGGAGGTTTGCACTCATGAAAACAGGCACCCGGGTGAGCAGTACAAGTAAAGCAGCAAGGGGAATTACTGCCTGCTGCCTGCTTCACAATATGAACCACATTAATTAAAACATCAATTATAAATCTATTAGAATTATATTAAATCAGAATTAGGCCGAAAATCCATGCGTTTATCATGTGTTTAGCACAGCGTGCTTTAATAACGAACACATGGATTTTCGGTCTTAGAAGGACTATACTTACCGTTTACTTACATTTTATGCTCAAGGAATTTTGTTTTCGTTTCATAATACTGGGCAATAATCTTATACATGTGGTTTCGCTGCTTGTGCTCCTCTTCCATGATGGCAATCTTCCTGTACATGTACTCTCCTTCTGTAAGCTTCCTCTTGGTCGAGGTTCTGGTTGAGCTTTTCTCAGCACTTTTGTCTTCAGTGACACCTAGAATGACAGCACAAACACCAGTTGTTTTATTTTAGAGTGTTAAAGTTGTTTTATTGTAAAGTAACAGCTTTCCTGTGAGCTTCAAATCTGCATTGGACTAGAAATCATTAATTAGCTACAAATTTGGATACAAAGAAAACCGCTATATTCTGACAAATTTATTTTCCTTGATGGCTAAGAATAAGTCAGACACATTTTTATGTTGTGCCACTAGCTTGATTTCTGCATTAATTTAATTGTTCAAAAGCAACTAAATCTACCTTCATTTTTCAACACAATCTAGCTAGCTACCTTCATTCAGTTGCTGCTGCCTCCTCTCTACCTCCTGCAAAGCACACTCCCAGGAACTGTACACTGTAAATGAAAAGAATTCTAGAGGTGAATTAATCTTAACTTGACTCATTTTAGAATAAGATTCTTATTGAAGTCTTTGAAACTTAAGTCCATTATTTAAAATTTATATTTGAAGTCATGAAATCAGCAAATGACTATATACTTTTGCTCAAACTGTTTCAAATCATCACATTAGCATGCTGTTATTACTGTTTTGATTTGTATGTAGTTTTGATAAACCCTTACAACTTGAACTCTTGCTTTTGTTTATCCTCCAACACACTTCAACATATATCCCAATACAAACAACCTGTGTACATGTATAATCTTTCAGTGCACACAGCTAGAGTGAATTATAGCATGTGTCACTGCTATGCGGTGATCTGCTGTCGGTGATCATAGAGAAAGGGCTAATTGACGTTAATGTTTAAGAATTCAGTTTAAATTTACGTGAATTTCCAGCAACAAACTGCATTTCACTTGCATCTGAAGGACCTGAAACAATAGTCAATGATAAACGAATTGAAAGTAGAAGGGAGTTCAATAAATAGGCTCCTTTGTAGTAATATATATGTATGTAAATGCGAGCCCTACAAGTACAATAACATTCACTTCTGGCTATCGCTTGAATAAGTAAAAAAATCATACCAGCTTCTTCAAATTGCTCCAGGTCTAGGGGTTTGTCAAATGCAGTGCTGCACGACTCACTGATCAAGGATCCTAATAATAAATTAAAGGGAAATATGCACATGGCATTGGCGTTGTGTGCTTTGGCGTTTAGTATTTTGGCGATGGGCGTCAGGGTTTTTGGAAGGCATTGATGAACAGACCAGCTGTGTAAATAAAAATGACCAGAATGGTTGTTCCAATTTTTCCTCCCCAATGGAGTGTCACGATTGTCCCAATCCCCAAGGTTGCTGCAAGTACCCACATCACTGCAACTATCTTGGCAGCGCGAGTTTTGGTGGCTACCGTTCTAAATTTCAGCGGATGTCGCACAGCAGAGAACCTCTCAACGGCTAAATCCGTGACGATGAAGTAAGATGCCAAGTTGGCTGAGCCGCCCAGATAACGGCAGGACAAAGCGCATTTTACCTAAGACACGAGTCCACATTATCGAAAACAGTTGAGCTATGAGATGCAGGCTGTCTGCCACTGCTAAATTGGCCAAGTAGACATTGACAATGGAGTGCATAGATTGGATGCGCCCCACTACATATAGCAAAATCGCATTCATCAACAGGCCGATAGGCACCATGTACTTGATGCATTCAATCACAATGGCATTGTTTATTTGTATCTGACTTTTTCTAGGCAAAATTAAGTCTTCCTCTGTAGTGTCAAATGCTTGAGTGATATTGCTGAAGCCTTCAGAAAGTCCAGTTAAACTTGGAAGCTGCCATAGCTGCCAGCTGAATATTACAAAACCTTTGTGCTTTAGTATTTAGTGAACATCTTGCATTTAACCCTATCAATAAAATACAATCGTAAGGAAACTGGAACAGAAACTCATCGGAAAGCAAATTGCAAAATGTGTGGACACCTTCCAATAAAGGTCTGTAATTATTGGATATGTCACTTTCACAATTACCGGTACCGTTTGTAGGTACGTCAAGAAACTACATCTCATTCTGGGAATTTTCGGGGATAGTCCATTGAAATTCATCTTAAATGTAGTTTTTAAGTTATTATAGGTGACCTGCCCCAACGAAACCCAGACAAAGTTGACATTTTTTGTTTTTTAGATTTTATTTTGTTCAAAATGTCTAGCTTCTCAGCTTTAAAATAATGTATAATTTAAATATGTAACCCCACCCTATCTTCCCTGGGCATGGCAAAGGTTTTATTGATAAAACCCTAACAACCTAATTATGGGATAACAGCTTTGAAGGTCAGAAAAGCGTATTATTTCTATACACGATTGTTTCACAAAACAATAATAAAAAACACTTCTGGTTGACAAATTATGTTCAAATTTGGGGAGATTGTAGATTATTAGTTTGTGATTCAGGAAAACCCAAAACTTCAAAATGGTAAAATCCACCCCAAATGACTTCACGAGTTTATTGTAATAAAACAAATTGTGCGACTTTGTCCGAGTTTTGTTGGAACAGGTCACATTATACATGTACTCTCTAAGTAAACTGCATGTTCCCACTTACCGCATACCATGGGCCAATTTCATAAAACATGTAAGCACAAACATTTGCTTAGCACAAAAAAGTCTTGCTCAGTAAAAACAGGTTATCGGCCAAAACTCCACAAGCTTTTCATTCAAAGCAAAAACAGCTGAATACCAGTCACAAACAATAAACATCAACGGAAATGTTGGTTTGTAACCCTGTTTTTTCCAAGGAAGAATTTTCATGCTAAGCAAATTATGGTGCTTACATGTTTTATGAAATTGGCCCCATGTTACAACTTGCCCTGTACAATATTCCAACTGACCCCATATCCCCGCGTGAGCCTTGCGCCAACCTTGCGCCAACCTTGCGCCAACCTTGCGCCGACTCCGCGCCGACTCCGCGCCGACTCCGCGCCGACTCCGCGCCGACTCCGCGCCGACTCCGCGCCGACTCCGCGCCGACTCCGCGCCGACTCCGCGCCGACTCCGCGCCGACTCCGCGCCGACTCCGCGCCGACTCCGCGCCGACTCCGCGCCGACTCCGCGCCGACTCCGCGCCGACTCCGCGCCGACTCCGCGCCGACTCCGCGCCGACTCCGCGCCGACTCCGCGCCGACTCCGCGCCGACTCCGCGCCGACTCCGCGCCGACTCCGCGCCGACTCCGCGCCGACTCCGCGCCGACTCCGCGCCGACTCCGCGCCGACTCCGCGCCGACTCCGCGCCGACTCCGCGCCGACTCCGCGCCGACTCCGCGCCGACTCCGCGCCGACTCCGCGCCGACTCCGCGCCGACTCCGCGCCGACTCCGCGCCGACTCCGCGCCGACTCCGCGCCGATTTGAAACGCCGATTTGAAACGCCGGTTGAAACTCTCACCCTGGATTTAAAATTAGTAGTAACTGATAAAAAAAAACTCAGTTAGCACAAGGCAAGTGCCAAACGAGTCAAACGACACAATGTTCAAATAAACTGAACCCGGGGAGCACCGGGCTCGCAATTTATAGTTCAACCTGGGTTGAGAGGATGTAGTGTGAAAATGGCTTCTGAGTAGGGCCATGTTTATCACCTGATTTCATGACACTCGTCGTAACTTATGATGCATCACAGCATTGCAACGCGTCATTTATTTCATATCCCTACGATACACTGCAGCTGCGACGCAACCTGCATTTCATTTCACAAAACACATCGTAAGTGCAATGCGTCGTAGGTGTATTCATGGCACAAAATGGTGACTGTTTTATTTTGTTAAAATGTACAATCACTATCAAACATTTCCTATTATATTTACATTGTATCATTAGATTAGAGTGTAGATATTGTTAACAGGAACACTGGATTGCAGCTTCAAACAGTGCTCCAGTCAATTTGTTAAGTCAACTTTAAAATTATTACAATGTAACTATAATTATAAACACAACAGCTTCCAACATGCGTACATGTATCTCGACTCCAAATTATTTCATATCCCTACGATGCACTGCAGCTGTGACGCATCTTGCATTAAACACATCGTAAGTGCAATGCATCGTAGGTGTATTTATGGCACAAAATGGTGACTGTTTTATATAGTTATGTGCAATCACTATCAAACATTATATTTACATTCTATCATTAGAGTAGAGTGTAGGAAATTGTTAACGGAAACACAGGGTTGCAGGTTCAGACTGTGCTCTAGTCCATTTCTTAGGTCAACTTTTAAATTATTACAATGTAACTATAATTATAAACACAACAGCTTCCAACATGCGTACGTATCTCAACTCCAAATTGTCTATTTTAAACCGAGTATCTGAAATTCCCTATCCTTTTTTAACTTGTATGTTGTGAGATGGTTTGTGGTGAATGTCTTGTAATTCAGTCTGCTCTGTTGCATGAGTTTATATGCCGTTTATGACAACAGCAGCAAGACGTACATCCTCTCCTGCTGCAATTCAGTCTGCTGTATGTCAACAACAATGCCAACATAATCTATTTGTGGTAAATGTCTTACAATTCAGTCTGCTCTGTTTGATGCCGCGGTTTATGGCAACAGCAGCAAGACGTACACACACAGTTTTTGTTGTGCAAAACATTATTTCCATTATTTCAGCCGGGTCGGTTTCGGTTTTGCGTTTGTGGTTTTCGGATCGGGTCGGTTAAGCCATGTTCATTGTGAAAAAACCTAAATAAACCGAAAATAACCGGAAAAAAAAGATGAAACAGGAAATTCATGTGGTGTATTCACTATTTTACAGCTTTAAGATTACAGCCAATTTACGCATGCGCAATACTACCAACGAGTCTGGATTTTATATTCTAAAATTCGCTACACCTAAAAAGAACAAAAAGATACATGTAATTGTTTACATTGTACATGTAATACTTTTACAAGTTAAACAGGTGGACGTTAATTGATCGATCAATATTCACAAATGTATTTACAAATAACAGCAGCATAATCTGTGTGTCTGCTGTGTTAGTTTGTGGTGTATGTTTTACAATTCAGTCTCCTATGTTGCATCAATGACAGGAGAGTGCCTTTTATAAGTTTGTTCACTGTGAATTTCCTGCAATTCCATTGGCTGCTCTGTTTCATGAACTATGCAAACAGTAGCAGCATCCGCAAGCTTATCAAGAGAGCATGTCTCTGGATTGTGGGGCACTTCTTGCAATCCGGCAATCTGCTCTGATGCATCACAAATACCAACGCTGGCAACAGCGAGCCTCTCATGAGTTTGTCTGCAGTGAATTATCTGCAATTCAATCCGCTCTGCTGGCTCCTGTCGGGTATAATGGCGTCGTGTGCTTTGGCGTTTAGTATTTTGGCGTTGGGCGTCAGGGTTTTTGGTTTTGTTACAACTGTAACAGTGGCAGCAGCAACCGCAACGACAGCGTTTCGGGTCAATGCAGGAAAATGCTTTCACTAAGGCTGCCCGGTAGTCAGCATTGACGCCACTGTATACCAGAGGGTCCACTGAAGAACTCAACAAGAACAAAATAGTACCGAGAAGATTTACATGAAGCATTGAATCCTCCAAGTTAATTTTATTCAAAGTAGCGAGGCTAGACCAGATCAGGACTAATGACATTGTATCCTCGATGATGAACACAATATTGAGGGTGAAAAACACAGCAGTGTTTACCACAAGCATGGCAATGACCCGGCGCAGTTTGTGGTGTGGTTGTGTCGATGTAATTTCTTCTGGTTGTCTTCGAAGTTTCTTGACAATGCAAACATACAGGAAGGCATTGATGAACAGACCGGCTGTGAAAATAAAAATGACCATAATGTAACAAATGGTTGCTCCAATTTGTCCTCCCCAATGGATTGTCATGGTTGCCCCGATTCCTAAGGTTGCTGCAAGCACCCACATCACTGCCACTATCTTGGCAGCGCGAGTTTTGGTGGCTACCGTTCTAAATTTCAGCGGATGTCGCACAGCAGAGAACCTCTCAACGGCTAAAGCCGTGACGATGAAGTAAGATGCTAAGTTGGCTGAGCCGCCCAGAGAACGCAGAAGGACAAAGCGCACTCTACCTACACGAGTCCACATTGTCGAAATCAGTTGGGCTATGAGATACAGGCTGTCTGCCACTGCTAAATTGGCCAAGTAGACATTGACAATGGAGTGCATAGATTTGATACGCCCCACTACGTACAGGAAAATCGCATTCATCAACAGGCCGATAGGCACCATGTACTTGACGCATTCAATCACAATGGCATTGTTGATTTGTGCTTGACTTTTTTTAACCAAAATTTTAATTTTAACTTTCTGAAGCCTCCAGCAATATCACTCAATCATTTGACACCACAGAGGAAGACTTAAAAGTCTTCCTCTGTGGTGTCAAATGATTGAGTGATATTGCTGGAGGCTTCAGAAAGTCCAGTTAAACTGTTGGAAGTTGCCATAGCTGCTGGCTGAATAATACACAATCTTTGTGCTTTAGTATTAGTGCACATCTTGCATTTAACCCTATCATTAAAATACAATCATAAGGAAACTGGAACAGAAACTCATCCGAAAGCAGATTGCAAAATGTGTGGACACCTTCCAATAGTGTCTGTAATTTTTAGATATGCCACTTTCACAATTACCGGTACCGTACGTACGCCAAGAAACTACATCTCATTCTAGGAATTTTTCTGGGATAGTTCATTAAAATTTATATTAAATGTAGTTTGTATTAAAGTTATTATAGGTACCATTTTCCAACTTACCCCATAGGTGGGGTAAGTTGAAACACACGACATAGTCGTGTTCAAGGTGGATTATTTATAACCATCAACAAGTCTAAGAATTTTATAGGCCACATTTTGTAACACACATGTTTCAAAATGTATGAACTGGTATAGTTATTTTTTCTTGACTAAAACCCATTTGTGAAATATCGTTCCAATCGTTCCAACTAAACCCAAGTCTCGCAAAAAATGACTGCTGCCAGGCTGAAGTTCACGCACACTTATGTACATAGTTTCACTTTCCCAGGTACTGTACAAAATGAAAGTGACATTGAACAAGTACGAACAAAAAGATAAAATTTTAGATGAGATTTCAGAGAAGTTTATAACGAAATGGTGTATCAGTTTTCAGTTTGTATTCAGTTTCAGTTTTGTTAGAAATTAAGGGAAAAAAAGTTAATTCTTTTGTGTTTACAGTTGGGAACCATACGTACATTTGTAGGTTTACTTGTACCACACATCACAAGCTCAGCTGTGACAAAACTAAACATATCAAATTAATGTTAAAACATTGTTACGGTCAGTTATGGCAACTACCAATTTGTCTTGGCATGTCAATGCCTCACGCAATTTGAATGGCACCAACATTGTACATGACTCCCTGGACTCGGAGCTGGTCCAAGCAGCACAAGATTATGATAGGCACTGGAAAATCAACAATGCTATTGTGATTGAATGCGTCAAATACATGATGCCTATCGGCCTGTTGATGAATGCGACTTTCCTGTACGTAGTGGGGCGCATCAAATCTATGCACTCCATTGTCAACGTCTACTTGGCCAACTTAGCAGTGGCCGATAGCATGTTTCTTGTAGATGAGCTCATTTGGGTGATTTGGGATGATATCGGTTTGGTGCGCAGTCTCTTTCTACGTTCTCTGGGCAGCTCAGCCAACTTGGCATCCTACTTCATCGTCACGGCTTTAGCTGTTGAGAGGTTCTCTGCTGTTCGACATCCGCTGAAATTTAGAATGGTAGCCAGCAAAACTCGCGCTGCTAAGATAGTGGCAGTGATGTGGGTACTTGCAGCAACCTTAGGAATTGGGACAATTGTGACAATCCATTGGGGAGGACAAATTGGAGCAACCATTTGTTACATTCTGGTCATTTTTATTTTCACAGCCGGTCTGTTCATCAATGCCTTCCTGTATGTTTGCATTGTCAAGAAACTTCGAAGACAACCAGAAGAAATTACATCGACACAACCACACCACAAACTGCTCCGGGTCATTGCCATGCTTGTGGTAAACACTGCTGTGTTTTTCACCCTCAATATTGTGTTCATCATTGAGGTTACAATGTCATTAGTCCTGACCTGGTCTAGCCTCTCTACTTTGAATGAAATCAACGTTAAGCATTCACTGCTTCATGTAAACCTTCTTGGTATTATTTTGTTCTTGCTGAGTTCTTCAATTGACCCTATGATATACAGTGGCGTCAATGCTGACTACCGGGCAGCCTTAGTGGAGGCATTTTCCTGCCTTGATCCAAAACGCTGTCGTTGCTGTTGCTGCTGCCACTGTTACGGTTGTAACAAAACCAAAACACCGGACACCCGACGCCAAAATACTAAACGCCAAAGCACACGACGCCAAAATACCCGACAGGAGCCAGCCGAGCAGATTGAATTGCAGGGTATTCACAGTGGACAAACTCATGAGAGGCTCGCTGTTGCCAGCGTTGGTATTTGCGATGCATCAAAGCAGATTGCCGGATTGCCCCACAATCCAGAGACATGCTCTCTTGATAAGCTTGCTGATGCTGCTACTGTTTGCATAGTTCATGAAACAGAGCAGCTGATGGAATTACAGGAAATTCACAGTGACCAAACTCATGAAAGGCACTCTCCTGTCCTTGATGCAATAGAGGAGACTGAATTGTAAGACATTCACCACAACTCTTACTACTGTTACCACTGATTATGACATAATAGTTGATTCAACGGAAGAGACTGAATTGTAAGACATTCACCACAACTCTTGCTGCTGTTACCACTGATTATGACATAATAGTTGGTGCAACAGAGGAGACTGAATTGTAAGACATTCACCACAACTCTTGCTGCTGTTGGCACTGATTATGAAATGACATAATAGTTGATTCAACAGAGTAGACTGAATTGTAAAACAATCACCACAACTCTTGCTGCTGTTATTACTGATTATCACATAATAGTGGATGCAAGGGAGGAGACTGAATTGTAAGATATTGATCACTGTTTAGACACACTAAATGTGGTAACTGTTTTTATTTTGGATGAAAATAGAGCAAGATTTATTGTCTGCACTGGATTTCTTTTTAAAACGCTTACAGATACGATGGCATTTTTGCCAGCGGTCATTTATACTGGCCAACTACTTCCCAGAAATAAACTGACCAGGTAACTTTTTCCAGAGACGATAAGTCCAGTGCGGACAGTGTGAGTCAGTAAAAGTTCCACTCACTCGAACGTTGCCAACGTTGGAAAACGTTAGCGTTGTTCACGTGAGTGGAACGCAATGTGTGCCAATTATGTTCGCGAACGTTAGCGAAAACGGCTAACGATATTCAGAGTTGTTCGCTGTTGGCCAGTGACGTATTTTAAAGATGGCGGAGAGGTTAGCAGACGACAGTTTTTTGTACACAGTTTTGATTTGCGTTTCATACTTTTCGTTATAAACGGTGGATTGTTTTAAGCAGTCACATGGATCTTTGAAAGAAAAATAATGAGTTGCTCAAAAAGCAGTCAACCAAACGTTGTCATTGTCACTGGCGCCGCCATTTTGAAAACGTATTTTAAAAAATATTGTTCCTTTTCAACTTGCGCCAACTGAAAACGTAGGCGAACGTTTGCGCAAACAGTTCGCGTAAAGGAACGCACCACAGGTACACATCAGGGGTGCGTTCCACTTACGCGAACTGTTTGCGCAAACGTTCTCCTGTGTTAAAGTGAAAGCGGCGTTTTTGGCTGCTGCACCAATTTTAATGTCGAACTCCTTATTTTTCTTTACAAAAATCCTGTGACTGCCAAAACAATCCACCGTTTATAACAAAAGGTATGAAACGTTTAATCCAAAATCTTGACAAGGAAACTGTTGTCTGTTAACTCCTTCGCCATTTCTTGAGGTATTATACTGACAGCTCGGTTACTTCTCCCACATTCTTAGTAAAACATTTCCGTGTCGTAAGTCCACGCGCGGACAGTGGTCACATTTGACCATTTTTCATTTTACCATCCTCTCAATAAATCCCCCCCCCCCCTCCAAAGAAAGAGTCCAGTTTGGACACGGCTCAATTTTTCTATTCCTTTCTGTGGATCCACGTAGCAGCTTTTGGGAGGATTGAAACTCACGTTTGAAGCATAGAGCATGGTTCAAATAAAGTTGGTGTCAAGAATGACACAATTACAATGGGCTGTACGATATAAATATAACAATTAGGAACGTACCGCATTTAGTTTAAAATACTCATTTGGTGTCTTTTGTTCAAATAAAGCATCCGAGAACTGTTTTGAAAAAGGTTTTTGATGTATTTTCCTGTCTGTCCTGAGGGAAAGATGGGAAGGGGGGGGGGGGGGGGGGGGGGGGGGGCTTGATAGCTGGGTGTTGTTTACATTGATGGTGGTTTTAGTATAGCCAAGATGCAGGTTATGCTGGGAATAGAGATTGATTGAATTCTGACACTCGCAGACCCTCTTGATTTGCAACAAGCAGGAAACGTCTCTTTACTTCATTAAAGATAATTGATAATAAATCAAATTTAGTGAAAGGATTACATTACATGCCACGTGCTCATTATTTGTGAGCAAGAAAAGCGGCCTTCGTTTTTAACTGGCGTCGCTGCGTCGGGCAGTTCTTGGTGGACTTGGGTTTTTTTCTCAAACAATTACAGGATATCTATAGCACACTCATTTTGCTGGATGCCTAGAATCATTATTTACTTTCAAATTAGTAAGATATTTTTTAATAATTGGGTAGTACAAATATTTGCAAATGATGTATCCTACCTTTTATATTTGATATCAATAATCAAAATTAAACATGTTTATTGACTAACTTCATTTTGTATGACAGTTAACCTGGTTGAAATGACTCTATGTAGTAATGTTCTCTCCTTCTAACTCAAAAGATAAGTAGTGCTGTGAATATTGTCTCCTGATGACTGGCAGAGCATACGGAAACGTTGAGTTTCTCTCCAGTGCTTTTTAGAACTACATCTCACTGAAGAGTGTTACCGCAAACTACTTATCTTATTGCCTTTTTGCCATGCAAATCTTCAAATCTCATAGTGATGAATAGTTTTAAAGGCCAATTAAATAAAACTCTGTTATTGCACTCGTGTAGAATCAATGAAAATGAGAGCGTAACAAAATAAATCTTTTCATCCACTGACGTGACACCATGAATTTGAGTCCCTGCAAGTCCTTTCAAAAGTCTTTTCATAAAGCCAGTTACAAGTATTGAATGAACAATGACAAAGGGATGATACTGTATCCCAGTTCATTTGATTAGCTAGTGACTGAAGGACTCGGGATGGACTTGCAGAGACTCGAACACAACTCTGAGTGGCACTGCTTCCACCTATTGTGACTTGCAATGCCATGTGGTCTGTCTGGGGAGCGAGCACACCCACAGACGCACGTTTCAATTGTTTCAGAAATAACGTGGAATCGGATTAATATTTATGTACAGGTGAAGTCCAACACCCCCACGGAGGAGACGCTGACTGTTTTTGGACACAGGTTTCCAGAGCATTTTAAAACATTTTGATCTCTGTTATTTAATACCCCAGTCACAATTGGCTTGCGATGGGTTTGCGATTAGTTTGCGGCGGATTTCTAGGCATTTTCGGCCGGGGCCCCACGGGACTCCTTGCGGCTGCCGGGTCATTTTTTGGCATCGGGCGGGCATCGAGTTACTTTTAACTCGGACTTAAAACCTGGTGCGGCGTTTCGCATCGCAAACTGACCCGTCATGGCAGCGTACGGGGCACTTTTAATTGTGACTGTGACCGCCATATCGCACGATCTTTCGCCGACTTCTACACGCCGGCCGATGCCTATAAATCGCACACGCCGCCGGGGCTCCGCTTTAATTGTGACTGGGGTATTACTGAGCGTCGCGATCTCTGCTGAATTGACACTAGAATCAATATAGAGAGCTTTAACACAAGATACGTTATCGCTCGGAAACATGGCTTTGCTCGCCAGATGTTGGCTACTGTTAAAATTGACTAATGTAACACATTCGGATATAGGTGCGAATGGTTAATATTTGGTTTACAAAATGTAAAAAGATCGGAACATGATCTTTGTTGGAGTTTCACGTCATGTACAAAATGTAAAGAGTTACAATGTTCATGGTGAAATTATAAAGAGACGGTCGAATATGAATAAGAAGTGCCGAGTTTAGGCTAACATAATTATGAAAAGTCAGGCAGAAGCTTTTATTGTACATGTATATATTTTAATTGCAATTTATCTTTGTTGATATAGTTTTCTCATTATAAGAATGGAAGAAATCCGAAGTCGGACGAAGTCCGTCGGAAGGATTTTGTTGTAATTGTTATAATTGTAATTGTACTATTTGAAGAGAAAAGAGAAAGTATACACTGTAGTAGAAGAAATAAAAGGCGAAAACGAGCGTTATTTCTTGTGCTGCGCTATCGCCAAATTAAGATAGTGGTATTTAGAGTTGTTTTATAGCGTCAGTAAAGGGAAGACACATGTTTATTACACTAACTTCATTTTGTATGACAGTTAACCTGGTTGAAATGACTCTATGTAGTGATGTTCTCTCCTTCTAACTCAAAAGATAAGTAGTGCTGTGAATACTCTTCTGATGACTGACGGGGCATACTGTCCGAAACGTTGAGTTTCCCTTCAGTGCTTTTTTGAACCACATCTCACTGAAGAGTGTTACCGCAAACTACTTATCTTATTGCCTTTTTGCCGTGCAAACCTTCAAATCTCATAGTGATGAATAGTTTTAAAGGCCATTCAAATGGCACTCTGTTATTGCACTCATGTAGAATCAATGAAAATGAGAGCGTAAAAGAATAACTCTTTTCATCCACTGACGTGACACCATGAATTTGAGTCCCTGCAAGTCCTTTCACAAGTCTTTTCACAAAGCCAGTCACAAGTATTGAATGAACAATGACAAAGGAATGATACTGTATTCCAGTTCATTTGATTAGCTGGTGACTGAAGGACTCGGGATGAACTTGCAGAGACTCGAACACAACTCTGAGTGGCACTGCTTCCACCTATTGTGACTTGCAATGCCATGTGGTCTGTCTTTAAAGGTAGGACACACCATTTGCAGATATCGAAAATATTTACTGCCAAATTATTAAGGAATATCTTACTCATCTAAAAGTAAATAATGATTCTAGGCATCCAGCAAAATGATTGCGCTAGATATCTTGTAATTATTCTAAAAAATAGAATTTTAAAAAGAAAAAATTGCGATCGCCGGACGGCGATCGCGAAAAAAAACAAATAACATAAGAATAACTGCTCGACGCCGGTTAAAAACAAACGCTGTTTTTCGTGCTTTTCTCGGCCTCCATCATTGTAAAACTTTGAACAGGTCAGTTAAACAATATTTACTATAAAATACAACCCCCTAAATCCACCCAGTCATGATTGATAATTCAAGCAATTACCAATGGTATATACTACTTAAGCTGTCATCGTTTAGGTGAATCAACACAAATTGAAATGAATAACTAGGTAGAGCCATAAATCAACATTATCTTTGCTAATTTTCATTGACCACTGCCTGTCTTTGTCTTTTTCTCCTTCTCTGAAACAGTGCGATGTGCCTTGCGGTCAGGGCCGGGTGCAGAGGGAGGTAGGCTGCGTGAGCGACGCCCAGGAAGGGCTGGACGAGTCTGCCTGCGCAGATAATCAGCTCAGCAAGCCTAAGGAGACTTGCGACATGGGACCTTGCGTCAGTAATTGGTTCGTCTCGGAGTTGAATGACCCGGTACGGATTTAAAGGGGAAGGAGATTTAAATCAATGGCTTGATCTGAAGAAAGGAGCTA
This sequence comes from Crossaster papposus, assembly GCA_037893245.1. Lineage (NCBI taxonomy): Eukaryota > Metazoa > Echinodermata > Asteroidea > Velatida > Solasteridae > Crossaster > Crossaster papposus. The sequence continues at coordinate 208,192 of JBAIAA010000313.1, forward strand.
GGAGTAAAGGATTGGAGGATTACAATGGGTTGATGCTTTATTTTAGTGATATGATTTAGCTCCTATTTGGGTTCCTTGTCAAGGGCGTGGGGTTATGGAGGGGTTAGTTTGTGTGACTTCCAGATGACCCACACTGGATAGTCCTTGTGTATGCCTTCTTACAGTTGTGGAGCCAGGGCCAGATGGTTTGAGGTACAGGTACACTGTTAAAAATTGTGTAACTTCACAGTTGTTTTTCTGTTGAAAATGTCAATATATAACAGTAGATATTACTGTTTTGGGATTTCTTTGCATATAAACAAAACTAGTACTGTCTATGTACATTTTTCTGAATTTCTCTGTTTGGTTACATAATGTTCGCTGTTAAATTAAAGTTTTGTACTGGAACAAGAAACATCATCTTTTGAACAAGCATTTTCTTCCGTTATGTTAAGACACATCAACATTACTGTTTTATAACAACACATTTTGCTGTAAATATACAGCAACGCCAACGAAGTATTTATTTACAGAGAATCTACTGTTCTCCTACACGAATCTCATTATGCAGCAACTGACCAATCAGAAGTGAGGAAATTAGTGTTCACAAAAGTCATGTTAAACTGTGTTGTTTTACCACAAAAACACACTTTTTTTACCACTTTGTGTAATTATTAAAGCAATTCCCTGATACAATTTAGATTTTTAGCAAATAAATCTGAAGAATTGCATCTCATCTCCCTCCGCATTTAAATATTGAAATTATTCATTTGAAAGCGTGACTTCATCATTGCGGGAAAAGCTAAATATAAAAGTAACTCACGACAATGGTTAAAGTGTTTAGTATCGTAGCATTTGTACTATATAACTGTATACGTAATACATGTAGTATTGTGTAATGTGTAATAACTAGTTACTTATAATAGGTCTGGTTCCCATTCTCATTCCCACTTCATTCATCGATGTAAATTGCCGCAATACGCGTAACAGAAAACTGTACTTCAACAGGAGCGGTTTTTTTTGGACAAAACTTCGACATAAAACTTGCTGTTATATTAACAAAACAACAACGGGTTAATCACTGTTGCAAAACAGGGGAATCCATGTAGGTGTACAGTACCCAATACAGTATAATCTCTGTTAATAAACAGAGATACAAACAACAGTAGAATGTACTGTTAAAAAAATACTGTAATGCCAATTGACAATATAATGTACTGTTAATTAACATATATTTTTTTAACAGTGTACCAAGATGATTTGGGGACACTCGATCGTTCTTTCCTTCAAGCCAACTTAAATCCTCGATCCTCAATCCTGAATGGTCGATCAATGGCAACGAACAGTGTGATATTACACTATATTGCACGGCCTATATCAAACTCCGCATGTTGCATTGTTCTATAACTCCACGTATTGTGCAATATATGTAAAACAGTGGATCGTCACATTGTGCAAACTGTTATCGATGCGCGCATGTGGCACATTGTAGGCCTACACTGTTAAAAAAATATCTGTTAATTAACAGTACATTCTATTGTCAATTGGCATTACAGTAGTTACTGTTTTTTAACAGTACATTCTACTGTTGTTTTTATCTCTGTTTATTAACAGAGATTATACTGTATTGGGTACTGTACACCTACAGGTATTCCCCTGTTTTGCAACAGTGATTAACCCGTTGTTGTTTTGTTAATATAACAGCAAGTTTTGTCCAAAAACGAACGCTCCTGTTGAAGTACAGTTTTCTGTTGTTATACATATAATTGTGGCAATTTACATCGATAAATGAAGTAGGAATGGGAACCAGACTTAGTAGGCCTATAGAAGTAACTGGTTATTAAACATTACATAATACTATTACCACACGTATACAGATAGATAGTACAAATGCTATACGATAACCTACTAAACATTTTAACCACTGTCGTGAGTTACTTTTATATTCAGCTTTTCCCGCCACGATGAAGTCACGCTTTCAAATGAATAATATTAATATTTTAATGCGGAGGGAGATGGGATGCGATTCTTCAGCTTTATTTGCTAAAAATCAAAATTGTATCAGGGAATTGCTTTAATAATTACACAAAGTGGTCAAAAAAGTGTGTTTTGTGGTAAAAAACACAGTTTAACATGACTTTTGTGAACACTAATTTCCTCACTTCTGATTGGTCAGTTGCTGCGTAATGAGATTCGTGTAGGAGAACAGTAGATTCTCTGTAAATAAATACTTCGTTGGCGTTGCTGTATATTTACAGCAAAATGTGTTGTTATAAAACAGTAATGTTGATGTGTCTTCACATAACATAAGAAAATGCTTGTTCAAAAGATGATGTTTCTTGTTCCAGTACAAAACTTTAATTTAACAGCGAACATTCTGTAACCAAACAGAGAAATTCAGAAAAATGTACATAGACAGTACTAGTTTTGTTTCTATGCAAAGAAATCCAAAAACAGTAATATCTACTGTTATATTTTGACATTTTCAACAGAAAAACAACTGTGAAGTTACACAATTTTTAACAGTGTAGTTTCGTGCACATTGATGTACGTGTTTCATCTTTACTGCGTGTCAAGTTTATTTGAAGATAAATTTGTTACCGCGCTCGCACAACATGAAAAATGCAGTGCGTGTGGGTTTTTTTACTCACACTGGCGGATATAACTTGGTCATTACATACTTGCTAGACTTTAAAGGGTACCTGAAATTCAAAACTTAAATATAGCGAAATATGCGGTTTAATATTGCTGAATACTTAACAACTGCAAAAACTTCATATTTGTTTATGTTAATTTGCTCATTAATCGTGACCCTAAAATAAAAAGCAATATGCACCGTGTCCCGGCCCACAAAATATGATGTCACGGTAAGAACATAGCGTGTCTATACCATGCTCAGCCTAGCCGCGCCGGTTGACAATCGATCGCGACATGCGTGCACGAGTTTGTGTATAGCCACGCTATGTTCTTACCGTTTTTGCAGTTGCTAAGTATTCAGCGTTAATGAAGCGTATATTTCGCCATATTAAAGTTTGGAATTTCAGGTACCCTTTAATCTGCTGAAGGAATTGAAAAAAATACAATGATGTTTTTCATTCTATATATATTTAAAAAAGTTATGATGTTAGCAATTGAATGATGTGATGTTTACTATTTCCAGTGTGGCGAGTCTAGGTGGCAGTGTTAACCAATCAGCCCATAAACCGACCTAAACTGACCTTATGGTTTTACCGATTTTTGTAGTGCAAGTGCATAAGATAATTGATTGCTTAATTTTTAACATTGTCTTTGGATTTTACTTACAGACGGGCATGAGAATGTTCAGTTTTTGTCTGAAATTAGACTTTGAATTTGAGCAGTATAGAAAGAGTGGCATCTTTCTGACCATTCAATTAAGTTGACAATCTCGTTCCTGTTGCAGTGCTCAGCTGAATGCGGCGGAGGGCACAAAAGTCGCTATGTCGTCTGCACAACGGAGGGCACCAGCCAGGTGCTCTCAGACCAAGCATGTAACACCATCACCAAGCCTAGGACCTCCAGGACATGCAATAACATGCCTTGTGGACCTGTCTGGCTGACCTCAGAGTGGGATCAGGTAGGCAGAAGAAATTGGATCGTTACTTGTTTTATAAAACAAATCTTGGCTGTAGTCTTGGAGCAAGTTCGGTTAGGCAACTAGAGTCAACTAGAGTCAACTACCGGTAGAGTTAACCATATAGTCGATTAGAGTTAACCATTAATTTCTGGCTAGCTTCGTCAATGTTTGGACTAGGGGCAATATAGGCTCCTACAGTCCCAACTACTGAACTAGTGCGGGGATAAACTTATTTATCTTGCTGTACTAAATCTGTTCAATTCAATTTAATTAAATTTTACCGTTTTACGCCCTATAACGCCGTAATGGTAACGCTGTTATTAAAAACACTTGTTCTTGGCAGATATCAGCCACCATAGCAAGCAGACCGTGACCCATTCCTTGATGATCACAATGATACCCAGGGGCGCTGTGATGCCAGGCTAGAGCCAGACAGACTGCAGGAGTGCCGGAATCCTGGTCGGCTAGAGAGTGGAATCAGGTAAAAGCAACTTGTCATCTCTTTAGCCCTTTTTACGCAAGACAAGTCTCGGGGTTGACGCAGGTTTAAAAACATGCTGCGTTTCATGCTTGAAAACTTTCAACCTCGTGCCGCCCGGCGTCAGCCTGGCATCAACACCGCATCAGCACTGTGATTTCAACCCGGGTTGAAACTCTCACCCTAGATTGAAAAATAGTAGTATAACCATGGAGGAATAAGCAAACTCAGTTTGCACAAGGCAATTTGCACAATCGAAACAGGGTTCAAATAAACTCAACCCGGGGAGCACCGGGTTCGCACGTATATCATCCATGCTTTTGGTACCTTGCGTTATGGGGACAATCAATCCATAGGGTTTGTGTGCTAAGTAAAATCTCTCTAATCTCAAACTCAGAACACTCTAAAATTCTAAAATGTTCAATAATATTATCACCCTAATTTGTCTTCTTCTACATTTTCTTTCATTATATCCTAACCCAATTTTACCTTGTTCTACCTTTACTAAAGACCCAACGCACTATGGGGACTCGAAAATGTACCCATTCTACTCGGTCTGTTTTTTCCAAACAAAAGAACCTGTCCCATAACTCGGCGGAGGCTCGTACAACCTGGGTTGAGAGGATGTAGTGTGAAAATGGCTTCTGAGTATGGCCATGTTTATCACCTGATTTCATAAAACTTATGATGCATCGCAGCATTGCATCGCAGCATTGCATCGCAGCATTTATTTCATATCCCTACGATGCACTGCAGCTGCGACGCATCCTGCATTTCATTTCACAAAAACACATCGTAAGTGCAATGCGTCGTAGGTGTATTTATGGCACAAAATGGTGACAGTTTTATTTAGTTATGTACAATCACTATCAAACATTTCATATTATATTTACATTGTATCATTAGATTAGAGTGTAGAAAATTGTTAACGGGAATGCAGAGTTGCAGGTTCAACCTATGCTCCAGTCAATTTCTTAGGTAAACTTTAAAATTATTACTATAATTATAAACACAACCGCTTCCAACATGCGTATGTATCTCAACTCCAAATTGTCTATTTTACACCGGGTATCTAAAATTCCCTATCCTTTTTTAACTTGTATGTTGCGAGATGGTTTGTGGTGAATTTCTTGTATTCAGTCTGCTCTGTTTTATGCCGTTTATGGCAACAGTAGCAGGTTTGATGTTGTGCAAAACATTATTTCCATTATGTCGGTCGGGTCGGTCAAGCCATGTTGTGGACAAACCTAAATAAACTAAATAAACCTAAATAAACCAATAATAACACACAAAAAGATGAAACGGGAAATTTATGTGGTAAATTCATTTTTTTACAGCTATAAATTTCAGCCAATTTACGCTCCTAATTATCTCCACTTAAGCATGCGCAATGCTACAATGAGTTTGGATTTTATAGAGTCTAAAAATCTCTACACCAGCACCTAAAAAAAAAGAAAAAAAGAATACATTGTAATTCTTTACATACCACGGTACCGTAACGGTAGGATACACCATTGGTAGATGCTTGAATTATCAGGAATATGTGGATTTAGGAGGTTGCCTTTTATAGTAAATATCGTTGAACTGACGTTGAAGCAAGAAAAACGGTGTTTGTTTTCAACCGGCGTCGGGCAATGGTTCTTATGTTGTGCTTGTTTTTACAAAATTCAATTTTCGGAACAATTACAGGATCGGGCCTAGTTATTTTGCTGGATGCGTGCAATCAATTACTTTCAAATAAATAAGATATTGCTTAATAATTTGGCAGTACGATTGTTCGATATCTGCAAATGGTGTATCCTACCTTTAAACAGGTGGACGTTGCTTGATCGATGACAATTCATACGATACTGGAATAAGTTCAGTCACAAAACGAACACAATTGTCGTGAAATTTGGGATGATTTTCAACAACAATGCCAACAGCAGCATAATCTGTGTGTCTGCTGAGTTGGTTTGTGGTGAATGTATTACAATTCAGTCTCCTCTGTTGCATCAAGGACAGGAGAGTGCCTTTCATGAGTTTGTTCGCTGTGAATTTCCTGCAATTCCATGGACTGCTCTGTTTCATGAACTATGCAAATAGTAGCATCAGCATCAGCAAGCTTAAGAGAGCACGTCTCTGGATTGTGGGTCACTTCTTGCAATGTGGCAATCTGCTCTGATGCATCACAGATACTAACGCTGGCAACAGCGAGCCTCTCATGAGTTTGTCCGCTGTGAATTCTCTGCAATTCAATCCGATCTGCTGGCTCCCGTCGGGTATTTTGGCGTGGTGTGCTTTGGCGTTTAGTATTTTGGCGTCGGGTGTCCGGTGTTTTGGTTTTGTTACAACTGTAACAGTGGCAACAGCAACGACAGCGTTTCGGATCAAGGCAGGAAAATGCTTCCACTAAGGCTGCCCGGTAGTCAGCATTGACGCCACTGTATACTAGAGGGTCAACTGAAGAACTCAGCAAGAACAAAATAATACCGAGAAGGTTTACACGAAGCATTGAATCCTTAATTTTATTCAAAGTAGCGAGGCTAGACCAGATCAGGACTAATGACATTGTAACCTCGATGATGAACACAATACGATTGAGGGTGAAAAACACAGCAGTGTTTACCACAAGCATGACAATGACCCGGCGCAGTTTGTAGTGTGGTTGTGTCGATGTAATTTCTTTTGGTTGTCTTCGAAGTTTCTTGACAATGCAAACATACAGTAAGGCATTGATAAACAGACCGGCTGTGTAAATAAAAATGACCAGAATGTCACAAATGGTTGTTCCAATTTGTCCTCCCCAATGGATTGTCACGATTGTCCCAATTCCAAAGGTTGCTGCAAGTACCCACATCACTGCAACTATCTTGGCAGCGCGAATTTTGGTGGCTATATACCATTCTAAATTTCAGCGGATGTTGAACAGCAGAGAACCTCTCAACGGCTAAAGTCGTGACGATGAAGTAAGATGCCAAGTTGGCTGAGCCGCCCAGATAACGCAGGACAAAGCGCATTTTACCTAAGACACGAGTCCACATTATCGAAAACAGTTGGGCTACGAGATACAGGCTGTCTGCTACTGCTAAATTGGCCAAGTAGACATTGACAACGTACAGGAAAATCGCATTCATCAACAGGCCGATAGGCACCATGTACTTGACGCATTCAATCACAATGGCATTGTTGATTTGTGCTTGACCTTTTTTAACCAAAATTAAGTCTTCCTCTGTGGTGTCGAATGCTTGAGTGATATTACTGGAGGCTTCAGAAAGTCCAGTTAAACTGTTGGGAGTCGCCATAGCTGCTGGCTGAATAGTGAAAAACCTTTGTGCTTTAGTATTAGTGAACATCTTGCATTTAACCCTATCATTAAAATACAATCGTAAGGAAACTCATCCGAAAGCAGATTGCAAAATGTGTGGACACCTTCCAATAGTGTCTGTCATTATTAGATATGCCACTTTCACAATTACCGGTACCGTACATGTAGGTACGTCAAGCAACTACATCTCATTCTGGGAATTTTTCGGGGATAGTGCTTAAAAATTCATATACAATGTAGTTTTTAAGTTATTATGGGTGACCTGCTCCAACGAAACCCGGACAAAGTTTACATTTTGGGTTTTCTTTAAGATTTTTTTTTTTCAAATTTTCTAGGTTTTCAGCTTTAAAATAATGTATCATTTAAATATGTAACCCCACCCTATCTTCCCTGGGGAAAGGGTTTAGTGATAAAACCCTGACAACCTAATTATGGGATAACAGCTTTGAAGGTCCGAAAAGCGTATTATTTATATACACGATTGTTTCACAAAACAATAATAAAAAACACTTCTGGTTGACGGATTATATTCAAATTTGGGGAGATTGTAGATTAAAAGTTTGTAATTCAGGAAAACCCAAAACTTCAAAATGGTAAAATCCACCCCAAATGACTTCAGAAGTTCATTTTAATAAATACCTAGGAGAGTTGCTGGCTTCTGATTGGTCCAGACTCGATCACGTGGAGTGGATTATCAGGTAGTAATATCATGGGTTTCAAGAAGAAGCGAATAAATGTTTCCTGAACCAGCATTGATCAAGCATCATGTAAGCCCATGATTGGCCGAATGCAACAGTTCTACGGTAACTTGTAATAAGGACGCGTCAAATCTTGATACTGCACGCTATAATGGCCCTGTCACACTAGAACGTTTTAGGCCAACGCGTGAGTAGCGCGTTAAAAATAGTTGATACGCTGGCAAACGCTGAACTTCCACAGAAAAAGTCAAGTGGAACCGTGATTTCAGCGTGTCCATAACGCGTTGTTAACGGGTTCAATGCGTTCGCCAGCGCGTGAGAAACGCGTCAGTAACGCGCTCGACGACTGATGAACGACTGCCCAGCGCGTGAGTAGCGCGTTCCAACGCGCGCCAGCGTACTGCAACGACCACATGGTTAGTTGTATAAAAAGCCGACGCGCTACTACACTAATGGCCCTGTCACACCAGAACGTTTTAGACCAACGTGTTGGAATTTCGGTAACACGCGGGTAAACGTTGACCAACGCTAGGCCAGCGTTCGCAACACGCTAAGCGCGTTACCCACACGCTGGAACACGCTGCCACACGCTAAGGCAAAAATACATTTTTCAACATACCTACAATTTTCAGCGTTTGCCAGCGTGTGCCTGCACACGCTGGCGGCGCGCAGGGTGGTCGTTAATCATGCGTCGAACGCGCTAGACGATCGTTACTAACCCACTACTCACACGCTGGCGACCCGCTGTCATATTTTTACTATAAATCAGTGATACGTTCCTCACACGCTGAGCGCGTTCCTCACACGATACTCACGCACTGGCATACGCTATGAACCCGTTATCAACCTGTATAGACACGCTGAAATCACGGTTCCACTTGACTTTTTCTGTGAAAGTTCAGCGATTGCCAGCGTATCAACTATTTTTAACGCGCTACTCATGCATTGGCCTAAAACGTTCTGGGGTGACAGGGCCATAACCAGCATGTCGCCAGAGTACGCCAGCGTACGCCAGCGTGCGCCAGCGTGTGAGTAGCGGGTTGATAACGATCGTCTAGCGTGTTCGACGCGTGAGTAACCAACGCTCCGCCAGCGTGTACAGTCACACGCTGGCAAACGCTGGAAATTGTATGTATGTTGAAAAAAAATATGTTTTTCTCAGCGTGTGACAGCATGTCTCAACGCGTGTAACGCGCTCAGCGTGTTGCTAACGCTGGCCTAGCGTTGGTCAGCGTTTGCCAGCGTGTTGCCAAAATTACAACACGTTACTCACGCGTTGGCCTAAAATGGTCTGGTGTGACAGGGCCATTAAATGTATGCGTAGAACGTTTGTATCTATACGCGCGGCATTTTTCATAATGCACGTGTCGTCTGCTAACGCTAGCGCGTTGCTATACACGGTGGGCATCAGTGGTCAGCTAGTCTGGTCGTAAAGTATGGGTTATAATAACAACACATTATTGAAGAGACAGGGTACCATGCATAAGCTAAAACATGACCCCTAAACATGAACACAAAACGCTGGAAATATCGCCGAAAGAAAAGTCACGAGATTTGGAGCATTTTGACCATTTTTCTTGTTTAAAAGGTATTTATTAAAGGTAATAACAGTGCGAAGACCCGGTTATTACTGCGTGATAATGACCGGATTGAGGGATGACCGCTGGTAATGGATCGAGCCATGTAATAAAACAAATTGTGTGACTTTGTCCGAGTTTTGTTTGAACAGTTCACATTATATTGTATACATGTACTTTCTAAGTAAATGTTCCAACTTACCCCCTACCATGTTCCAACTGACCCCATACCATATTTTATCTTATCCCATACCATGTTCCAACCTACACCATACCATGTTCCAATTTTAATACCCCATAGGTGGGGTAAGTTGAAACACACGACATAGTCATGTTCAAGGTGGATTATTTATAACCATCAACAAGTCTAAGAATTTTATAGGCCACATTTGTAACACACATGTTTCAAAATGTATGAACTGGTATAGTTATTTTTTCTTGAAAAAAAATCATTTGTAAAATATAGTCGTTTTTGTAAAAATCGTTCCAACTATTAAACCCTAGTCTCGCCAAAAATACCATACCATGTTCCAACTTATTCCATACCATGTTCCAACTTATTCCATACCATGTTCCAACCTACCTCATACCATGTTCCAACTTACCCCATAGGTGGGGTAAGTTGAAACACATTACAAAGTCGTGTTCAAGGTGGATTATTTATAACCATCAAAAACAAGTCTAAGAATTGTATAGGCTACATTTGTAACTCACATACAAATGTATGAACTGGTATAGTTATTGTTTTTTGAATAAAACCCATTTGTGAAATATAGTCGTTTTTGTGAAAATTGTTCCAACTAAACCCAAGTCTCGCCAAAAATAACTGTTGCCAGGCTGAAGTTCACGCACACTTATGTACATAGTTTTACTTTCCCAGGTACTGTACAAAATGAAAGTGACATTGGACATGTACGAACAAAAAGATGAAATTTTAGATAAGATTTCAGACAAGTTTATAACGAAATTTCAGTTTCAGTTTTGTTAGAAATTGAAGAAAAAAAGTAAATTCTTTTGTATTTACAGTTGGGAGCCATATGTAAATTTGTAGGTTAACTTGTACCACATATCACAAGCTCATCTGTGACAAAAATAAACACATCAAATTAATGTTCAAACATTGTTACGGTCAGTTATGGCAACTACCAATTTGTCTTGGCATGTCAATGCCTCACGCAATTTCAATGAAACACAAATTGTACACGACTCCCCGGACTCGGAGCTGGTCCAAGCAGCACAAGATTATGATAGGCACTGGAAAATCAACAATGCTATTGCGATTGAATGCGTCAAGTACATGGTGCCTATCGGCCTGTTGATGAATGCGAATTTCCTGTACGTAGTGGGGCGCATCAAATCTATGCACTCCATTGTCAATGTCTACTTGGCCAACTTAGCAGTGGCCGACAGCCTGTTTCTCGTAGGTGAGCTCATTTGGGTGATTTGGGATGATATGGGTTTGGTGCGCAGTTTCTTTCTACGTTCTCTGGGCGGCTCAGCCAACTGGGCATCCTACTTCATCGTCACGGCTTTAGCTATTGAGAGGTTCTCTGCTGTTCGACATCCGCTGAAATTTAGAATGGTAGCCAGCAAAACTCGCGCGGCTAAGATAGTGGCAGTGATGTGGGTGCTTGCAGCAACCTTAGGAATTGGCACAATTGTGACAATCCATTGGGGAGGACAAATTGGAGCAACGATTTTTTACATTCTGGTCATTTTTATTTTCACAGCCGGTCTGTTTATCAATGCCTTCCTGTATGTTTGCATTGTCAAGAAACTTCGAAGACAACCAGAAGAAATTACATCCACACAACCACACCACAAACTGCGCCGGGTAATTGCCATGCTTGTGGTAAATACTGCCGTGTTTTTTACCCTCAATATTGTGTACATCATCGGGAATACAATGTCATTAGTAGTGACCTGGTCTAGCCTCGCTACTTTGAATGCAATCAACTTGGCGGATTCACTGCTTCATGTAAGACTTCTCGGTTCTATTTTGTTTTTGCTGAATTCTTCAGTTGACCCTCTGGTATACAGTGGCGTCAATGCTGACTACCGGGCAGCCTTAGTGGAAGCATTTTCCTGCCTTGATCCAAAACGCTGTCGTTGCTGTTGCTGCTGCCACTGTTGTAACAAAACCAAAACACCGGACACCCGACGCCAAAATACTAAACGCCAAAACACACGACGCCAAAATACCCAACAGGAGCCAGCACAGCAGATTGAATTGCAGATAATTCACAGCGGACAAACTCATGAGAGGCTCGCTGTTGCCAGCGTTGGTATTTGCGATGCATCAGAGCAGATTGCCACATTGCAAGAAGTGCCCCACAATCCAGAGACATGCTCTCTTGATAAGCTTGCTGATGCTGCTACTGTTTGCATAGTTCATGAAACAGAGCAGCCAATGGAATTGCAGGAAATTCACAGTGGACAAACTCATGAAAGGCACTCTCCTGTCATTGATGCAACAGAGGAGACTGAATTGTAAGACATTCACCACAACTCTTGCTGCTGTTGCCACTGATTATGACATAATAGTTGATGCAACTAGAGGAGACTGAATTGTAAGACATTCACCACAACTCTTGCTGCTGTTACCACTGATTATGACATAATAGTTGATGCAACGGAGGAGACTGAATTGTAAAACATTCACCGCAACTCTTGCTGCTGTTACCACTGATTATGACATAATAGTTGATGCAACTAGAGGAGACTGAATTGTAAGACATTCACCACAACTCCCAATTGCTGCTGTTACCACTGATTATGACATAATAGTTGATGCAACTAGAGGAGACTGAATTGTAAGATATTGATCACTGTTCGGACACCCTAAATGTGGCAACTGTTTTTATTTTGAATGAAAATAGAGCAGGATTTATTGTCTGCACTGGATTTTTTGTTATAACGTTTACTGAGACGATGGCATTTTTGCCAGCGGTCATTTCTACTGGCCAACTACTTCCCAGAAATAAACTGACCAGGTAACTTTTCCCGTCCAGTTTCCCGTCAAGTGGCTCAAGAAAGCATACCACGGATGCGTTCCACTCACTCGAACGTTGCCAACGTTGGGAAACGTTAGTGTTGTTCACGTGAGTGGAACGCAATGTGTGCCAATTATGTTCGCGAACGTTAGCGAAAACGGCTAACGATATTCAGAGTTGTTCGCTGTTGGCCAGTGACGTATTTTAAAGATGGCGGATAGGTTAGCAGACGACAGTTTTCTTTACACAGTTTTGATTTGCGTTTCATAGTTTTTGTTATAAACGGTGGATTGTTTTGAGCAGTCACATGGATCTTTTAAAGAAAAATAATGAGTTGAACAAAAAGCAGTCAACCAAACGATGTCACTGTCACTGGGCGCCGCCATTTTGAAAACGTATTTGAAAAAATATCGTTCTACTAGAGTTCGTGCGTTTTAGACCGTAAATTACCGTTGTACGCAAGACTAGCCAAGCAGCACATGCGAGTGTTCGTGAGGTCAGCGGTGCTTGCGTTCCATCCAATGAACTATTGGGACTGTACCGTAGCTTATTGTTATTCATAATAAGGTCTGGCATACGATCTACATGATTGTTATAATCATTAGTATACCCCCCCCCCCCCCCCCCCCCCCCCCCCCCCCTTGCTGGTCGCGTGACTGCACGCCAGATATGTACATGTACAATGGCGTCTGCAAGGACTGATCCCTGCTTCTATTGTTACAAGGCTAGGTACAATGGGATACGTATGTGGCGGGAATTTCAATGGTATTTTCAACATGCAGGTTGCCAGGATCAAACCGTTTTAAATGCAGGGAACACGAACGACTGCTCGTTGCTCACGCAGTGTCAGTGTGGTGGACATTGTACCGTAAAATGGGAAACCTTGGTCAATATTTTCAGACAATTTACAATATATTTCTGCATATTAAATAATGATGTTATAATATATTTTCCGTGTTATGTTTTACAACAGAGTTGGGTGTGAGCCAACAAACATTCTTTGACGGTTTGCACACAAAAAAAACTACAAATAAAAATCGATTTGATTCCTCAAACCATATGAAGCACGATATGTGGCAGAGAAACCCCCCCCCCCCCCCCCCCCCCCCCCATCTTTTGTGTTGACCGTTGTGTTCCCGGAATCTCAGGAATTCCCTTTAGGTTTTAAGGGGGGGGGGGGGGGTAGGTTACAATAGTGTTGAGTGCGTATAAAGTATAGGGATAAGAGGGGGGGGGGGGGTACCCCTCTGCCACATATCGTGCTGGGTATACCTCAAACACCCCAGAATTTTCTGAAAAGCTAAAATTTGACGATTGCCCTCTATATATAAACACAATGAGTTGAATAAGTTTTCAGAAGCGTATTGTACGTTTTATACTCATTGAAAGAAATTCAGGGTTAGGGCAACTTTGGTCAGATCGTTTGGGGAAAAACATTTCTCAAATATCACATAAAATCCAGTTTGATGTTATTTTTTAACTCTTTCTTGATCATTTACATAAATAATAAAAACCAAATGTCCAAAAATACAAGTAAAATTATCATGTAGTGGCCAAAGTTACCCAGCATGACAAAGTTGCCCCATTTTACGTTATGTTTGGGGGTGGGTCACGGTGCACATTTATTGGTTCTGATGTGGGAGTTAATATACCCCTTTTCTATCTCTGGGGTGGAAATAGAATACACCAGTTAAGGCATCCGCGTTTTGGTACGTCTGACCATGGTCTGACGGTAATTAAAAAAAGTTTTTTTTGCGTGGACGGCACTAATAATCATTAGGGACAAACATCCCCTCTGGAAGCTGGTTTATATACTCTATACTTGGTGTAAGTAATTACCAGGCCTTTGTGTTCCCTGCATTTAAAGTGGTTTGATCCTCACATTTACAACCCGCATGTTAAAAAAAACCATTGAAATTCCCGCCATGTACAGTACAGTACGTATCCATTAAACCTTTTAACAATAGAAGCGGGCCGGGCGGCATTGTAAGCGCCATTGTACACATCTGGCGTGTCAGTCACCAGCGGGAGGAGAGCGTGTATATACTAATAATTATAATAATCATGTACATGTATATCGTATGCCAGGCCTTATTACGAATAACAACAAGCTAAGGTACAGTGCCGACAGTTCACTGGATGAAACGCAAGCACCGCTGACCTCATGAACACTCGCAAGTGCTGATTGGCTAGGCTTGCGTACGACGGTTATTGACGGTCTAAAACGCAAGAACTCTAGTGGAACGCACCACAGGTACACATCAGGGGTGCGTTTCACTTATGCGAACTGTTTGCGCAAACGTTGTCCTATGTTAAAGTTAAAGCGGCGTGGTTGGCTGCTGCACCAATTTGATTGTCGAACTCATTATTTTTCTTTACAAAAATCTTGTGACTGCAAAAACAATCCACCGTATCTAACGAAAAGGATAAAACGTTTATTCAAAATCTTGAAAAGAAAACTGTTGTCTGTTAACTTCTTCGCCATCTCTTGAGGTATTATACTGACAGCTCGGTTACTTCTCCCACGTTCTCAGTAAAACATTTCCGTGTCGTAAGTCCAAGTGCGGACAGTGGTCACATTTGACCATTTTTCATTTTACCATCGTCTCCATTAATCCCCCCTCCCAAAAAAAAAAAAAAAAAAAAGTCCAGTTTGGACACGGCTCAATTTTTGTATTCCTTTCTGTGGATCCACGTAGCAGCTTTTGGGGGATTGAAACACACGTTTGAAGCATAGAGCATGGTGGTTAAAATAAAGTTGGTGTCAAGATTGACTAAATTACAATGGGCTGTACGTTATAGGCCAAGTAACAAAAATAACATGTTGATCGTCCGGACTATTAAAAAAGTTGGTGAGGGAGGCCCTTATTATTTGTTATTTTCCAAATTTTTGTTATTTTTTTTAAGATGGCCGCCATGACTAAGATGGCCGCCATAACATATTTGAAGATGGTTTTTATGGTGGCGTTTAAGTTATTAAGGTGCAATGTGGATCAACAAATGATTTTATATTATGCTGTCCACTTGTCAAGCAAGTTGCCAATATCACAAACAGTATTTCGCAGCTTAAATGACAATTGAACAGAGCGTGGTCCCAATTGTACACACGATATACAAAAGTGATGCGGATGTGTTCGTAGTGCATATAATTATGCAGTGATTGCGATGTATTTCTGTGTCCATTTTAATACATATTTTAATTTTTTTCAAGTGTTCTTTAGGAACGTACCGTATTTAGTTTAAAATACTCATTTGGTGTCTCTTGTTCAAATAAAGCTTTCGAGAACTGTTTTGAAAAATGTTTTTGATGTATTTCCCTGTTTGTCCCGAGGGAAAGATAGGAAGGAGTGGGGGGGGGGGGTGCAACAAGCAGGAAACGTATCTTTACTTCATTAAAGATAATTGATAATAAATCAAATTTAGTGAAAGGACTACATTACATGCCACGTGCTCATTATTGGTGAGCAAGAAAATAAAGCGACCTTCGTTTTCAACTGGCTTCGCTGCGTCGGGCAGTTCTTGGTGGTCTTCGTTTTTTTTCTGAACAATTACAGAATATCTAGCACAATCATTTTGCTTGATGCCTAGAATCATTATTTAATTTCAAATAATTAAGATATTTCTTAATAATTCGGTAGTAAAAGTATCTGCAAATGGTGTATCCCACCTTCATATTTGATGTGACGATGTCAATAATCAAAATAATTTATATTTCCCGCAGTTCGTAGTAATTAAAGCAGGAAATTATTATCTTGCTAATTCGAAGAGGGTTAAGCAAGAGGGTATAACGTAATAAGGAATGTCTAGAATGGGGGTTTAAAAAGGAGGAGTGTAGAGAGGTCAGTTCTAGCGAGCACACCCACAGATGCACGTTTCAATTGTTTCAGAAATAACGTGGAATCGAATTAATATTTATGTACAGGTGAAGTCCAACACCCGCACGGAGGAGACGCTGACTGTTTTTGGACAGGTTTCCAGAGCATTTTTAAACATTTCGATCTCTGTTATTTTACTGAGCGTCGCGATCTCTGCTGAATTGACACTAGAATCAATATAGAGAGCTTTGACGCAAGATACGTTATCGCTCGGAAACATGGCTTTGCTCGCCAGATGTTGGCTACTGTTAAAATTGACTAATGTAACACATTCGGATATAGGTGCGAATGGTTAATATTTGGTTTACAAAATGTAAAAAGATCGGAACACGATCTTTGTTGGAGTTTCACGTCATGTACAAAATGTGAAGAGTTACAATGTTCTTGGTGAAATTATAAAGAGACGGTCGAATATGAATAAGAAGTGCCGAGTTTAGGCTAAAATAATTATGAAAAGTCAGGCAGAAGCTTTTATTGTACATGTATATATTTTATTGCAATTTATCTTTGTTGATATAGTTTTCTCATTATAAGAATGGAAGAAATTCGAAGTCGGACGAAGTCCGTCGGAAGAATTTTGTTGTAATTGTTATAATTGTAATTGTAATATTTGAAGAGAAAAGAGAAAGTATACACTGTAGTAGAAGAAATAAAAGGCGAAAACGAGCGTTATTTCTCGTGCTGCGCTATCGCCAAATTAAGATAGTGGTATTTAGAGTTGTTTTATAGCGTAATTAAAGGGAAGACACATGTTTATTACACTAACTTCATATTGTATGACAGTTAACCTGGTTGAAATGACTCTATGTAGTAATGTTCTCATCTTCTAACTCAAAAGATAAGTAGTGCTGTGAATACTATCCTGATGACTGACGGGGCATACTGTCTGAAACGTTGAGTTTCCCTTCAGTGCTTTTTTGAACCACATCTCACTGAAGAGTGTTACCGCAAACTACTTATCTTATTGCCTTTTTGCCGTGCAAACCTTCAAATCTCATAGTGATGAATAGTTTTAAAGGCCATTCAAATGGCACTCTGTTATTGCACTCATGTAGAATCAATGAAAACGAGAGCGTAAAAGAAGAAATCTTTTCATCCACTGACGTGACACCATGAATTTGAGTCCCTGCAAGTCTTTTCACAAGTCTTTTCATAAAGCCAGTCACAAGTATTGAATGAACAATGACAAAGGGATGATACTGTATCCCAGTTCATTTGATTAGCTAGTGACTGAAGGACTCGGGATGGACTTGCAGAGACTCGAACACAACTCTGAGTGGCACTGCTTCTATTGTGACTTGCAATGCCATGTGGTCTGTCTTTAAAGGTAGGACACACCATTTGCAGATATCGAAAATATTTACTGCCAAATTATTAAGAAATATCTTACTCATCTAAAAGTAAATATTGATTCTAGGCATCCAGCAAAATGATTGCGCGAGATATCTTGTAATTATTCTAAAAAATAGAATTTTATAAAGAAAAATTCGCGATCGCGAAAAAACACAAATAACATAAGAATAACTGCTCGACGTGCTTTTCTCGGCATCCATCATTGTAAAACTTCGAACAGGTCAGTTAAACGATATTTACTATAAAATACAACCCCCTAAATCCACCCATTCATGATAATTCAAGCAATTACCAATGGTGTATCCTACTTAAGCTGTCATCGTTTAGGTGAATCAACAAAAATTGAAATGAATAACTAGGTACGTAGAGCCATAAATCAACATTATCTTTGCTAATTTTTATTGACCACTTCCTGTCTTTGTCTTCTTCTCCTTCTCTTAAACAGTGCAATGTGCCTTGCGGTCAGGGCCAGAGGCAGAGGGAGGTAGGCTGCGTGAGCGACGCCCAGGAAGGGCTGGGCGAGCCTGCCTGCGCAGATAAGCAGCTCAGCAAGCCTAAGGAGACTTGCGACATGGGCCTTGCGTCAGAAATTGGTTCGTCTCGAAGTTAAATGACCAGGTACGGATTTATAGGGGGAGGGGATTTAAATCAAGGGCTTGATCTAAAGAAAGGACCTGAGAGTAAAGAATTGGAGGATTACAATGGGTTGATGCTTTATTTTAGTGATATGATTTAGCTCCTATTTGGGTTCCTGGTCAAGGGCGTGGGGGTTAGGGAGGGGTTAGTTTTTGTGACTTCCAGATGACCCACACTGGATAGTCCTTACACGTCTGTATGCCTTCTAACAGTTGTGGAGCCCATGCCAGATGGTGCAAACCCAGCGCCAACCCCGCGCCAACCCCGATGTTTATCACCCGATTTCATGAAACTCATCCTGAGCCACGCAGCGATTTTACGCGCTTTTTACTAATAATAGCGCTCAAAGCCCTGCGGGCATTCGGCCAGATCCGTGGTTATTAGCGCAACAATAATGCGCCCAATCAGAGCCTCCGTTACAAACAGACCAAGGCAATTTCCCAAACCCTGTCTTTGGATCCGTCCCCGGCTACAGTCTATTGCTAAACTGTATGAATGAAGCCCGAGACAAAGACAAAGCTTGGATTCGAAAAACATCCAAAGGCATGCGAACCAACATGCATTTCTATTGGTCCATTCGCTTGGACATCTGAGGTGTTCTCACAACCTGACCACCTGACCAACTCGGCACCTAGTCGGCACCCAGCAACTCGGCACCTAGCCAACTCGGCACCCGGAATTTTACCTCCTGCTCACGACTTCCAACTCGGCACCTGACCGACTCGGCACCTAACCAACTCGGCACCTGACCTCGGCACCATGCCTCAACTATACTATGGGCCGTGCCCGAACTACCATCTACATTAGTTTTATACATTTCAAGAACAAATATATTACACAAAAAATATAAAACGAACATTTACAGTTCACGGCAACCCGCCAGGCCCAGGCCCCCGGGCCGCGAATTTTTTTTTCCCAAACAGGTTTGCACAATTTCATGAATTATTCAGTAGTTGCGTTGATCGCTGTACAACACTTAGGTTCTAGGTCTCCTTTTCCCCTTAAATTAAAAATACTCTAAAGATATCAATTTGACTAGGAAAAACGAGGTGACCTACTACAGCAGGATTCGAACCCGGGATCTTTGATCCATAGCCAATCCCACTATCCACTACACTACGTATAGCAGCTCGACAACAGCTGTTCTTTAAAGTGATTTATTGTAACTAGTTAACTAATAACAACAATGCTGTGACGTCATGTTTTATTCCGATGAATAAACATAACTTCTCATCCAAACTACTGAATAATTCATGAAATTGTGCAAACCTGTTTGGGAAAAAAAAATCGCCCTCGGGCCCGGCGACGGAGCCGAGCGTTTCTGGTCTTGCTGATTTGTCTGATTTTTCTCTTCGTGAAAACTAACGACGATTTCGGGAAAATTTAACATTGATTAATTCTCATGGGTGATCTCGAATTATTCTTATCTGATTTTTAGAAAATACCTTTTCCAAGAAGTTCGTTTCAATCCACTTAATCGATTTCGGCCAAAAAAGAATTTCGAAAACATATTGATTTTTGCCAGATTTGTCCCTTCGAATTTTGTTCGATCATTTTGTGTCCTTTTTCTACATGTACGTTTAATGATGTTCTATGTTACTCATGGATCTGAATTAATTCACCTAATGGGGGGACAAGTCGATCGCATAATTTGATGCGATTTTTTTACTGCTTTCCAAGCCAATAGGGCTTTTCAAGAAAGCTATACGGAACCTGTCAATCAATCAATCATTCTTAGTTACACCATGGAGGAAAGAGCAGACGCTAATGAAGTTGCACTGGTGGTATGACGCGCAGCTCCAAACTGTCGGCTTCCTTTGATCAGTCCGACAAACGGGGTGAAAGATGATGAACAACCCAAATCAAAGTATCAACAGTGAATACAATAACGTCCCTAATTTGACCAATGAGGTTGCTACTATTTGACCAATGAGGTTGCTACTATTTGACCAATGAGGTACCAGCGCTGCCGCCGCGCCGCCCGGCTAGTGCACGCTGTACGCGCCACCACCCGGCCGGCCGGCAATAGTTCACGGGGGTCCCCCGATCGGGAGACAATATCCCAAATGAAGGATTGGGTCCGGGTCCGTAGTCCTTCCTTTTTTTATTTTACATTTTTTTTCCCATTAAAGGCCTATTTTTTTCTCTATAAAAATGCCTCCAAAATTATGAGAAGAGTTAGTGCGGGTTAATATCGGAGGTGCCGAGTAGGTCAGGTGCCGAGTAGGTCAGGTGCCGAGTAGGTCAGGTGCCGAGTTGGTTTTTGTGCAGGTGCCGAGTTGGTGGGTGCCGAGTTGGCAAGGTGCCGAGTTGGTGGGTGCCGACTTGGCAAGGTGCCGAGTTGGTGGGTGCCGACTTGACCAGGTGCCGAAGTGACCGACATTCCTCCAACCTGCTGCTGCTGCTGGAGCTCCCCCTGCTGCACCTGCTCCTGAGGCTCCAGAAGACGCTTCACCTGCTCTACCTGCCGGCACTCCAGCCTCTACACACACGTCGTCTACAGCCGGCGCCAACCCAGATCTCCTGATGGGCCTCTTGGAGACCTTCCTGACCAAGCGGCAGAGTCAGGCGCACCCAGCCACCGCTTTTGGTTCCTACGTCGACGTAAGTCTGCGAAGCCTCCCACCAGCCATCCGACGTACAGCAGAAGTCAGAATAATAGGGGTGTTGCACGAGTGCCAGAACGAAGCGGACCGACAGCAGTTCCGGCCGGTACAACCACAGCAGTCAGCCCAAGCTGATGGACAGCGACCCCGGACTTGTTACGGAGAGCCTCCAGCCCAGCGTACAGCCCGTTGTCCAAGGGAGCCTCCGGTCCGGCACTGGCAGCCACCCCCCTACCAATGGCCTGCTGGGGTGACCAACCCGCCCGATCTCTGGCACTCGATGGATCGACCGTGGGTGCAGGAGCAGTTTCCTGAGATAAACATCACCTGTTCACCGCCCATCACTGGAAACCAGCCACAGCCACAGCCACAGTCGTCAACGCAGCCGCCATCGACGTCAGCTGCCGAAATGCAAGACATCTCGTACAGCCAGATGCTCGCCTCCGACTCCCAGCAACCTGACAAGCCCCAACCAAGAGAGGACCAGCAGCACTAGCACTTTAGCCAAGGAGAAGTCACAGCTGGACGACGACCAGACCAAACCAGACCAGTGAAGTTTTGTTTTCATCTCTTAGAAAATAAATGCAAACTTATTTGTGTTTTTTTCTTATGATCATAGGCCAGAATTGCCTAGAATATACATGATTTATGTAGGAAAAGAAGTTTGAGATTTAAGCCACAAAATGGACATTCAGTTAGGTTTCAGTGAGTTATTAGGACTTCATTATGAGTAAAGCAGGTTTAATTTATGCAGTCAACCCTGATATATGATAGCTGACAATCATTTATGTATTACGAAAGAATGAATAGGAAGACAAAGAATTATTTAGATCAGAAAATCAAAGGTTCATTTATTGATAACAAAGTACAGCATTAAGTAACCAGTACTTTTACATGATTTGCATAACAGAAAATAGACAAGAGATTTATTATTGTTCCTTTTGTTTTATGTTGGTTTTTTTTATCATCGTTCTGTCAATAAAGCGGTATCTTAACAAAAGCTTTCTCAGACTCTGGTCTTTGATGATTACGCATGATTGAAGTGGATGGAGAATTTGCTGCGTGCATGATACATCACAATTGCATATGCACAAACATTTAAACTTTGGGAGAAAGTGGTGGTCCCGTTAGGACCTGTGTTTTGGGGTGTGAAGTGTCTTTCACTGGGGAGTGATCATTCTGTCCTGCCACTCTACAGCACCAGCAGGGGAGTTGAAGTACCTTTTAAGGTACTCCCGTTGTTGCTTCGCGTCCAGAGTGTCTCTGTTCCTTGCTTCTGGTGGTGCGGCCACACCCTGCCAGTGGACCTCATCTCTCCAGTTGCCAGGGACCAGATTGTGTTCCTCATCCTCATGGTCCACCTCGTTCACTGGGATGACTGGAACCCTTTTCCTGAGGAGGTTGTGGAGCACGACAGCAGCCTCAATGATGTCTCGCACTGTAATAAAATTGAAATTTATGTATCATACATGCAGAAAATATCTGTATTCAGTACATTACAAATAAACATCATTAAACTATTTCTTTACATATATCATAAAAATGTACTACAAATATTATTACAAGTATTTATGAGAACACTGGTGCAGAAACATAATGATAATAACCTGTGTCTGGTCTCTGTTCCAAAGTTCCAAGGAAGCATCTGAATCGCTTGGCCAGGATCCCGAACGCATTCTCCACCACACGTCTTCCACGGGAGATCCGGTAATTGAAGATGAGTTTTTCTCTTGGCATCGCTCTTCTCCCATACGGCTTCATCAGGTAGCTTCTTAAGGCAAATGCATCGTCTCCCAGGATGAAGTAAGGGGTGTCCTGGTTCTGGTCATCGTTGGGCAGAGGGCATGGTGGTGGCAACCCTATCTGGTGTTCTTCGAGAAGTTCACTGAGCTCCGAGTCATTATAGATTTTGGCATCAGACATGTGTCCCACTCCACCAACTTCAATCCATATAAAACGATACTGGGCATCCACCAAGGCGAGGAGAGGGATACTGAAAAAACCCTTTGTAGTTGTGGTACAAAGAGCCTGTGTTGGGTGGCTTGCTGGTGGCAATATGCTTCCCGTCCAGAGCTCCCACCGCATAAGGCACATTCCACTTGTCTTCAAACTCCTGGGCGAGGGCTCTCCACTCATCAGGCGTCACAGGAACGGCGAACACTTCATCCTTGTAGGCTTCCACGATAGCCCTGCACACTTCTGGCACCATATGGCAGATGGCTGCTTTACTGCACCGGAACGCATAGGAGAGTGACGAGTAATTGTCCCCAGTGGCCAGATGTCTCAGCGTCACTGACAGCTTCAGTCCAGGTGGTAGGGCAGAGCGGAACTTCGTGTCTTGTCTCTCGATGGCTGGTGTTACTCTTTCCAGGATCTCGTCGAAGAGCTCTGGAGGCATCCTCAGGTAGTTCTGGAAGGCGTTGACATCTTCGGTGCGGAGCTCTCTGGTGAGAAATGTTGAGTAGTGGCCCAGCTGCTGCCTTCTGTCTACCGATAACCATTCGCGCACCCACATGGATCTTGGCCTTCTCATCCGCCTTCTTCGCCTTCTTCCTGACTGCTGCACTCTGGCCTTCCCTCTCTGCAACTATATGAATTTCTTGTGTTCAAACCAGCTGTATGTGTACGTGCGGGCCCGTTTCCGGGTGAAAATCCGCGTAAAATTCACCTTTTTCTGACGTTTCGAGTCGTAGTTTGATAACCATGGGGTATTTTACACCGGGGCGAACGGTTCTGTATTGTTTAACTCTTTGTCGTTCTCGTGGTTTATATTAATCTTTTTTTTCTTGAAAATAATCACCGTACTTTTGGCTTTAAAAATGTGAGCTTTTCATTATTTTACTGTGTAAACGCAGTGACTGAGCGCTCTCGCGTCGACTCTTTTGACTCTAACTCCAGACGGAAGTATCGAATTGTATGGGGCGAACGAAATTGAATAGCTTAGACCCTCCTCTTTCCTCTCATGTAAAACCTGTTTTGATTGGTTGAAAAAAACCACCGTACTTTTCACAAAGAAAAAAGTGGCCAATGACAACTTTCGATCGATAAGGCATGTACCATTGCTCACCACGCGTTTCGCGATTTTGGACTCGGCTCATAACCGGTTTTACAGCACTGGTTTTGTTCGATTTTACTGTTACTTAGACGTTTAAAAACTTTCCATTTGTAAATCAGTTATCTGGTATTACAACTGTGTTGTTTTGATGAGTTAATTTCATTTTAAAATAAGGCAAATTTGGACCTGAATACTGTACACTTCACGGCAGTTGCAGAAATTTGTGATGGAAAGCACACGCACTTGCTTATTGGGTTGTACCATTTTGTATGTGGGGAGTATTATGCATGTACTGTACACTTATACATTAATACTAAAATTCAACAAAGTCAACCACTTCCAAGTTGTCTACATACATCAGAACTGTTTTATTTATTTATAAGTCTTGTCTGAAATAATCGAGTGTTGTTTAGAAAATAAAAGATTTCACTGAACCCCGTTTCTTGCTTTATTATTATTATTATTATTATTATTTTCTGGTAATGAAACCAAGGATCCTTCAAAAGTGCTCAATGCACTGTAGCACGTAAGCCAGAAGAAACCCGTAGAAAGAGGCTGTGTCAGCCAGGAACACCGGGGCAAACCCCTTCTCTTAGCGATAAGTGTTCTGGGTTCTTTTACGTGCATTATACAATTTTATAATGTTATAATGGGAAAGATATATACACACATTATAAATTATACAACACACGGGACCTACAACTTTACGTCCCATCCGAAGGACGAAGCAATAGTGGTTTAATTGCCTTGCTTAAGGACACACGTGTCCCGGCCGGGATTCGAACTCACGCTCTGTGGAACAGAAAACCAAGCTCTTAACCACTCGGCCACGACACTCCAGCACATTGCAGCTTATTATGCTTGCCAGCGTTCAAACAAGGTTAGTTTTACCCATTTTGTGAATGGAGTGTGTCGGACCACATTTCAGGGTCGAACGCACAGCTACACAGGGCTAGCGTTAATCAAATTTAATAGCCCTGGACCTCTGTGGCACTCTCGACGCGCCAGATTTAAACTGTGAAATTAAGTGAACAAAAGGGGGGGGGGTTACAAATTCATATGGGCGGCCGCTGGCCTTCTTCTTGCTGACGCAAAGACTGGCAGTATGCACCCAGCAAACATGCAAACACAAAATCATCTTCATCTTGGGCATTCATGATGTTGTATCGTCGAAATCTCAGGATACAATGATTGCTATTGCTTGGGAGGCCTTCTCTTTATACCGTGGGCACAAACGTGCTCCAAAGCTTTCCGGCGTCCACGTTTCATCCGCAGAAAGCCTTGACAGAACGTGAAAAACGTGTCAGACCTTGATCAGAACGTCACAAACGTGAGGGACCCCATCAGAACGTGACGTGCCGGGAGGGAACGTACTGGCATCCGTGGTAGACCGCGGGCCGAACCGTAGTGCACCTTGGAGCCTCCGGGACTCAGCAGCCCCTTTCCCCCACGGCCCGTCACGGATACCGTGATAGACCGTGATAAAACTTGGCAAGACCTAACAAAACTTGAATACAGAGATAAAATTGCCAAAATTCCACGGCGCACTACGTTTCGGGTAAACGGGGCTGCCGTGGCCGCCGGGAACATAATGTAAACGTAGCATTAGCAAGATGTCCCGCAACATAAGGCGTTTTCACACTAAATAAAGGGTCCACATGCATATAAAGGGTCCACATGCAAATAAAGGGTCCACATGCAAATAAAGGGTTAACATGCAAATACAGGGTCAACGTGCACCGACGACTCTAAAGCGGTGGTCACATCTTACGGTCATGAACGTAGTTGAACGTAGTTGAACGTAGTTCATTTGACCGTAGTAGACTGTAGTTGACCGTACTTCAACCGTAGTGCCGTGGTTACAACGGTCAACTACGGTCAACTACGGTCCACATTACGGTCAAGTAGGTTTAACTACGGTCCACACTACGGTTAAGTAGGGTCAACTAGGGCCAACTAGGGTCAACTAGGGTTAACTACGTATATACTAGGCTCACAGTACGGTTTAGGCATTCAAGGTGACCGTAGAAATATTTTCAACATGTTAAAAACTTTTTGGCTAACTACGGCCAAATCATGGCTTTCCTCAAGGTCTAAGTACGTTCAGAACTACGGTCCACTACGTTTAACTACGTTTAACTACGACTACTAGGGTCTACTACGGTCAACTACGGTCACACCATACTACGTTCAACTACGTTCATGACCGTAAGATGTGACCACCGCTTAATGAAGAGTCACAATACTTTTTCGAGGTGAATATACTAGAGTCGAATACAATTCGACAATAAATGACTCAAGTTGACAAGTCAAATAACTGCACAAGCTCTGAGTCTAACAAACTCTTTGGAGGAGTCAGGCGCATTTTACTCTGTTTAAATAGTCAACTGACTACAATTTGGTTGTGTGTGCTCTGTAATATTAACCACAACTGTTTTACCTCGCTGATAGTGCAGTTGAGGGTTGATGGCCAAAGAAGACCAATTACACACACAAATGTTGTAATCAACTCAGACTAATTACGAATCGAGAACTGACCTCGAACTGCTTCAAATTAATGTAATGGCTGCTTTTTTGTATGAAAGTGTTAATGATAATCATCACCATCATCACTATCAGCCCAAGCATGTCATCCATCTGCTAAGTATTTGTTATGTGTCTTTGCCAGGCTATTTACCACGCATGGCTGACTATCATGACTACCTCATCTCTCCATCTTTCTCGAGCCGAGGCCTGCCACATTTTTTTTCCAGAGAGGGGTTGCCAGTCTGTTGCGATTAAATTATAAAAGCATGTAGAATGCCACAGCCCAGTGGTTACGATGTTCGACTCATGTACGATGGTGCGTGGGTTCAAACCCTGGTTTTTAAAATGTCGGCCTCGTTTCCGACTCGGCTACAATTTTAAGACCTTTGATATAAGAACACCCAATAATTATTAGGTCATTGTTCTACCCTCGAGAAACATCATGTATACTTATAGAATAACGAGGTCTAAGCTTTGGCGAATGCATATTTCATTTAAGCGCAGAAATGTAGCACAAGTGACAATTAACCCGGGATTTTAAAAACCTTAGCAATCGTGATGTAGATTTTAGTCTTGGTTGTGAGTTAGCCAAGACGACCTATTGGATTTCGAAGGTAAATTTTTGAATTGTTATCGGAGACGTCATCATTATTAGTCGGGAGCCACGACAGGTTTATGTTACGACGCTAGCGCGCTTATATAATGGCATGCAAAACCTCAGTAGCTTTTATGTCGTGCACAAAGTTTTTTTTACCAAAACAAATAAAAAATTCAGAAACAAAATATATAAATTATAATAAAAAAATTGAGGCAGGAGCATGTTATGGGGAACCTGTTTCCACATATATATTTTTAATAAGGATCGTAAGGCCAAATACAGCAGTTTCTCGCGCGCAACTGGGTGATATCACACGCGGGGAGTGTGCCATGCGTTTGTATAAACCGGACACGTGATCGTTCTGGGCCAATAAAAATACAGTATCCAAGACAGAGGTATACCATTAGAGCTTAGCGAATACTGTCCCTCAGTTGCCATGGTTTTACTTGCGTTTATATGCCACTGCAGAAGAAAACAATTAGATATCTGCATACTAAGGCGGTGCAGGAAGGTGGCATTTTGAAACTTGTTTGCAATTTTACAAGTAAAGTCGTCGCATAATTATGGTGTAAGATTTAAGGCAGTCCGTTTTCTCGTCAAAATGGGTGGAAATCTTGGACCACTAACTCTGATGTTTGCTGCCGTATTTGCTTTAGAGGGTAAGCTATTTCTGTTGACTTTAATATGTTTTAGTAATATAAAGCACCACAATAATTTTACTCCTGCACGTTACTCTGGATGAACTGAACGTTTCTTGTGTATTTGTTGTATTGTTTGTATGATTATGTGTACTACACTGCGGTACACTAACAAGCTATATACATGCAGATCCTATGAACTAGCAATGTTTGTAGATCATTTTAAATAACAAATTGTTACTTGGAGAATGAAAATAACCTCTTTTTAAAATTTCCCCTAACAAATCGAATGGCCGCATGCTTTCGATGTTGGTGGTCAACGTTGATTTTGTTCGCTGTTATTGTTTTGTTTTCATTACAAAATCCTATCGATACTAAAAAATATGGATTAATTTTCTCGTTTCAGGACTATGTTTATTTCACACAGTCGGAGCCCGAGTGTGCTACGAAGGCCAACAACCCGATCCTAATGCCCCGGAGCAGTATGGATGGGTTACGGCCGAGAAAAACCCGGCGGAATGTACGGAGGTACAGTTTGGAGGCGTGAACACGGGGCAGTACGCGGCGGTGCAGAGCGGCCGTGACGCGGCGGTGCAGAGCGGCCGTGACGCGGTGGTGCAGAGCGGCCGTGACGCGGTGGTGCAGAGCGGCCGTGACGCGGTTGTGTCGGGCGGTGAGAGCGCCTCGACCGAGCCGCCTACAGTCGACCAGCAGGGAGGTACGCTGATGAAGTTTAATAGAGCAATATATTCTGTAAATTTCGTATAAGTAGTTGAATTATTTCTCCTCGAGAATTTAAGCAAACTCTCCGTTTTTTTTCATTTTGCGTAGAATGCGGTGTGTACCTCGGGATGGAGGATGGGGGTATCCCCGATTTAGCCATCACAGCGTCAAGTCGGTACACGACAGGCAATCGCGGTCCGTATAACTGCCAACCGAGGCACGGCCGGCTGAACTACCCGAGAACCAGCGACGGTGTTCTCGCGGGCTGGTGCCCAGCCACCAAGAACCTCACCGAGTGGTTACAGGTGGATCTGGGACGGCCGATGCAGGTTGAAGGAGTCATCATTCAAGGCAGCGTTGACCCTTTTAGTATCCCTAACTTAAGGTTCATCTGTGAAAAAATTTAAAAGAAGCTAATTTCAACTGATTTGGGTAGGTATGGGTATGGACAACTACCAAAAAAAGAGAAGGAGGGATAGGGGTTGGGGAACTTTTTTTATTAGAGGTCAAAGGTCATTGACCCCTGCCCAAATCCCTAAAAATTATATTTCAGCAACAAAATATGGTATATAGATGATCTTGGTGTCAAAATGCACAGAATTACAATAGAAGATGACATCAAATAACTATTGACCCTTGGGACCAAATCCTGACCTCCGAAAATGAGGTCAAAGGTCACAAAACAATTGTATTACTAAAATGTCATATTTATAGCAACAAAATATGGTATATAGATGATCTTGGTGTCAAAATGCACAGGATTATGAAAGAAGATGACATAGAATAACTACTGACCCTTAGAAAAGAGGTCAAAGGTCAAAAATAGACGTATTACTAAAATGTCATATTAGTAAAATAACAGGAAAATTACCATGAACAAAAACAAATCTAAGAGGCTAATTTCAACTTATTGTGGCGGGTATGGGGGTTATTATTTATTCCAAGAGCAAAGAAGGAGGGGGAAATTCCCTTTCTGAGGGTCAAAGGTCTTTGACCCTGCACTAAAACATTATAAATTGTATCTCAGCAGCAGTATGTTTTTCATAGGCCTAGATGATCTTGGTGTCCAAATGCACAGAATTATACTAGGAGACAAACACAATATAAAATGGATTCTTCACCACCAAAATACGAGGTTAAAGGTCAAAATGAGCAATTGGGCGGGGGGGGGGATTAAAGTTCATTAGTGTCAACTAGTTTGTGTATGTAACGTATATGTGCATTTATAATCATGTTTGGTGTTTATTGGGAAGGAGCGTAATCATACATTCAGCCTACGTTTTGTATTATTAAAACAATTCTTGGTCACATGGGAAGGACATTAAATTGAAGGACGTCTAACGCTGGGTTATGTGGAATTGTTTTCTTTTTCTGTGAGACTATTAGGTTTTTTAGTTAAAGATGTAGTGCTTTTGCAAGAAAATAGCAAAGGGAAACCGGTTTATGCAGGCATACAAGGAATGATCAGTTTGTTGTTGTTTGTTTGATCAATCCTAGAGTTAGCTGCAGTGAATCAGAACTCATTCTACTATGGGAAGGGGAGAGTGTTTATGGAAGTTGTCACAAGTCAGAACTATTTCTCATCGTTTTCATTATTGTTTTGGAGATGCTGCAACAGTTCTGCTGCGTGAAGTATCGTAGGATTGTATGTTTGTTGCTGGTCTGCAGAGATAAATCTGTATATTTATAATTTGCTGGTATGCGAGCAGTGTGGTTGCGTAACTATATTGCCCAGAGCGTAATTCTTAATGTAAGTTTTTTCTTAGTGATATACGCTTCTGGGAAGTCAGTTCTGGCCACATTTTGTCTGCGAGATTGCAGTCGGTAAAGGAGGGGGGGGGGGGGGGTGTTTACGTGTACACGTTTCAAGAGAACACCTCCGTGTTTTTCATTATTTTCTTGAGACACGGTTCTGCTGACAAGTATCATATGGATTGTATTTGTGACTGGCAGAGTTAAATCTGTAATTGTACCTTATCTAGTGGGTATGCCCGGTATGCCAGAGAGTGGTTGTTTGACTGGCCTCTCCGGAGCGTAATTCTTAACTCTTTTTTTTTTTTTTTTTGGTTTGTGGTTCGTGTATGGCAACAGTGGTCCTTTTAGTTCACTCAGTGATGGATTATTACCGGTAATAATATGCCTTCCCCTTTTTCTCTCCTTTTTTGGAAGGGGAGCAGGGCATATTTTTTGTGCTATATTATGCACTTCACATCAGTCAACATTCTTTCAGTTTACTTTTCTTTTTCCTTGTTTTTATTTGTGTGTCGGTTTATACGACAGATTGCAAGGACAAATACCGGCTTTTGGGGGTATTGATCGAAAGGAAGGCATCTTGACTTATTTATTTTGTTTTAGTCTTGAGAGCCATTTCTTTGAACATTGTTTTGTTCTTCCAATAGTTCCAATAGGATTTGCACAATCTCATCATCCAGGTTGTTTTCTTCTTGGTTGGATTGTGGAGATGCTTTAGTCCTAGATCGAACTAGTTCATATTTTATGTTTTTGTGCCGTTTGTACAAGGGTTGGGTATCAAATAGCCTACATGTATTTAGGTATTCGTTTTCACTAATCCAGTGCCAGTGTTTGAGGAGGGCCCGTTTGAGAGCTGGGGGCGCGACTCGTGGGTAGTATGGTAGGACGAACACCAGTGGGGTAATGTGGTGTTTTGGGGGGTTTTTTTTCACGCTTAGAGTCCGCGGAAGGCTCGCCCCTTTGAGGAAGGGCTAGGTCTTCGTTTGTGTATCCGCGCTTTTTAAGTTGGTCCTTGAATAATTCAACCCTCTCCTCAAAGTCTTTTAAATGGGTACATATACGGTTGTTCCAGTCACTTCGTCCTTGATTAAGCTGCCAAATACCGACTTAGGGTGTGCTGAATCTCTCTGCTGTATACAAGACTTTCTGCAAGATGCACCAAACTCCTCTTCTTATTAATAGGAAACTGTTGGGACATCTCACTTCACTGGGGTAACTAGTCAGGGTACATGTAGGCTAACTAGGTGTTATGAGTAATCACTTCTTAAACAAAGACATAATTCATGTTGTTTTATGTTATACGTATATCTCTAGGGTGGTGCTTTGTGGATTCAATATGGGGCTTCGAATAATTACCTTTGACCTTTAAGGTCATATGTGGCGGTCAATTTGTATCCTACATTTATATCACAAGAATTTACATTTTTCTACTTCCAGTGTAATTATGACCATTTCGACACCAAGATCATACAAGTACATATGTTGTTGCCGAGATACAATTTATAGTGTTTTAGTCCAGGGTCAATGACCTTTGACCTCTGCTCCTAGAATAAATAATAACTCCCATACCCGCCACGTAAGTTAAAATTAGTCTCTTCGATTTGTTTGTGCTCATTTTTATTTAATGATAATTTTCCTGCTATAAATATGACATTTTAGTGATAAAATAGTTTTTTGACCTTTGACCTCATTTTCGGAGGTCAGGATTTGGTCCCAAGGGTCAATAATTATTTGATGTCATCTTCTTTTGTAATTCTGTGCATTTTGACACCAAGATCATCTATATACCATATTTTGTTGCTGAAATATAATTTTAGTGATTTAGGCAGGGGTCAATAACCTTTGACCTCTAATAAAAAAAGTTCCCCAACCCCTATCCCTCCTTCCTTTTTTTTGGTAGTTGTCCATACCCATACCCACCAAAATCAGTTGAAATTAGCTTCTTTTAAATTTTTTCACAGATTGGCTCAATATATGGCTAATTTAGGGTTACTATTTGGGGCATTGATCTGATGAGCGGGTGACAGAGTACCAGGTTCAATACAGCGATCACCAAACCACATGGCAGTATGTGATGCAGTCACATGAGACTCACGCGCAGGTAAACCAAATCAATAGCTTTCAATATTAGGATAAATTAAAGCCGTGGTGAGGAGGGGGAGACTGCGACGCAAGATGCCAGATACAGAACTTCATAATTATTGACTAAATTGTTGTCTTCTTTTCTGTTTCTGCAGACCTTTCCAGGCAAAATCGATCAAACCACACCGATCACCAGTCTGTTCGACCAGCCAATCAGAGCGCGCTATATCCGCATCGTACCGACTGCGTTCAACAGCCACCCATCGATGCGTATGGAACTCATCGGCTGCAAAAGTGTGTAGAGATTGTTTTCATTCCTTGTATAAAAAAATGTTGGATTTATTACGTGTATACAACTAGAGAAAAAATTGTAAAATGTTTGATGGCTTTAATATTGTTATACCACATTAAAGCAAAAGTATTTGTAACTACACTGAACACAAATATAAACGCCCACAAAAATATATACGCCCACAAAAATATAAACGCCCACAGAAATATAAACGCCCCCAAAATGATTATTTGTCTTGATTTGTAAACAACATTTGTGTCCATCTCTGCCAGTGAGGATTTGCTCAGTAATGCAGTGATTCCACCCACAACTGTTTACAAATCAAGACAAATAACAATTTTTGGGGCGTTTATATTTTTGTGGGCGTTTATATTTTTGTGGTAATTTTTTATTTATTTTTTTTTTTTTTATTTTTTTTTTTTGGGGGGGCGTATATATTTTTGTTCAGTGTATATCTAAAAAAAAAACGTAGCCAATTCTTGTTGTAAAGATATATTAATTAATAACACTAACTCCCCGTGAGATTATATTCTTGTTGGCTTGCATTCATTTTTAAGAAGAAACAAAAACCCAACAAAACAATGTCATTTCCAAAGATGCGTCTAAGAGGCGCATCTTTTGAAATGTTCGCTAAGTTCTACATGTGTTTGGTTTGTAATCAACGCACCCAAGTGGGTAAATGCCGTCAATAGGGGACGGGGCATTGTCCGACCGTCTTCCCTCTTTTGTTTGTACTCTAACGTTTTCGGATGATCGCCATAGGATTTGCACACGAGTCTGAATCGGGGACCTTTGCGGAATAGGGGACCCCATTGTTCCCTTTGTCATACGTCCCCTATTTCAATCAAAAACAAACGCAAGCGTTGAAACGACGCACACGCGCTAATTGGTCGGTCCCATGGGTAACGAGCGTAGCAACCTGAATCGACTAAATGGGATCGAAAGGGCGCGGCGCGCCCCGAATGTTTCTAGAATCTTCGAGTCAGGACTTCTGTTCAGTTATCTAGTCATGTGTCACTGTTAGGTAACAATGGTTGTGTGGGTAGGGACACAAGGGGTCCGTTCTGCCTTAACTCGATCGTGATGGGTATTTATGGTCAGATGCTTTGTTTTCCTAGACTAAAATACTTGACTTGACTAGAATAATTCTGTTCAGTTCTTGGAAAGCAAACAAGGCCCTGTAACAAAAGGTAATGTGTAATTATAATTTCAAAGTCAGTATTTATTCTTAAAACCAAATTTTGTTTACGTCCCCGACTAAAGGATTTGTTGACTATTTTGACAATGTAATGTAAACGATTGTGACTAATGTATTGTAAACTATTGTGACTAGACCATTATGACGTCCGGGTCGCCGCTGATCAGGCAAGCAGACTTATATGTTCTAGCATAACCTGCATGGCGGCTGCCGCTCGCACCGAGGGAGGAGAACGGTGTCACCCTAAGTCTTGCTGTCTATAATAGCATGTAGGCCCTTGCTCTATGATTCTAGTCAGCTTTTTCAGCACCACAGGTGTAGCATGAATTTCAGACTCTATGAAATACGGACTTATTGACAGTATTGCACATGCTTAATTAAGTGAGGATCGTGAGAATAATTAGGAGAGCGACCGGTCACTAAGAGGGTTTAACCAATAATAGGGAAAATGAATCCGATTTTCACAGGAGTCTGATTTTCATACGACACCTGTATGATGCTCGCACTCTTTTAATAGAGGTTTCCGAACCTCGATTTCTTCACCAATTTGGCTTTGTGAGATTTGTAGGCCTTTGATTTG
This sequence comes from Crossaster papposus, assembly GCA_037893245.1. NCBI lineage: Eukaryota > Metazoa > Echinodermata > Asteroidea > Velatida > Solasteridae > Crossaster > Crossaster papposus. Next base: position 242,733 of record JBAIAA010000313.1, read on the forward strand.
AGAAAACTCCCAAGCAATAGGCTTAAAGGTAAGAAACATTATGGCATAACTTACAAAATGACGCTGCAAAAATGTATATAATGTCTATCATTTCTGGTGCCAGAAATGTAGCCAAACTGCAAATGCAGCCGATTTGGGAAAATGTCGATGATCGTGGTACATGTGTAATACCAATACATGTAATTATAAAGTGTTAATAAAATATAAAACGAACAAGAAAATTCTTGAGTTAGCCTTTTTGTGTTTGTATCTACGAATAATTTGACAAAAGATGTCACAATTTTGAAGTAATATAATATGACCAAACAGAGTTTATTCTGCCCATCCATCCACCCCCCCCCCCCCCCCCCCCCCCACACCCCGGGAAAATATCCAGATGATGCACAACACAAAATAGGTGAGTTATTATTTCAAGATGTATTATCTGAGCATCAGAGACCTTATAGATGGATTTTGCGACGGGACCTTGTACGGCGATGCCTACACACGACAGTCATCCGACAGCTTTAGGCCCAGGACCTCAAAGTCTTCAACTACTTTGTCTCCAAGGATGCAGATCGGGTGGTAAAGGATGCCCATGAGACCGACAGCAGGTACAGGAGCAAGACCCACCGGCCTCTGGAAGGCATCCTGATTGCCGTGAACAAACAGGAAAGCAGTTCATGACGCAGAAGTACTCTTCAGTTGAGGTCAGTGAACGGGCTTCCACCCTGGTGGTCCATGGTTCGAGTCCCATTTAGGCGTCAGTGTAACGTTATCGTAATCAAAGTCTGCATCCAGTGAAAAAGGCTGCACTTCATCGCTGGAAACCTGGAAAATGTTAGGAACAAACACAAAATCATCATTACCCTTAATTAGTTACTGGTACAGTTCGCATTGAATGACGTGTATACATGACTACAAATGACGAATAAATACGTCACGGGCAAGGCTGGAGATATCCGTCAGCGAGCGAAGCCAAAAATATCAGGGTGTGCTACCTACAGATAGCGGCCTGAACCTGTACAAAAACAATCCTGTGCCTGGGCCCGGTGGCCCCGGTCAATGTCAAAATAATTCCGACACGAACTAGTTAATGGTGAGAAATAGTAAGTGACCATTTTTTTGTTCGACTATTGTTTAATCGGTCTCCACAAAGTAGCAAATTTAGGGAATACCTCTAATCTAGTTTCTGATTGTGGGTCTTCTTTTGCAGCTACAGCTTCTGAACATCTGGTTGACATCTCGAGTTCTGTTCGATGGACTGCATCATTTGAGAGAGATGAGACTCCTTCCTGCCTCTCCTCAGCCTCGGCCTCTCCGGGAAGAGTCCGCATCTCGCTTTCTCCCCCTCCTCCTTCTCCGAAGACTTCCAGATGAGCTTGTGGTGTCTCATCTTTGTTGTATTTTCCTTCGTCTTCTTCTATTCTCTGGACAAGTTGTCTAGTGAGCTTCACGGGCGAGGAGGCAGCGGAGCCGTCAAGAGTTCCGAATGACGACTCGTATCGACAGGAGGCGAATTCCTCGTCATTGTCGGGTTCGTCTTCTAGGAGCCCGGCATCGTCGACAAAGTTGTCCATCTGTAATCAGAAACGCCCGAGTCGTTGTCGAGTCGATCACGAATCAAGTGTCAAGTTGATAAGGGTTGATAAAAGGGCCATTTTATATATGTAGGGTCGAAAACATGACATTTAAGACTAGTTTTCAAGTGGGATTTTGTATCGATTTTTTGTTAGACTACTCAAGACCGGACTTGTGATGTACTTGTGCATCTGTCATACCTGAACAAATTTGGGCCCTGCAAGTAACTCCGTTGACTGACGTGTTGGAGCATAGTGTCCTTCACCAAGTTCCTGCTTGGGAATTATACAAAAAACAGGTTCATTAATATTCATTATTAAAAGAGATGAAAATCACAAATAACCTAGTTTCACTGGATAATGGTTAAATTTATTTTGGTTCTGTAGCATTCACACAAATAAACCACTGAGGGAAAATAACTAGTGTTATATCACTTTAGTTTGAAGAGGAAGCAGGATTTGAGCCAGTGACCTTCAGATTCTTCAATGCTCTACCAACTGAGCTATCCAGACCTATGTTCAAAGCACCCAATTCACTAGTCATTTGGGAGGAGGGGTGATGGGGTGATGGAGGGGGTGATAGGGTGAAGAGGGGGTGATGGAGGGATCGAGGAGGGGGTGATAGGGTGAAGAGGGGGTGATGGAGGGATCGAGGAGGGGGTGATGGGATGAGTAGAGGGTAAGGATGGGGTGAGGAGGGTGTGATGGGGGTGAGGAGGGGGTGAGGGGGTGATGGGATGAGTAGAGGGTAAGGATGGGGTGAGGAGGGGGTGATGGGGTGAGGAGGAGATTGGGCGGTTCGTCTTGCCTCGGTTGCAATTTCATCCTTTCCGTTGCCGTCTCTCATTTGTCTAAGATCTCCAATCAGGTTCATCTCCCTGCATGACCGTTGACCTTCCACTGCGTCGCTCTTCTTCCTCAGCATCTTCTGCAGCTGTTGAGCTTGGTGCTCTACAACATCCTCTGTGTGAATAGAACAATCAGGTCATCACAAGCTATCACAAGTTAATCACAAGTTAATCACAAGCTATCACAAGCAATCACAAGTTACCACAAGAGCGCATTGTTGATGTCAAAATAAGGGCACGTGGAAGTCGCCATGTTGGAGCCTCGTTCCTAACTACTATGCAAGATAATTGGTAACAAATCCTAATTTTTTTTGTATAAATGTTTTGTACTCATCAAGAATATCATTTAATCATTTGTTGTGTACTCATCAAGAAAATTATTCAAGTCGCATGATGGTATTTTGATGTTATGTTAGAAGGTGGCTATAGTTATAGATAACTTTCCGGTAATAAATAAAGCAAGTGTTAGACAAAATAATTGTTGGATGACACTTTATAATACAAGACGTTAACAGCGTCAAGCGTTCCAAGAGGGGTGTTGATTGTTCGATTTCAGCTAATTTCCGAGATAGTAGTTCAACGTGTACCGTATACGTACGTATTTTCCCGCTAAATATCCCACCTATTTCCCGCCCGGTACATTTCGCTTTCCATCTCTACTGCAATATACAATAAAACTTTTTGTTCTCTTTTCGGCACGGCTGCATTCTAGCCAGCAGCGGCCGTCTGTTGCCATGACAAGGAAAACAGATAAAGGAAATAAACAATCTCCAAAAATTGTTCGATATTGAAGGTCGGCGAATACTTTCCGCCCGTGATTTTATATTAAAAAAACAACCAGTTGCCATGGTTTTGCGTGCATTTACAGACAACTCGCCATTATGAGTTAGTCTTGCATACGCACTGTGGACCTCCGAACAATATAGGTCCACACGATGCGGGAAGAGGTTACGGTTTGTGGACTTGCACACGTCCACAATCCGTTTTTCAGTTTCCGAAAAAGAGCGCTAGAGGAAAAACGGGTTAGGGTTATATATAGAAAAGATAGAAGGGACAGCTGAGAGGCCCATAATCCAAATTTGAGGGTAAATTTGTTTTGGGGAAGCGAGAAAAATGAGTATTTAGTCAAAGTTTGTTAACTACACGAAGACAAAGGAATGTCCCCAGTGCGTATGTAAGGTAAAGCTTGATGTTCGCAAGGGTATGTACAGACAACACCACATTTTGTTAGTTTTTTTCACCGTGCCGTGGGCCTATATAAGTTCTTAGACATAGTGCGGTTTCATTTATAGCGTTTCTCCCGTCAAAATGGGAGGAAATCTTGGGCCACTGGCTCTGTGGCTTGTTGCTGCATTTGCTTCAGAGGGTAAGTTATATTCAAAGAATTCCGATATACGTAAACAAATTCGTTACCTTGTCGAATATGAGTTCTTACAGCTGTCCTGTTACATGGGGTAATAAACCATATTTATCTTTAACATCTTGCTCTGCACGTTTATATCAATCAGTTCATCCTAAATACCATAGTTGTGGTACTTAATAAATTATGATTAAATGTAGTCAAAATTACAAAAGCAGTTTATCCTAATGTTGATAAAGTTGACAAAAACTTTCATTTTCGTTGAAGTCCATGACTATTTTTGCATTCTATAGCCTCACTTTAAATATTTGTTTTATTAAATGTGGCATAAAATATTAAGGTAAATGTTTAATCAACACAATTGTATTATTCATCTGAGAAGACTGGTATTAATTCAAAATAGGAGAATAATGGTCATGTTGATTTTGTTGGAAGGTATGCGCCCTTCGTTGGAAATGTGAAAGCAATGCAAGAGTGGCAGTTTTGGTAGTGTTATCATCGTTTTTGTTTTTGTTTAATGGCCGCCAATAATGCTTGTTACCACATAATTTATCCAGTAACAATCATATTGGCGGCCATTGTAAACAAAAAAGGAAGAAGTAAAAACACCGAAAAACTGCCACCGCCCACGCTGCAATGCTATCACTTATTTCCAACTCTGGGTGTGCATATCTCTTGCAAAAAAAACACGGTAGGGGCATTACTCCTACCGAATATTGATTTTAGATTTTTACACTAATATGATTTTATTTTCTCTTTTGGCAGCAACAGCTGTGTGTCTGAACCCAGGGCCTCTTGGAATGGAGGATAAGACAATCACCAAGGATCAGATCAGTGCATCCAGTAGTCGTGAATGTTGTCCTGCCCGGAGGGGACGACTGAACCTTGGCGGTGTTTGGTCACCAAGGAGGTATGTATCAAAGGGAACTGTAGTTAACCGTCGCTTATTAGCACCCATCACTATAAAAGGAGTCGCCAATGATGTACGCACAAAATGCCAAGATTTTAGACACCGCCGTACTGCATAAGCATGACAAACGCATACACCCACATTTCTGTTTTACTTTTCAGACTACCCTATTTTATTACCATTTTATTGCTGTAGTATAGGTTGTCCCAGCTATTTATACAAATATATTTTTCATTCAAATTTGTTCAACTCTGGCACATTAAATTTCGTCCGAGAAAAAATAGCAAATGAAATTATGTGTTTGTTCACGGAGGAAAGTCAACCTAGCACTGACAGTAAACCTAGAAAACAACAACTACCGGTAACATTAATATAAAGTGTACTAAAACTTGAAAGATCAAAAGTCTTGAAGAGGGTTCAGTAGTTTAATTATTTGTTTGCCAATTTCTCTCCTGATCAACGTGGGTTTAATTGCGGAGCGTGTTCACGTCATTGTTCTTATCTCTCTTCACTCTTGGTGCACACCCAGTAAACACAAAACGTTTAAAAAACGTTTTTTAAACGTTTAAGTAGGTCCGCTAGGTCTTCGTCCTAAATAAACGTTTACAAAACGTTATTTAAACGTTTAATTAGGCCCGCTAGGTCTTCGTCCTAAATAAACGTTTAAAAAACGTTTTTTAAACGTCCGCTACGTCTTGATTTTTAACAAACGTTTAAAAAACGTTTGGAGAACATCTAATTTTGACCTAATATTTGCCCCAAAGCAAAGGTTTTTTTAAAACGTTTACAAAACGTTTACGAAACGTTTCAAAAAGACGATTTTTTTTCTGGACGTTTAAAAAACGTTTTCTTTACGTCCAAGTCAAATAAAAACTAATTGTAATTAATTATTGTTTTTTAATATTATGATTTAATATGATTATTATTTTGATGATTAAATTGAGTAGCCTAATGATGGTGATTATGATGATGATTATGATTATGATGATCGATGATGATTATGATTATGATGATGATCATGATCGTCATCCTCATCGTGTGGCCCATATGGTCGTCGTCGACGTCGTTGATGTACGTAATTGTTATATTTTGTGACATCGATATCATGCGGTGCGCCGGCGCGGCCTGGCTGGCCGCCTACGTACAGCGTGCATGCCATCGTTTATATTCAAACGCTATGTTGGATGTTCTTGAAAGGTTTTCTGAACGTTCTGAATAGGTTTTCTGAACGTTCTTAAAAGGTTTTCTAGACGTTCTTAAAAGGTTTTCTGAACGTTCTTAAAAGGTTTTTTGAACGTTTTTAAAAGGTTTTCTGGACGTTTTTAAAAGGTTTTTTAAACGTCTAAAGGTTTTCTAGACGTCCTAAAAAGGCACTGCAAAAACTATGGTGTTAAAATTTTAACACCAATGTTTTTTTAATCTTTTGGAATGAACATTGGTGTTAAAATGAAGTAAAATGATTCTTGAAGTATTAGTTTCAAATCAAGTACTGGTGTTACGTACTTTTGGTGTTAAATTTGACCTAGTGCGCATGCGTGTGTGAAATAAAGCCCTATGATTGGTCGATAAGGAATTATGGTATATGTTAACAATAGTCGGTTAAATTGTTGTATTTAGTCCAAAAACCCATTTATTTTACCATAATATGTAATTATTTAAACGATTCCATGATTGAATTTTGATTTTTGTGCAAACATAGTTAAAAATTTGCACTTTTATTCGTTTTCAAATTTTGACATTATTCATAAAAACTAGCTGCGACTTCGTCGTGGACAAAAAAGCGTAGTATAAAACTAACAACGGCAATGGCTATGTGTGTAGTACGTATTCAGTAGGAATAGATTATTATTGTATATGGATGTGTAATAAGTCAGTTCTTTGTAATATTTCATTACGTAATTTGTCCATGCAGTTAATATGTACAAAATTATAGTGTTAAAACGGTATGATCCTCAAACTGGTGTTATTCAACACCCACATTTTTTGCAGTGTAGACGTTCTTAAAGGGTTTTCTAAACGTTCTTAAAAGGTTTTCTAGACGTTCTTAAAGGTTTTCTAAACGTTCTTAAAAGGTTTTCTAAACGTCTAAATGTTTTCTGGAGAGCTGGTCTGGAAAACGGATACGAGACAAGGTTTTAAATTGGTTTTTTAAACGTTTTAAATTGTTTTTTTAAACGTTCAATAAAAACGTTTTTTAAACGTCCAAAACCTACCACAAAAAAACGTTTACAAAACGTTTTTTTTTGAACGTTTAAAAAACCAATTTAAAACGTTAAAAAAACGTTCAGAAAACGTCCGATTGTTAGCTGGGCAGTAACGTCGATTCCTGGATCCAGGTGAACCTGACTGAAAATACTGTGGTGTCTGGTGTCATCACAAAAGGCTGGTTGTACTATAGTGATGGATGGGTAAAGAAGTACAAGGTGGCCTATCAGAAAAATGCCGCATCTGCACTTGAACACGTGACCGATGCAAACGGAAACGTCAAGGTAATGTTATTTTAATGTTGCTGCCTTGACCCGCAACATTTTGCCTTTTACTTTTATCAGAAACTGAGGGCATTGGCGTACCTCAGAACAGTTCCCGCCTTTATCAAGTTTTACCAATGGGTAAAAACTACAAAGAATTTTTACTTTAAATTTCAAAGTGAACAAAAGAAATTGGCAAGGCGGGACTCGAACCTGCGACCTCCGGGATACCAATCCGGCGCTTAACTAACTTAGCTATTTTGCCCTATGTTTTCGGTCTCTCGAATTGTCAGTATCTTTGTTTAAGGCGCTAGTCGAAAGTCATTAACACCAGAATGCCGTGAGTAGCACCATCGAACAATTTGGGAGGCTGTCAACAAAATTCGTCTTATATCAATCAATTTCAAACGTTATGCTAACTAAATTAGTCCAGTGTGTGACTGAGTCAAGCACACATCGGACTAATTTAGTTAACATTAAGTTTGAAATTGATTTGTTTCAGACAAATTCGATCTGTGAATGATGCCTTTCTGCAACAGCTTAGATAAATTCGATCTAAAGTGACCAAAATTTGAAATTGAACTTTTGAATTTTATTCAAATTCATTTTTCAAATTCAATTTCGTCCAAGGACAAGTTTCACACGCTTTTAATTCACCAAATAAATTTCGTAATTTACCATTGAATTTAGGTCACTCCAAAGTTAGGTTACTCCATCTAAAAAATGGCTTCAGAATATTCGTCATTACAGATCAAATTTGTTTAAGCTGTTGCTTAGACGATTTTGATTTGTAATGACGAATATTTTTGACATGTTGTCAACAAAGGGTGACCAAACGTTGAAATTGATTGATAAAGAATTGTATTGGTATGGTTAAAGCGTGTGATTTGTTTTTCTGTGACGAAATGTGAAATTTGGTGAATTTGAATCTAAAATGTTTTAAAATAGCGGGGAAAACCTATAATTTTGGGGAATTACCTCCCCTCTTCCAGTATTGTCCCGATTATAAAAAAATAATAAAACGTATAATCTTTGCTTTTGTTGCAGGAGTTCAATGGTAACACCGATGTGACCACCGCTGTCACTATTATGTTTGATGAAAGCGTGCTCGCGACTGTAGTGCGTATTGAGCCTACTGATTGGCAACGTTATGCTTTTGTTATGTCATGTTTTTAATTTGTCCCTATCTAAGGGTATTTTTCCCGATAAACTTAAAACGGCAAAAGTGACTCCTATATTTAAAACTGGAGATCGCTGTGAAACAGGCAACTACAGGCCTATATCTGTTTTATCGTGCTTTTCAAAATTACTTGAAAAACTAGTTTATATTAGAACATCTTCTTTTGTATCTAAATTTGACATCCTGTATAACGGTCAGTATGGATTTAGGAGTAATTATTCTACTGACATGGCCGTAATGGACATGATCCATAAGATAACTAAAGGTTTTGAGAATAAATGTATATCTATTGGTGTCATGATATTTTACTACATAAGCTTAATTTCTATGGTATAAGAGGGACTCCATTAAACTGGTTTTGTAGTTATCTCTCCAACAGGAATCAATATACTAAACTAGACTCATGTTTCTCTTCTATGAGTACAATTACATGTGGAGTACCGCAGGGATCTCTTCTTGGCCCATTGCTCTTCTCATTATATATAAATGATATTTGCCAAGCTTCGACATTATTCTCTTTTATTCTTTTTGCTGATGACACTAACATATTTTACTCGAGTAATAACACTGACTTAGAAACTATTGTTAGTCGTGTTAATATTGAATTAGCCAAGGTGTCAATTTGGCTTTAGTCTAATAGGCTGTCACTTAATTCAAAAAAATGTACATTTATGGTCTTTCGAAATAGAAAAAAGAAGTTGAGTACATCCAATTGTCAAGTTAAAATTAATAACGAGCCTATACTGCAAGTGTCACATACTAAATTCCTTGGTGTCTATATTGATGAATGTCTTTCTTGGAAATTCCATATAAAGGAATTAGAAAACAAAATTTCCAAAAATATAGGCATCATGAGTAGATTAAAGTACACTCTTCCATCAAGCATTTTGCGTACTTTGTACTGTTCATTAATTCTTTCTTACCTTTCTTATTGTAACGTTATTTGGGCTAACACGTACAAGTCAAATCTTGATAGATTGATTAAACTGCAGAAAAGGGCAATTCGTATTGTATCTAAGGTCCACTTTAACGAACATACCACTCCTTTATTTAAGAAATACAACCTTTTGTCTCTTAACAATATCAATGTCTTTCAACAAGACGTTTTTATGTATAAATTTATAAATAACCAACTTCCTGAATCGCTACATAACCTGTTTCAACGTAACAGATCTATACATAATTATAATACTAGGACTGCATCCAAAATACACATACCTCTTGCTAGAACAACTCTTTCTCAACATACTATTTTTTTCTCTGGACCCAAAAATTGGAATTATCTCATCGTCTGTAAGTAATTGCCCTTCAATCAATACGTTCAAATGTAAATTGAAATCATTCCTACTCAACTCCCAGAGTAGTTAATTTATTGTCATCTGTTAAGTTATTTTAGCCAATAATAATCCGTTTTGCTTAATATCAAGTCCATACTTAATATGTTTAACCGATCCATGTATTATTTAATTATGTGATCACGACTAAATATTGTAATCAGTGTTTTTGTATTATCCTGTCCTGTTCTGTAGGGCACATCCGCCACAAGCTTTTGCTTTCTAGGATGATGCCTCCACATTTGTTTTAATGTACATGTATTATTCAATGTAATTAAGAGTAAGAATGTGGAAATAAATGTTCTATTGAATTGAATTGAATTGAATTATCTGCAATTGGAGTTGCTGGGATGTCGCCCTACTTAATTTGGCTAAATAGATGATATTCTGAAACTGAGTACTAATTGCACATTGCACTAAGATGAGGTTTTAACTAAAATTCATTACCCAACTATCCAGAATAACCGCTATAGACAAGTTAACAAGGGTAAACTTCCTGTGCGTTCATCGTGGCTGAAAAACAAAACAAAGAAAACAAAGAAAACATCTGAAATACAGCTAAAAAAGTCCAGGGCAAGATTTGATCCGGATCAGGGTACCATATGGGCCTGAAACTTTTCTCGGTTAGAATGACACTTTTCCGGGTCAAAATGACCCCTAAAAGGAGCCAACGAAAAGTCATTCTGACCCGGAAGATCTGGTGTTAGGCCCCTGATCTGGATCAAATCTGACGTGGGACTTTTTAAAGTGTATTTCAGAGATGTTCTTTGTTTTGCTTTTCAGCCACGATAAACGCACAGGATGTTTAACCTTGTTTGTCCAGACGATACAAAACATTGCCCTCTGGCTCCGCCCTATAACGCACACAGTTGATCTATTTCTAGATAATTTGGTAATGAACTTGTAGGCCTCATTTTAATGCAATAGGCAAGCACTCAGTTTCAAAATAGCATCGATTCTGCCTTCAAATTTTAATGCTGTTCGAGCGGATAATAATTTAGATGATTTTTTTGTTGAAATTGCATGGCGCAAGAGTATTTTTTTGGGGGGCGTAATTAGACAACAACATTTAACAATATTTAGACCAGCCCTAAAGTTCGCGCGAAACCAAACGATGCAGTGATTAAGTATTAGACGCTTATTTGACGAAATTTACCGAATTGCGGCACTATATATGACTACAACTAAAATATACTATTTAGTGCGGTGAAAATATTGCCCTTAAACACAGTTTCGTTGTGTGCTTATATAGCTTGTGAGAAAATAAACATATTTATGTATTGATTTTGAAAACGTTACTTTCTGTACAAGACGTCTAAACTATATTCTGATTATGAGCGTCGGTCTAGATCATTTGGGAGTAATGGTTACTTTAAAACCATTTTATTTTAAAATATTATCGTCTTACTCAGTGGTTCAATATTATACTTGTTTATCTGAATACATATTATGTAAAAACTTGTACCGCGTAAACAAATCATATTTATCTTTAACATTTTTCTCTGCACGTCTATAACAGTTCATCTTAAATTGATACACACATATTAATAGTTGTGGCACTTAATATGATTAAATTGACTATTTAGCACAGTCCAAATTACAAGAGCAATGTACTCTAATTTTGAAAATTTGTTTGACAAAAACGTTCATTTTTGTAGAAGTCCAAATACTATAGGTCTTGAGTATGAGAACATATTTTTCTGAAGTAACGGCTACGCTTACATTACTGTCCACAGCATAATTATAGCTCATTCGTTCGATATATTAACTCACCACTTATTAAAGAAAACTGCCGAAAAAAGGTTAACAGAAAGTAATCAAGTTCAAAACCTCACTTTTTTGATTGCCGTTGTTATGCACCGCGTGTGGAGTAGTTACGAAAGAGAAGAAAATGTTACAGTTTTATGTGACAACGTTCAATATGCAATGGACCTTATTCACAAGAAAGCCATTTTGGTTGTGTTCCCTGTGTGCGTTTTATGAATTGTAAACTGTTGAATGGGATGGTGTCAGACTATTTTTGCGTGTTAGCCTCACTTTCAATATTTTTTTTAAAATGTGGCACAAAACAATATGGTAAATGTTTAATAAAAAAACAAATATTCATTTGAGAAGACTGGTATTAATTGGTAATTAACTTTAGGTCATTTCTATCCCCAAGTTCAAAACAAGAAATTGTTGCTTCACTTTCAATTCAATATGGCCGACTCGTGAATAAAGCCCATACTCTTAGACATTCGAAAAATATAATATTTATGCCTTGTTCATTATTCATATAAAACATGTAGATAGAGATGACACTAATAATTTGTCTACATATTAGAAGTTAATAAAATTGGTTAGCAATGTGGAATACAAAGTCGTAAATTTGTGGAATTCCTGGCATTGAGAGTTGTAAAGAAGATTTTGTTTTAAAGGTGGTATGCCACCTGATATTTCTATCAATGTATTTTTTTGCATGCCTGACTATGCATCCTTGGCAACAAACGTAGAGGAATTTGACGTCACTGCTCCAACGCGAGTTGAATAATAGTCTGAACAAACCGCATTCTGTTTGGCCCAAACCCCGGGGAGTAAATGCACTTATAATCACTTATTGTTTTTAAAGAATACAGTGATCCAGTGAATGTCCGACACCATTCTGAAACAACAGACAAGCAATGCTAACCGTCAGCAACAGATCATTTGCGACCAACTCTGTTTTCGTTTTATTTAAAAGTTGCGCGTTTATGTAATACTTAAAATATTTTGCGCAATTCAACTCAAAATAAAAGTCTTACCACTTTAGTGTTTTACGCATGGATGACCTGTCACAGAAGCGTTTCTTCAGAACTGGTATGGTTTCTGTGGTTACAGGGTAGATCAGGGAGTCTATTCTTTTAGTGTAATTTATTAATGGCTTTGTTGAAAGTTTTTAACATCTGCCATTTTAGTCTACTCGCTCCGTCTCCATTAAGAGGCATCAGTGTCATGTTTTTGTCAACCCTTTCGTATATATATAATGCCGCATCGTATCATCATTGATTAATGATTTTATAGTTAATGGCATCGTTTAATTATGTATTGTAGCAGCTTAAAACTCTCGTAGCTTATATAGCTACCGCAGCACTGAAATAGAGCACACGTACTTCTAGTGTGAGACACACCGCACACGTATGTATGACATTAGGCACACGGTCAGGGTATGCCATGAGAAAGATATTTGGATATATGGCATTCGCAGATTTGTCCTTCGAAAATTATAGGTAGAATAACCAGCAATTTTCAAACAGCTTGTTTTTCTACCTCATGAGACATTTCTTCAAAGGACCAATCGGCGATGGCCCTGTTGCCAAATATCTTTCTCATGTCGTACTCTGAAGGTGTATTCGCCAAATTTCATGCTTGTATCATCAAAGGCGCAATCACATCACCTATCTGCTGTACTAAACAGGCGAGTTGGTCTTTCCAATATACCCTGGTTCTCTTCGAAATGTTGTCTCTCCAATAACCTTAGCCCGTTCGCCGTTGTTGCGCGCAGCTAGCTCTGCCAAGACGAGATGGTGTAGTGTTTTGTACCTGGGAACATACGCCCATTACCCATCAAAAGATTCAATTGTCAATCATTGCAGCTCAGCTGGGAGCGAGAATGGACGGAGCAGTAACTTGGATTCTGATGCCATCAGCAATGACGGGTACGTTTTAGTTTTCTACATTAAAGGATATGTACAACATTTTCTTTTGGTGTAATTTTCAAAAATATCGTATTTTCAGTTTTCACGAAGAGACGAATTATAATTTGTCCCTAGACAGAGCGTAGATAGAAATAACATTGCTCCGAGTGCAAAAACACCGTGGGATCCCATTAATTTAAAAGGCATAGGAGTAATTTGTTTCACGCCAACTGACTTGTTGCCTTCGTTGCATCATCTTTAATCAATTCGACCCTCTGAGTACGTTTCGTTTTTTCGTTAATTGCCTAGACCAACCTTGATTGCTAATGAGGAGTCTGTGTCTGTTACTAGAATCTGTGTCCGTTTGTACGCAGTGCCGCGCTGTTTCATAACGATTCGTGACTGTTTACGAACGAGATGCTATTCATTGTTTAGATTCAAGGTGATGTTTTCGTTAGTTTCAAGACGGTGTTTTTCTTCAGCTAGAAACTGTAATTACCAGGGAATGCTCATTGGCTGTTACGTGGCAAACTACGTACGTTTGAGTACTCCCCGATATACGACGAACGCTAACGAAGTGTTCAGCATTTCGTCTATAAGATACGGTTTCGAGCTACGATTTATTTAGTCTCTTTCCTGTCAGTCTGATCGTCGTTGCGTAGCTGCCTATTAAAGCTGCGTTGGTGTATCGATCGTTGAAGTCGCTGATGAATAAATCTAAAACGGAATCTCGATCTTTGCATTATCGGGCAAAGCTTTGGTTTAGTTTAACGTTGAGGCGCTTCCCGATTGTTGTCGAGTTATAAACGTGCGTATAGTAGCACTTTAGTTGGCTGGCATTGGCGTGAGTCGTTGATAATTACATCCTATACCGGATTGCCGGGATTGGTGCTCAGAATTCACCTAAATCTTGGAGAATGGATGGAGCAGCAGCTTTGGTGCTGATGCTGTCAACAATGACAGGTAAGATGTATTATCTGTGACATGTTGTATTTCCTCGAATTCTTGACCTGTTTGTGAGCATTTATAGAGAATCTCCATCAGGATCAGGGGCGTAGTGTGTTATTATTATTTATTTTTTTCTGGTAATGAAACTAAAGATTCCTCAAAAGCACCCTAGGCACTGTAAATGAAGAAACCTGTAAAGAGAAGACAATGAGAAGAAGGTACAGCTTTGGAGGTGTGGGAAAAACCCACGGAATTAGGCAGGGACGGAAAACCCAATCCACACTTCACAACAAGTTGACTTTGCCCTCACAAAAACATCATCAATCATGGCCCAGTGAAAGCTGTTTAGAGTCACAGAAAATAAAAACAACGGCTGTTTATTATCGCAGAAAGGTCTTCAGTCTGTATACTGTACTTAGGTTGTCTCAACTGTTTCAAACAGTATTTTATACGCGAAATCAAAAACTGCCCTTCCGCATGGGCACCTCCGCGACGCGGTTTTTTGCTTTGCAGCTCGCAGGGATAACCCTTTCAGTACAAAGGCATATTTTGTCACTATGCTTAGGTTACCACAGTAATATACATGATATGACCAGTTAGTGACCAAGCACTTTTTGCCAAGTTTTAGTGTATAGCGCCCTCGCAAGGCAAAGAAATGAAAGGCCACTCTTCTTTGAAGTGGTGTTGAATCATAATGGATTGACAGTACCCCCAAAGCAATGACTATTAGATTAATTATTATTGGCCTGTGAGAAGTTTTTTTTGGAAGGGGTGGGAAGAATTCCATATCCTATCCCCACTTTTTTTGCCCTTAATATGACTTGACAACTACCAAGGAGTGTAAATCTGATGAAGAAACACTAATTTAGGAGTGAGAAAATTTCAATTTTTTCTTCGAAAATACTTAGATCTTTTTTAGATTTACTTAGATTTTATTCAAAATGAAGGAAATCCGGACTATGGAGGTAATTGCACAAACATACAAAATGGGTACACTATGGATGCAGTTAAAAGTTCAAATGAAGGCTACCCCCCCCCCCCCCCCCCCCCCCCCAACTCAATGTTGGGTTGGCGGTGTGTGCATCATTACTCCAACATTGGAATGGGGGGGGGGGGGGAGTGGGGAGGGGGGAATGGGAGGGGGGACCACAATAAAACTTGCTCGGGTGAATGCTCATGACAGACTATGAAACTTCTCAAATCATGGTAGTACACACATTGGTTTGTCACACTGTTTACAAATCATGCGAGTTTGTTTCCGCTTGGCTCTGGTACTGCAAACAACACAGTTGCGCTTTTTGCTGGCATAAATTCTCCCAGGATAGTGATGAGTCGGAAAGCGGCTGGAACCACGTGACACTTGACTGGCATGCTGAGCTGGGTTGTGCTTCCAAGTGTAAATAAGATTTATTAAGAAGTATATTACTTATCTGAAAGTAAACAATGATTCTAGGCATCCAGCTAAATTATTGTGCTAGATATGCTGTAATTGTTTTGAAAACTTGAATTTTATAAAGACAAATTTGCGATCGCCGGACGGCGATCGTTAAAAAAACAAGAACAACTTAAGAATAACTGCCTGAAGATTGAGGTTTTAATAAACGTCGGGTAATTTAATAGCGGCATCGCTTAACACATGAGTTGTCGCGTTACAAAGGTTTGTGTTTCCCGCTAGAGGTTTTTAGGCCGAAATCGATTAAGTGGATAGCAACAAATATTCTGGCGAGGTTAATATTGTCAAAATCAGTTTCAATCATTAAGATTACGAAAATCATACAGGGGAATATTTGACCCAAATCGTATTTTCAGTTTTCACGAAGAGACGAATTATAATTTGTTATTGTTTTTTAATAGGTATATTTTTTAAGTTTTAGATCTCACCTTTCTCTACGTTAATATATGTGTGCTTTAAAAATAGGCGATTTTTATATTTTTTTTAAGTGACCAAATTAAAACCTGATTTTCTCAAAACCAATGTTCAACTCCCCGTGGCCAAATTCGTTTCTTTTTGTAGAAGCGTGTGAAACTGAAGAAATTTAGTGTGAGAGTTGCTATGACGAATTTGAATAACAAATGTTTTAAAATAGCCGAGTAAACCTATAGGATGCAGGTTGAGTATTTTTTCCTCAGGTGCACGACGTCGGGTATCATGTTGGGTACAACGAATTCTTCTGACTACACCGTTGGGATCCCAGTAATTTGTTTCACGCCAACTGACTTGTTGCCTTCGTTGCATCATCTTTAATCATTTCGACCCTCTGTGTACGTTTCGTTGTTTCGTTAATTGCCTAGACCAACCTTGATTGCTAATGAGGAGTCTGTGTTTGTTACTAGAAGCCGTGTCCGTTTGTACGCAGTGCCGCGCTGTTTCATAACGATTCGTGACTGTTTACGAACGAGATGTTATTCATTGTTTAGATTCAAGGTGATGTTTTCGTTAGTTTCAAGACGAAGTTTTTGCTTTAGCTAGAAACTGTAATTACCCGGGAATGCTCATTGGCTGTTACGTTGCCCGCTTCTAGCGTTAGCTCCACCCATGCTGTAAACTTGCGCCAATTATAAATGTTTCTACTTTTCCGCAAGTGCAGGCTCGTTCTTGATTGGATGTAGGCTGGCTATGACGTCAGCCTGGTCTGTGGTCTGCGGCTACTTAGCTGACGTGGCAAACTGTTGCCCATACTTTAAAAACAAAAACCACCCAATTCAAGCTGAACAGGATTGACAGACTGTAAAACACTGTGATTCAAAAGACTGCCAATCGTTGAGAAATGTAATACAAAAATACAACTTTACTTGGAAATGTCAGCACACCAGGAGCCATGATTTTACATGATGTTTCGGACCGCCATTCCCTAACAGTTCAGTAAAGTAATTCGTGATAATTTAGGCTTTTACAAATATATAATGGCAAATGTTGTATACATGGAACGTAAACATTTTTTTTTTTAAAGGTGATTTTTTTGTAGAAGCGTGTGAAACTGAAGAAATTTAGTGTGAGAGTTGCTTTCTGATGAATTTAAATAACAAATGTTTCGAAATAGCCGAGTAAACCTAGGATACAGGTTGGGTATTTTTTCCCTCAAGTGAACGACGTAGGGTATCTTGTTGGGTACAACGAATTCTGCTGACTACACCGTGGGTATCCCATTAATTTAAAAGGCATAGGGGTAATTTGTTTCACGCCAACTGACTGGTTGCCTTCGTTGCATCATCTTTAATCATTTCGACCCTCTGAGTACGTTTCGTTTTTTCGTTAATTGCCTAGACCAACCTTGATTGCTAATGAGGAGTCTGTGTTTGTTACTAGAAGCCGTGTCCGTTTGTACGCAGTGCCGCGCTGTTTCATAACGATTCGTGACTGTTTACGAACGAGATGTTATTCATTGTTTAGATTCAAGGTGATGTTTTCGTTAGTTTCAAGACGAAGTTTTTGCTTTAGCTAGAAACTGTAATTACCCGGGAATGCTCATTGGCTGTTACGTTGCCCGCTTCTAGCGTTAGCTCCACCCATGCTGTAAACTTGCGCCAATTATAAATGTTTCTACTTTTCCGCAAGTGCAGGCTCGTTCTTGATTGGATGTAGGCTGGCTATGACGTCAGCCTGGTCTGTGGTCTGCGGCTACTTAGCTGACGTGGCAAACTACGTACGTTTGAGTAGGCCTATTGCCGATGAACAATGAACGCTAACGAAGTGTTCAGCATTTCCGGCGTCTATAAGATACGGTTTCGAGCTACGATTTATTTAGTCTCTTTCCTGTCAGTCTGATCGTCGTTGCGTAGCTGCCTATTAAAGTCGAGTTGGTGTATCGATCGTTGAAGTCGCGGATGAATAAATCTAAAACGAAATCTTGATCTTTGCATTATCGGGCAAAGCTTCGGTTTAGTTTAAAGTTAAGGCACTTCCCGATTGTTGTCGAGTTATAAACGTGCGTATAGTAGCACTTTAGTTGACTGGCGTTGGTGTGTGAGTCGTTGATGATTACACCCCATAGCGGATTGGTGCTCAGCATTCACCTAAATCTTGGAGAATGGACGGAGCAGCAGCTTTGGTGCTGGTGCTGTCAACAATGGCAGATAAGATGTATTATCTGTCACATGTGGTATTTACTCGAATCCTTGACCTGCTTGTGGGCTTTCAGGATCAGGGGCATAGTGTGTTATTATCATTATCTTTCTGGTAATGAAACTAAGGATTCCTCAAAAGCGCCCTAGGCACTGTAGCTCGCAAGCCTGAAGAAACATGTAGAGAAAAGACAATGAGAAGAAGGTACAGTTTTGGAAAAAACCCAGGGAATCAGGCAGGGACTGAAAACCCACTCCACACTTCACAACAAGTTGACTTTGCTCTCACAAAAACATAATCAATCATGGCCCAGTGAAAGCCGTTTAGAGTCACAGAAAATTAAAAAAACAACGGCTGTTAATAATAACAGATAGGTCTTTAGTGCAGTCAGTATACTGTACTGATGCTGCCTCAACTGTTTCAAACAGTATTTTATACGCAAAATCGAAATCCCCCCCCCCCCCCCCCCCCCCCCGCATTGGCACCTCCGCGACGCGGCATTAGGTTTTTGGCTTTGCAGCTCATCGTTACCCGTCTGTACGTACAGCGCGCGCAGCGGTAATCGGAGCTCAAACAACGTCCTCACGCGGCCACTATTATATGCAAATTAACTGAAGATATATGAACGCCTTGGATCAATCATTAAGTTGAGGTTTTGGGGGCGATGCTCATTGTGCTAATAGATTAGGCTGACCTTAATGGTCGTTTTCTTATTGGTCGATCGTTGCGTAGAAACTGCATAATTTTAGCTAGCGGTGAAATGTCATAGCTATAGCTCGCAGTTGCTTACGAAGACCGCCATCGTTGACATAATATTTTATCGGAGAAAGTTGAGTGATTTTTACGAAGGCTTATAGAAATTACACATGAAGATTTGAACTGTCTTGCTTGATTAGTGAGGGTCGCAGTTATTTTCGCTCATTTTGCTGGGTATTTACTTGAATCATGTTGGCAATGTTATGGTCAAAACTGATTGGGCTGTAACTACAAAAGCTGTTTATCTTTATGCGAGTGTAGTATATAGACGTGGATAAATCCAAGTTACACGCGTCTTCCTAAACACCTGAATTAAACAACTCTTACTAAATATCTTAAATGGTTGTTTAGTTATCCTCGTGTAACTTTGACAGTCTAAACTTATTGACCGTGGTTCCTATTGTTAATTACATTGTAATATAGAGGATTGCGCAACAGTATGAACACACGATAGCCCTCAGTAGATAAATCTTTAGCTGGAGCCAATTTCATAAAACGTGTAAGCACAAAAACTTGCTTAGCATGAAAATTTTTCCTTGGGAAAAAACAGGGTTACAAACCAAAATTTCAGTTGATGTTTATTGTTTGTGACTAGTATTCAGTTCTTTTTTGCTTTGAAGAAAAAACACATGGAGTTTAGGCCGATAACCTGTTTTTACTGAGCAAAACTTTGTTGTGCTCAGCACATTTTTGTGCTTACATCAGGTCTTTACTCAGATACTCTACAGCCTGAGCCATATGGCTGATACCAAAAGGCAACGCACTGACAGTTTCACTGCTGACGAAAGGGTGGCTCGCGTTGAGATCATGAGGAACTTTATTTCCATTATTGGTGACAAACGATGTGACACTGAAGCCAACCAGAAAAAAGCTGATGCATGGAAAACTATCACTTCAGAAATGTCCATCTCGTTTCCTGACCGTAAAAGCCGATCTGCTATAAGGACAACAAAGAATTGGGTGTTCTAAATACAATCCGAGAAGTCCAAGTCAATCGCTCAACGTGTCTTCGCTAACTCTGAAACGTCTGATGAAATGTTCCTCGTCATATATTTTTCTAAGGGAATCACCTTGTCCCTAAAAACTCTTGGTTCACGTTGGTGTTGGCGACCATGACGATGTTCTTGTTAGTTGGCCTCCTCTTGTGCAATTAAGAAGATTTTACGCGCATCTATCCTGTCCAACTTTCTACCTGTCTGTGAACATATCTGGCTTCTAAATGACACAGGATACTCACTAAACAACCCCCGTACCATGTTTAAGAATTGCTATTGTTTGTTATAAACACATGTTTAACTCAAATAGTCATTTAAACGCGGCTTACTTAAAACAAGCTTTGTAGTACCAGGTTTAAACAGTGACTACTAATTTTTACGCATCTAATGGCTTAAACAGCTTTCGTAGTTACAGCCCGTTGTGTTTAGCTGCTTAGTTCTGAGTTTTGAACCGCGGCGACTGGAGAAGGCCGCGACTCTATTAAAACGTGTCAAACTCGGCCCTACATTATATCGCACGCATCTAATCTAGATAAAAAACGTGCCTCGGTAAAACGCGGAACTCTGATAATTAAATGCCTTGCCGGCTGAATTTTGCAAAGAAAATAACTAGAGGTTATTGAGGATATAAGATACTTGTACCTGTTTAAATTACGTCATTGCGATCATTTTGAAGGTTGGTTCTGCAGCCGTAAACATGCCCCCTCCCCACAGCGTTGGACCATGCTTGGACCATACAATGTGGCGATAACACGCAGACCAGCATGCCTGGGTATAATGCCGATTATGCGGCAATAAGAAACTGACCAAACACGCTGAAAAACGCTGAGTACCTGGCCATACGTGCGAGCTCCGAGCAAAATGGGGTTGCCTGAAAAATGATGGATTTCACATAACCTGTCGGCAAATTCACAAAAACATCGTGACCACGAAGAAAGGATTCTAAGGCCTTTCGCTGCTCGGGTCTAAAATCTTCGAGGGATAATATTTTCGCTGCAGAATTCAAACAACACGACAGATCTTCAGACGACAGACGACGCTAAATATCCGCCATTTTGTCTAAAATGTCATGCTGCAAATAAGTAACTGCATAAAATTTGATGACGTTGGGATTCAACCGCGTTGTGATTGGACACTCCACATTTTAGCCCCATCTTATCTGTATTCGCATACGAGGTCATGCGCTAGAAATGTGGCGCAAAATATAGAACAAAACATAAGATTTCCAAAACGATTGATCCAAGGCGAAAAAGTGGCTTTAGTTGATTTGCAAAAATAGTGGCAGTATGAGATCGCTGTTCGCGCTGTATCTTTGCACGGGGAGCGCAAGCTAGCAGCATATGCGGGGCGCGCGTGGCGTGTTCTTGACGGATAACGACAGACGGATAACGACGAACGCGCATTGACCAAGGCTACTCGCAGGGTTAAAACATCTCTAAATATAAAAAAACGGTTCTTGACAACTAGCCTGCCAAAGTTTTAGTGCCAAGTGCTGATTTGTAGGGATGCTGTTGTATACAATGGTAGCATTCACCAAGCAGATGTCAAGAATGGCCACAAAAACTTTTTTCCACAATTTCATCGATTTGTGAGGGTGCGAGTAGTACTGACACATTTGTGCTGCGAGATCACTTCCTCCCATGTATTTATTATAATCATTAACGACAGAAGGTTTTTTGATTGTACGAAGTCCACTCCAACTGTTCTTGCTCCGAATGTCTTTCGTGTCAATATTGCAGTTTCCAACAGTTGTGAGAAGAGTTACACGCTTGGCATCCTGCCAAGCGACGCACAGTTGGCGGCTTTGGTGTAAGACTGGGGGTCAGCACCTCTTATCATGTGTAACTTTTTTGGGTTTGCAAAATCTGGAATCCCCAGTGTGGTGTAGCGTGCATTTCCACAAGCTCTAAACTTTAACTGTGATAACTTGCAGATGAGAGCTGGGCTTGTGTACCAATTGTCCATGAAAATGAAATGCCCCTTATTTTCGAGTCCTGTAATTAGGTCGAGGACTACATTCCCAGCAGATGTAATATTAGGTGAGTGGGTTGTGTTGAAGCATAACCAATGGAGGGTCGACTGAATTCCTTTGATGTTGGCTTGGAGCCGGTGAACACCTTCCAAGCACAGATATAACCAGTTTCTGACTCGTTTAATGAAACACATTTTAATCCCCATTTAGCGGACCTTCGTGGCATGTACTGTTTGAACTTGATCATTGTCTCATCGGCCTGGCTTGCAAAATGCGAGGAAAGGATGGCAGTACAATGTCAAGCAGCGGGCGAACCTTGGACAGTTTGTCAGAGGGAGCATCTCCTGGTTGAGCTGTGCTGTTGGCAAGGTGGAAAAATCGAAGGATCGCAGTGAATCGATTGCGAAACATGGTCGCCGAATACAGGGGACTTCGCAGAACTTCGAACCTGGACGAGTACATGCTGAAGCAAGGCCTTTTGTTGATACCCATGCACAGAAGCAAGGCCACGAATGCCATAATTTCAGGAACATTAGTTGGATTCCAGGCAGGCTGATAATTGGCCACATCTGCACCCATTGTTTGGTCTGCTTAGCGATTGGTCTAATCCACCATCAACTCCCACACTGCTTGGCAGAAGAAGAGCTGAAAAATTCGCATGGGCGTCAGTTGACTGAAATCTTCCGTACAGCCAGTCTCTTCACTGAATTTCATCGGTGGATGCTTGCTGTAAGAGGTGCTTGCTTTATTTCATCCACACCTGAAATAGAAACATTCAAATAAGGTTAATGGGACACTATTCATTTCACGGCACACCTTTTTTTTTTTGGGGGGGGGGGGGGAGGGGGGGGGGGGGGGTCAAACGGATTTATCCGGAGTTTAGTATTTTTTGGGACGACGTACGTTGGCTGACCATTTTTGGAAATTGCTAAACAATGTTGATTTTGTTAAAACAGAACAGCACACCAGGTGCCCTGATTTCACAGGATGCTCGAGACCATTCGTGAATGTCAAATATGGTCATATATTAAATGAAGTATTGTTGTATTACCTTTAATTACAAACTGTCCTTACAATGCTGTTTTTGGACGCTCGTATCTAGTGTTCCCACTTAAATAAGTCTCCTTTTTTAACTAAATAAAATCCCCTGAAATAAAATCTCCTTTTTAAAGATTATTATTATTGCTGCCTGTCTTTTCAGTAGTTGAAGAAGGCCCCATTCAGTGGAATTGAATTTGTTGTCACCATTACATTTGAAGTCCCATCTGAAATTAGATTTGGATGCAAAATCATCACACTAGACTTTGCATAATTCAGGTTAATAATTTTTGTTTTCATTTCATTTATTATTTCGCAGGGCACAAAAATAGATACAAATTTACAATCAATAGAAAGTTAAGAATATCTAAACAAAAAACCTGTTAAAAAAAACACACAATTTTTGTTTCCAATCAGTAAAAATAATAATAATATTTTCATCAATTTCTAATAAGATTCCTCCATGGTTGAACTCTTTTCAGTAATCTCCCTGTAACTGTAGTTTGGCTTTGCCGAAGAAGATGAAGGAGTTGCTTCTTCATCACTTTCGTCAGATTTTGCTACAGAAGATTCATCATCGGACATATTTGAACCGCTATCTGCAACGATTTCCTCCAAAATCTTGGAAGCGTTTTCGGCCATTATGGCAGCTAAGTGGCGTGGGCATGCATAGTGCTTTTCGCACGCGCGCGTCCTGGCTTTTTAAGCCAGATTAAAACCAATAATAAACCACACAAAAAGTGAGGGCGCTGTTCATATTTCAGTTGCCAACAAAAGCGCTCGTGCCATCAGAGAACGCTGGTCACGTAACGACGATTATCATGGGGACATATAAACTCTTTGGTTGCCAACGTCTATGCAAATTTGAGCCCAGGTGGCGCGTGTGGTACTCATAGGGTTACACCTTTATTAAATGCGACGATTCAGTGAGGGTTACGCCTAGTTGAACGAGTAACAAACTCAAAGAAGCTCTTGAATCATTCATTCTCGGCACTGCGCGCTTCAGTAAAAAAAACAATTATGGAGCATCGAAACATTTCCATTCATTGCCAAACACAAAAAACAACAAACCAATTTGCAAGCTGGAGGCAAAAACAGGTATAGCTCGGTTTCTTTTTATGTATTTCTAGAAATAATAATAATTTTGAAGCTATGCGCTGGTTCCCGATCGACTATATTGGAATAATGAATGGAAACCTGTTCATACCATTGAAGATATATAATAAAGAACGTGTACTAACATCAATGAAATTCGGGTCAGTCCCTAAATAAGCTGGGTCCCAAAGTGTGACATTTGTGTGTGTTGCGGTTATACCTGACCGATTGAATTTCTCCTCCAACTGAAATTAACTTCCAACCTTAACTTAATGAACTTGTTCTATTTTGTTTGCATGTATACTTTGTTTTATGTTACCGCTCTATGTGATATTAATATTAAAAGGCATCGAAGAATGTGCCCTAAATTCACTGGCGGCACCAGACTCCGGGGAAATTTAGATACTAGATGCCCTGTGGTTCAATCCGAGGCATTTCCTGGCCACTTTTCCCTGGCTTTTTGAGCTGAAAATGCATGGAAACTTTCCGATGCTGCAACCACGCCACTGCGGTTTTTTTTAAACAAGGATCTAACAACCATTATAATAAGCAGTGGAGACCAATATCAGTTATTATACTCGGCACGGGTGGACTATCAAACAAGAACTATCAAATCAGATCACGAAGCTCATCAGCGTTTCCCAGCGCCGCGCCTAGCGCCTACCTATAGTCGGTAGTCCGTAATTTGTGAAGGCCGTACGATTATGTCTTCAATGGATTTTCGTTCATTGCATTGAGGAGAATGGACGGAGTAGTAGTTTGGGTTGTGCTGCGGATATCAGCATTGGCAGGTAGCTTCGATTTTTGATAACGCACCAAATCCCATTTCATAGTGATCGAGTCAGTAAATTGAATTTTTTCTCCAGTAATTGAACGCTGTGTACGTTTTAAATGTACTTGACAGATAGGCGCAGGATTATTTTTCATAACTTTGTTTTTGTTTTTATTTCAATAAAGTGTTTCTGTTTTGACTATGCAACTAATACAAGATGCCAACTAATACGAGATAACAACATCGCCTCGGGTCATTAGTCCAGGCTCATGAGCCGGTTTATCATTATCACGGACTCATTGTATTGCGCATGCTCAATTAGTGACGGTTATGATATTTAGGAGAGTGACACCGGTCATCATGGTTGTACGTTTTAACCTACCAAACTTGACTCCAGCGAGTACGTAGTGCGAAGCCAATTACCGTACGGCATGTGGTCCGGGGCCCGGCATGTGATCCCAGGCACCAATAATAATATAATAATACAAAATATTTATACCGCGCTATACCAAGCTCATAGAGCCTGACATGAACCAAAAAAGTAGACAACAAATAAAATAAAACAATAATACAGAAACAAATTAAAGAACAGCGATACAAACAATGCGAATACAGGGGAAAACAGATTAATACAGGCAAAAACGGATTAATCGAGGTTTTGAAAAAAGGAGTGTTTTTAAAGAACGCTTGAAAATTAACAACGACTCCGCCTCTTTCAGATCTACCGGGAGTTTGTTCCAGAGACGCGGGCATGTTACTCTGAAGGAGTTATCTCCGGCTCTCTTGTTGAATTTTGTATCGGTATCAAAATAGGAGAATAATGTTCATGTTGATTTTTAGGAAGGTATGTGCCCCTCGTTAGAAATTATGTGATAGCAATGCAAGAGTGGCAACTTTTTGAGTGTTATTATCGTTTTGGTTTTGTTTAATGGCCGCCAATAATGCTTGTTACCACATAATTAATCCAGTAATAATCATATGGGCGACCATTTTACAAGAAAAAGGAAGAAGTTAAAAGAGCTAAAAAATGCCACCGCCCACGCTGCAATGCTATCACACATTTTCCAACTCTGGGTGTGCATACCTTGCCAACAAATCGCTAGGAGCATTACTTATTTATACCAGTAGGATAATTTTGATGATGTTTTTTATATTTCTTTGCATATTTTTTTGCATACGTAAGTGCTGGCATCATCATGCCACAAAGTCTCTTTCATCGGACCGGAGTACAGCCCATACTCTGGTAACCCACCCCGTTGGTTCCCACCGCACACAGATAACTTAAACTGTAGACGAACGGCCACTGCGAGTCCGGCGACCACGGCGAGTACGGCGACCACGGCGAGCTCGGCAACCACGGCGAAGCCGGCAACCACGGGGAGGCCGACGACCGCGGCGAGGCCGGCGACCACGGCGAGCCAAGCGACCTCGGCGAAACCGGCGACCACGGCGAGCCAAGCGACCTCGGCGACCACGGCGACCACGGCGAGCCCGGCGACCACGGCGACCACGGCGAGCCCGGGGATCAGTAAGATGTTATCTAATACGATTTAAGAAAAAACTACTATTCTTTTGCTAGACAAACTACAGCATTATGACTACGTTTCAGGCCCGAGTACATGTTGCCATGATACTCACGCTTTCCGTTGCATGCGCAGATCTATCTTTGAGCTTGTGGTAGGGTAGGGTAGGGTAGGGTGGGGTGGGGTTGGGTGTGGGGTGTAGTGAATTGGGGAGGGGGAGGGGTGGGGTGAGGGGGGGAGACGGGGGTGCCAGGAGTTCTGGACATCTCCCGAAAGTTTTGAAAGCCGCAATGCTTCTTCAGCCTATGGTAATTTGATAATATAATAATTTAGGAGCCCATTTTTGAGTCGTTAGAGTGGGGTGGGGGGGGATTTACATGTATACACCGATATGGTTTTATTTCCCTCTTGACGGCAACAGCTGTGTGTCCGAGTCCAGAGCCTCTTGGAATGGAGGATAAGACAATCACCGATGATCAGATCAGTGCGTCCAGTGGTGCTTACCCATGTTGTCCTGCCTGGAAGGCAAGACTGAACTCTGACGATGTATGGATAACATCGACGTAGGTAGCAAAGGGAACTGTAGTTAGCCGTCGCTTATTAAAGGTAGTATACACCATTTGCAGATATCGAAAATATTTACTACCGAATTATTAAGAAATATCCTACTCATCTGAAAGTAAATGTTGATTCTGGGCATCCAGCAAAATGATTGCGCTAGATATCCTGTAATTATTCCGAAAAATAGAATTTTATAATGAAAAATTCGCGATCGCCGTCCGGCGATCGCAAAAAACAAAGATAACATAAGAATAACTGCTCGACGCCGGTTGAACAAACTCGCTGTTTTTCGTGCTTTTCTCGGCATCCATGATTCTAAAACTTTGGACAGCTCAGTTAAACGATATTTACTATAAATACAACCCCCCAAATCTACTCATTCATGATAATTCAAGCAATGACCAATGGTGTTTACTACCTTTAACACCCATCACTAAAAGGAGTCGCCAATGATGTACGCACAAAATGCCAAGATTTTAGACACCCCCGTACTGCATAAGCATGACAAACGCATACACCCACATTTCTGTTTTACTTTTCAGACTACCCTATTTTATTACCATTTTATTGCTGTAGTATAGGTTGTCCCAGCTATTTTAACAAAAATATTTTTCATTGAAATTTGTTCAACTTTGTCGTTCAACTTTGTCGTCCGAGAAAAAATAGCAAGTGAAATTATTTTCTTGTTGACGGAGGAAAGGCAAACTAGCACTGACAGTAAACCTAAACAAATAAAAAAATACCGTTAACATTAATATCAAGTGTATTGAAACTTGAAAAATCGAAAGTCTTAAAGAGGCTTCAATAGTTTAATCGTTCAATTTGTTTGCCAATTTCTCTCCTGATGAACGTGGGTTTGTTTGCGGAGCGTGTTTACGTCATTGTTCTTATCCCCCTTCGCTCTTGGTGCACAGTAGCTACGGTTCCTGGTTCCAGGTGAACCTGACTGAAAGTACAGTGGTGTCTGGTGTCATCACAAAAAGCGGGTGGTACTATAACAGCCCTAGATGGGTAAAGAAGTACAAGGTGGCCTATCAGAAAAATGTCACATCTGCACTTGAACACGTGACCGATGCAAACGGAAACGTCAAGGTAATGTTCTTTTAATTCTGCTGCCTTGACCCGCAACATTTTCCCTTTTATTTTTATCGGAAAATGAGGGCATCGGCGTACCTCAAAACAGTTCCCGCCTTTATTAAATTTTACCAATGAGGAAAAACTACCAAGAATTTGTACATGTACTTTAAATTTCAAAGTGAACAAAATAAATTGGCAAGGCGGGACTCGAATCTTCGACCTCCGGAATACCGGACCGGCACTCCGCCAACTTAGCTATTTTGCCCTATATTTTCGGTCTCTCGAATTGTCAGTATCTTTGTTTAAGGCGCTAGTCGAAAGTCATTAACACCAGAATGCCGTGAGTAGCACCTTTTGAACCATTTGGGAGGCTGCCAACAAAATTTGACTTATATCAATCAATTTCAAACGTTATGCTTACTAAATTAGTCTAGTGTGTGATTGAGTCAAGCACACATCAGACTAATTCAGTTAACATTAAGTTTGAAATTGATTTGTTTCAGACAAATTCGATCTGTGAATGCTGCCTTTCTGCAACAGCTTAGATAAATTCGATCTAGAGTGACCAACATTTGAAATTGAACTTTTGAATTTTATTCAAATTCACGAACTATCACATTTCATTTCGTCCAAGGACAAATTTCACACGCTTTTAATTCACCAAATCAATTTAGTAATTTACCATTGAATTTAGGTCACTCCAAAATTAGGTCACTCCATCTAAAAAATGGCTTCAGATTATTGCTCATTGTTTAAGCTGTTGTTTAGACGATTTTGATTTGTAATGGCGAATATTTTTAACATGGTGTCAACATAGGGGGACCAAATGTTGAAATTGATTGATAAAGGATTGCATTGGTATGGTTAAAGCGTGTGATTTGTTTTTCTGTGACGAAATGTGAAATTTGGTGAATTTGAATCTAAAATGCTTTAAAATAGCGGGGAAAACCTATAATTTGGGGGAATTACCTCCCCTCTTCCAGTATTGTCCCGATTATCAAAAAATAATAAAACGTATAATCTTTGCTTTTGTTGCAGGAGTTCAATGGTAACGCCGGTGACATAACTGCTGTCACTAACATGTTCGATGAAAGCGTGTTTGCCACTTTAGTGCGTATTGAGCCTACTAGTTGGTATCGTAATGCTTGTCTGCAATTGGAGTTGCTTGGATGTCGCCATACTTAATTTGGCTAAATAAATGATATTCTAAAACTGAGTACTAATTGCACATTGCACTAAGATGAGGTTTTAACTAAAATTCATTACCAAACTATCCAGAATAACCGATATAGACTCTACGCGTTAGGAAGGAGCCGGAAGGCAATTTTGTATACCACCCAGACAAAGTTAACAAGGGTAAACATCCTGTGCGTGCATCGTGGCTGAAAAACAAAACAAAAAAAACCTCTGAAATACAGCTAAAAAAGTCCAGGGCAAGGTTTGATCCGGATCCGGGTACCATATGGGCCTGAAACGTTTGTCTATGTTAGAATGACACTTTTCCAGGTCAAAATGACCCCTACAAGGAGCCAACGAAAAGTCATTCTGACCCGGAAGATCTGGTGTTAGGCCCCTGATCTGAATCAAATCTGACGTGGGACTTTTTAAAGTGTATTTCAAAGATGTTCTTTGTTTTGCTTTTCAGCCACGATAAACGCACAGATGTTTAACCTTGTTTGTCCAGAGGATACAAAACATTGCCCTCTGGCTCCGCCCTATAACGCACAGAGTCGATCTATTTCTAGATAATTTATATTATAATTTATACTGTAAAAACTTGTACCGCGTAAACAAATCATATTTATCTTTGACATTTTTCTCTGCACGTCTATAACAGTTCATCTTAAATTGATGCACAAATATTAATAGTTGTGGCACTTAATATGATTAAATTGACTATTTAGCACAGTCCAAATTACAAGAGCAATGTACTCTAATTTTGAAAATTTGTTTGACAAAAACGTTCATTTTTGTAGAAGTCCAAATACTATACGTATTGAGTATGAGCACATATTTTTTTGAAGTAACGGCTGTGCTTACATTACAGTCGACAGCATAATTATAGTTCATTCTTTCGACAGATTAACTCACCACTTATTCAAGAAAACTGCGTAAAAGAGGTTAACAGAAAGTAATCAAGTTCATAACCTTGGATTTTGATGGATTTTCGTTGTTATGCACCGCGTGTAGAGTAGTTACGAAAGATAAGAAAATGTAACATTCTTATGTGACAACGTTCAATATGCAATGGACCTTATTCATGAGGAAGCCATTTTGGTTATGTTCCCTGTGTGCGTTTTATGAAGTGTGAACTGTTAAATGGGATGGTGCCAGACTATTTTTGCATTTTAGCCTCACTTTCAATATTTTTTTAAAATGTGGTAGAAAACAAAAAGGTAAATGTTTATTAATAAAAAAATATTCATTTGAGAAGACTGGTATTAATTGGTAATTAACTTTAGGTCATTTCTATCCCCAAGTTAAAAACAAGAAATTGTTGCCTCACTTTCAATTTAAATATGGCCGACTCGTGAATAAAGCCATACTGTTAGACATTCAACAATTCTAATATTTATGCCTTGCTCATTATTCATAAAACATGTAGATAGAGATGACACTAATAATTTGTCTATAGAAGTTAATAAAATTATTTAGCAATGTGGAATACAAAGTCGTAAATTTGTGGAATTCCTGGCATTGAGAGTTGTAAAGAAGATTTTGTTTTAAAGGTGGTGCTCGCCTATTATTTCTATCAAAGTACTTTTGTGCATGCATGACTACGCTTCTTTGGCAACAAACGTAGAGGAATTTTACGTCACTGCTCCAACACGAGTTGAAATAATAGTCTAAACAAATCGCATTCTGTTTGGCCCAAACCCAGGGAAGTAAAGGCACTTATAATCACCTAATTGTTTTTAAGGAATACAGTGATCCAGTGAATGCCCCACATAATTCTGAAACAACAGACAAGCAATGCTAACCGTCAGCAACAGATCATTTGCGACCAACTCCGTTTTCGTTTTCTTCGATCAGTTGCGCGTTTATGTCATAGGCCTACTTAAAATATTTTGCGCAATTCAACTCAAAATCAAAGTCATACCACTTTAGTGTTTTACGCATGGATGACCTGTCACAGAAGCGTTTCTTCAGAACTGGTATGGTTTCTATGGTTACAGGATAGAGCAGGGAGTCTATTATTTTAGTGTGATTTATTAATGGCTTTGTTGAAAGTTCCTGTTAATTTTTAACATCTGCCATTGAAGTCTACTCGCTCCATCTCCATTAAGAGGCATCAGTGTCATATTTTTGTCAACACTTTCGTATTTATATAATGCCGCATGGTATCATCATTGATTAATGAGTTTATAGTTAATGGCATCGTTTAATTATGTATTGTAGCAGCTTAAAACTCTCGATAGCTTATATAGCTACCGCAGCACTGAAATAGAACACACGTAGATCTAGTGTGAGACACTTAAAATGAAATATTTGGGGGATTTGTGCCATCACTGATATACAAGTATGACATTAGGCACACAGTCAGGGTATGTCATGAGAAAGATATTTGGATATAGGGCATTCGCAGATTTGTCCTTCGAAAATTTTTAGGTAGAATAACAAGCAATTTTCTAACTTTTAAAAAGTGGCTTGTTTTTCTACCTCATGAGACATTTCTTCAAAGGACCAATCGGCGATGGCCCTGTTGCCAAATATCTTTCTCATGTCGTACTCTGAAGGTGTATTTGCCAAATTTCATGCTTGTATCATCAAAGGCGCAATCACATCACCTATCTGCCGTACTAAACGGGCGAGTTGGTCTTTCCAATATACCCTGGTTCTCTCCGAAATGTTGTCTTTCCAAAAACCTTAGCCCGTTCGCCGTTGTTGCGCACAGCTAGCTCTGCCAAGACGAGGTGGTGTAGTGTTTTGTACCTGGGAACATACGCTCATTTCCCATCCAAAGATTCAATTGTCAATTATTGCAGCTCAGCTGGGAGCGAGAATGAACGGAGCAGTAACTTGGATTCTGATGCCATCAGCAATGACGGGTACGTTTTAGTTTTCTACATTAAAGGATATGTACAACATTTTCTTTTGGTGTAATTTTCAAAAATATCGTATTTTCAGTTTTCACGAAGAGACGAATTATAATTTGTCCCTAGACAGAGCGTAGATAGAAATAACATTGCTCCGAGTGCAAAAACACCGTGGGATCCCATTAGTTTAAAAGGCATAGGAGTAATTTGTTTCACGCCAACTGACTTGTTGCCTGCGTTGCATCATCTTTAATCAATTCGACCCTCTGAGTACGTTTCGTTTTTTCGTTAATTGCCTAGACCAACCTTGATTGCTAATGAGGAGTCTGTGTCTGTTACTATAATCTGTGTCCGTTTGTACGCAGTGCCGCGCTGTTTCATAACGATTCGTGACTGTTTACGAACGAGATGCTATTCATTGTTTAGATTCAAGGTGATGTTTTTGTTAGTTTCAAGACGGTGTTTTTCTTCAGCTAGAAACTGTAATTACCAGGGAATGCCCATTGGCTGTTACATTGCCCGCTTCTAGCGTTAGCTCCACCCATGCTGTAAACTTGCGCCAATTATAAATGTTTCTACTTTTCGCGCAAGTGCAGGCTCGTTCTTGATTGGATGTAGGTTGGCTATGACGTCAGCCTGGTCTGTGGTCTCCGGCTACTTGGCTGACGTGGCAAACTACGTACGTTTGAGTACTTGCCGATATACGACGAACGCTAACGAAGTGTTCAGCATTTCGTCTATAAGATACGGTTTCGAGCTACGATTTATTTAGTCTCTTTCCTGTCAGTCTGATCGTCGTGCGTAGCTGCCTATTAAAGCCGCGTTGGTGTATCGATCGTTGAAGTCGCTGATGAATAAATCTAAAACGGAATTTCGATCTTTGCATTATCGGGCAAAGCTTTGGTTTAGTTTAAAGCTGAGGCGCTTCTCGATTGTTGTCGAGTTATAAACGTGCGTATAGTAGCACTTTAGTTGGCTAGCATTGGCGTGAGTCGTTGATAATTACATCCTATAGCGGATTGCCAGGATTGGTGCTCAGAATTCACCTAAATCTTGGAGAATGGATGGAGCAGCAGCTTTGGTGCTGATGCTGTCAACAATGACAGGTAAGATGTATTATCTGTGACATCTGTATTATCTGTATTTCCTCGAATTCTTGACCTGTTTGTGAGCATTTATAGACAATCTCCATCAGGATCAGGGGCGTAGTGTGTTATTATTATTATTTTTTCTGGTAATGAAACTAAAGATTCCTCAAAAGCACCCTAGGCACTGTAAATGAAGAAACCTGTAAAGAGAAGACAATGAGAAGAAGGTACAGCTTTGGAGGTGCGGGAAAAACCCACGGAATCAGGCAGGGACTGAAAACCCAATCCACACTTCACAACAAGTTGACTTTGCCCTCACAAAAACATCATCAATCATGGCCCAGTGAAAGCTGTTTAGAGTCACAGAAAATAATAACAACGGCTGTTTATAATCGCAGAAAGGTCTTCAGTCTGTATACTGTACTTAGGTTGTCTCAACTGTTTCAAACAGTATTTTATACGTGAAATCAAAAACTGCCCTTCCGCATGGGCACCTCCGCGACGCGGCGTAAGTTTTTTTGCTTTGCAGCTCGCAGGGATAACCCTTTCAGTACCAAGGCATATTTTGTCACTATGCTTAGGTTACCACAGTAATATACATGATATGACCAGTTAATGACCAAGCACTTTTTTCCAAGTTTTAGTGTATAGCGCCCTCGCAAGGCAAAGTAATGAAAGGCCACTCTTCTTTGAAGTGGTGTTGAATCATAATGGATTGACAGTACCCCCAAAGCAATGACTATTAGATTAAATATTATTGGCCTGTGAGAAGTTTTTTTGGAAGGGGTGGGAAGAATTCCATATCTCACCCCCACTTTTTTGCCCTTAATATGACTTGACAACTACCAAGAAGTGTAAATCTGATACTAAAAATTTTACTTAGATTTACTTAGATTTTATTCAAAATGAAGGAAATCCGGACTATGAAGGTAATTGCACAAACATACAAAATGGGTACACTATGGATGCAGTTAAAAGTTCAAATGAAGGCTGCCACGTACCCCTTCCCCCCAACTCAATGTTGGGTTGGCGGTGTGTGCACCAACTCTCCAACATTGAAATGGGGGGGGGGGACCACAATTAAACTTGCTCGGGCGAATGCTCATCATACAAACTATAAAACTTCTTAAAGCATGGCAGTACACACATTAGTTTGTCACACTGTTTACAAATCATGCGAGTTTTAGTCCGCTTGGCTCTGGTACTGCAAACAACACAGTTGCGCTTTTTGCCGGCAGAAATTCTCCCAGGATAGTGATGTGTCGGAAAGCGGCTGGAACCACGTGACATTTGACTGGCATGCTGAGCTGGGTTGTGCTTCCAAGTGTAAATAAGATTTATTAAGAAGTATATTACTTCTCTGAAAGTAAATAATGATTCTAGGCATCCAGCTAAATTATTGTGCTAGATAGGCTGTAATTATTCTAAAAACTTGAATTTTATAAAGACAAATTTAAAATTAAAAAAAAAAAAGAACAACTTCAGAATAACAGCCTTAAGATTCAGGTTTCAATAAACGTCGGTTAATTTAATAGCGGCATCGCTTAACACATGAGTTGTCGCGTTACAAAGGTTTGTGTTTCCCGCTAATGGTTTCTAGGCCGAAATCAAATAAGTGGATAGCAACGAATATTCTGGAGAGGTTAATATTGTCAAAATCAGTTTCAATCATTTAGATTACGAAAATCATACAGGGGAAAATTTGACCCAAATCATATTTTCCACTTTCACGAAGAGACGAATTATAATTTGTCACTAGATAGAACGTAGATAGAAACTAGAGCTAATGTGCTTCAGGAAGCACGGATATCAGCCTAAATAGTCTTTTGTAAGGCTTGTGTGAACCGCCTCGCACTAACCACTTGGACGGTGATGACTATACCACTCCCAAATTTCAAAAGCATCTAACCAAGTTGACTGAAATCGGCTAAAGAGTATAGAAGAAAATACATTTGATATGCTTCAATATAATGCCCTCTACTGACCATTAGTTGACCAGTGGCCAAATTAATTAGATCAAGGCTGTGGGAGAAGCATTTCGTTATTTTGACAAAAAAATGACCCCTACTGACCATTAGGTGACCACTGGTCAAATTCTGTGAACAACTTTTACGAGTTAATTAGATCAAGGCTGTGGGAGAATCATTTCGTTATTTTGAAAAATAAATGACCCCTACTGACCATTAGGTGACCAATGGCCAAATGTTGACCCCTACTGACCATTAGGTGACCATTGGCCAAATTAATTAAACCAAGACTGTGGGAGAAGAAGCATTTCGTAATGTTGAAGAAAATGACCCCTCCTGACCATTAGGTGACCACTGGCCAAATTATGTGAACAACTTTTACGAGTTAATTAAATCAAGGCTGTGGGAGAAGTATTTCGTTATTTTGAAAAATAAATGACCCCTACTGACCATTAGGTGACCAATGGCCAAATGTTGACCCCTACTGACCATTAGGTGACCATTGGCCAAATTAATTAAACCAAGACTGTGGGAGAAGAAGCATTTCGTAATGTTGAAGAAAATGACCCCTCCTGACCATTAGGTGACCACTGGCCAAATTATGTGAACAACTTTTACGAGTTAATTAAATCAAGGCTGTGGGAGAAGTATTTCGTTATTTTGAAAGGAAAATGACCCCCACTGACCATTAGGTGACCAATGGTCAAATTCTGACCCTACTGACCATTAGGTGACCATTGGCCGAATTAATTGGACCAAGACTGTGGGAGAAGAAGCATTTCGTAATTTTAAAGAAAATGACCCCTGCTGACCATTAGGTGACCATTGGCCAAATTATCGGTGTACACCCTATGTGAGGCTTGGTCCAGAGATATAACTGACCAAGTTCGACATGAATTGGATCAAAACTTTGGGAGAAGCAGCATTTCCTAATTTTGAAGAAAATGACCCCTACTGACCATCTGGTGACCACTGCCCAAATTCTGTGAACAACTTTTATGAGGCATGGTCCAGAGATGTAACTGGCCAAGTTTGACAATAATTATACCAAGACTGTGGAAGAAGTAGCATTTTGTACTTTTAAAGAAAATGACCACTAGGGACCACTAGGTGACGTTTGACCACACCTGCTGATCATTACAGATAGAACTCGGGTCAAGGAAGATCCTGTCCAAATTTGGTTGAAATCGGTCAAAGAATTTGGCAGATATTGAATTTGGCAGATTTTTTTGTGAGCGTTTGCCCGAAGAAAGAAAGAAAGAAAGAAAGAAAGGCGACGAATACAATATATCAGCCTGCTTCGCACGGCTGATATAATAACGTTGCTCCGAGTGCAAAAACAACGCGCGTACAATGTATATACATTGTATATCCATTCACAAAAAGACGAATAATAGGCAAAAAAAGTTTTTGAGTTTTCACGAGTAGACACATTTCGCGCGCTATGGGCAAACAAGCCACCACCGTAGATTTTGAATGTTCACGAACAGACGAATTTATATCTACATTAATTACTCGTCAATTAAATTGTGTATTTTTCTTTAATAGGTATATTTTTTAAGTTTTCGATCTCACCTTTCTGTACGTTAATATATGTGCTTTAAAAATAGGCGATTTTTTTTTTTAAGTGACCAACTTAAAACCTGATTTTCCTAAAATTAATGCTCAACTCCCCGTGGCCAAATTCGTTTTTTTTCGTGAAAACGCTGACGCACACCTGCTGCCTCATTTGCATCAGCATCCGGTGCCATATACGCGAGGAAGATGTGAAATTTATTGAATTCCCTTGGTAGATAATATGGTGTGAAGGACACACAGAGTAGTTCAATGTTCGAGTTACAAACTGTTGCTCATACTTCAAAAACAAGAAAACCCACCCAATTCAAGCTGACCAGGATTGATAGACTGTGAAACACTGTGATTCGAAAGACTGCCAATCGTTGAGGAATGTAATACAACAATACCACTTTACTTGAAAATGTCAGCACACCAGGGGCCATGATTTTACATGATGTTTCAGACCGTCATTCCCTAACAGTTCAGTATTTCGTGATAATTTAGGCTTTTAAAAATATATATTGGCAAATGTTGTATACATGTGAAACTGTGTGAAAGCGTGTGAAACTGAAGAAATTTAATGTGGGAGTTGCTATATGATGAATTTGAATAACAAATGTTTCAAAATAGCCGAGTAAACCTAGGATACAGGTTGAGTATTTTTCACCCAGGTGCACGACGTAGGGTATCATGTTGGGTACAACGAATTCTTCTGACTACACCGTGGGGATTTCATTGCTTTAAAAGGCATAGGAGTAATTTGTTTCACGCGAAATGACTTGTTGCCTTCATTGCATCATCTTTAATCATTTCGACCATCTGAGTACGTTTCGTTTTGTCGTTAATTGCCTAGACCAACCTTGATTGCTAATGAGGAGTATGTGTTTGTTACTAGGAGCCGCGTCCGTTTGTACGCAGTGCCGCGCTGTTTCATAACGATTCGTGACTGTTTACGAACGAGATGGTATTCATTGTTCAGTTTCAAGGCGATATTTTTGTTAGTTTCAAGGCGGTGTTTTGCTTTAGCTAGAAACTGTAATTACTAGGGAATGCGCATTGGCTGTTACGTTGCCCGCTTCTAGCGTTAGCTCCACCCATGCTGTAAACTTGCGCCAATTATAAATGTTTCTACTTTCCCCGCAAGTGCAGGCTCGTTCTTGATTGGATGTATGTTGGCTATGACGTCAGCCTGATCTGTGGTCTGCGGCTACGTATTTCACCCAAATGGTATTTTCAGTTTTCACTTCGAGACGAATTATAATTTGTCCCTGCGTAGATAGAAATAACGTTGCTTCGAGTACAAAAACAACGCGCGTACAATGTATATACACTATATACATTGTACATGTACATTCACAAAGAGACGAATATGGGCAAAACAAGTTTTTGAGTTTTCACGAATAGACGAATTCCGCGCGCTATGGGCAAAAAAACAACCACTGTAGATTTTGAATGTTCACGAACAGACGAATTTATATCTACATTAATTACTCGTCAATTAAATTGTGTATTGTTCTTTAATAGGTATATTTATACAGTTTTCGATCTCACCTTCCTGTACGTTAATATATGTTAATATGTGCTTTAAAAATAGGCGAATTTTTGTTTAAGTGACCAACTGAAAACCTGATTTTCTTAAAATTAATGTTCAACTCCCCGTGGCCAAAATCGTTTCTTCGTACAAACGCTTACGCACACCTGCTGCCTCATTTGCATCAGCATCCGGTGCCATATACGCGAGGAAGATGTGAACTTTATTGAATTCCCTTGGTAGATAATATGGTTCGAAGGACACACAGAGTAGTTCAATGTTCGAGTTACAAACTGTTCCACTTACTTTAAAAACAAAAACCACCCAATTTAAGCTGACCAGGATTGACAGACTGTAAAACACTGTAAGGTATCATGTTGGGTACAACGAATTCTTCTGACTACACCGTGGGGATCTCATTAATTTAAAAGGCATAGGAGTAATTTGTTTCACGCCAACTGACTTGTTGCCTTTATTGCATCATCTTTAATCATTTCGACCCTCTGTGTACGTTTCGTTTTTTCGTTAATTGTCTAGACCAACCTTGATTGCTAATGAGGAGTCTGTGTTTGTTACTCGAAGCCGTACGCAGTGCCGCGCTGTTTCATATCGATTCGTGACTGTTTACTAACGAGATGGTTTTCATTGTTCAGTTCAAGGGAATATTTTCGTTAGTTTCAAGACGGTGTTTTGCTTTAGCTAGAAACTGTAATTACCAGGGAATGCTCATTGGCTGTTACGTTGTCCGCTTCTAGCGTAACCAACTATGCGTTTCAGAGAAGCATCTATGGACTTCTTTTGATTATTTCTTCAAAATGACAGCATATCAGAAGGGATAATTTCACAGGGAGTCTTTAATTCTTGACATCATGTAAGTTGATAAACAATAATTTGTTTGGCTACTTTTTTGATAGTTGCAAACAGTATATACCTTTATTAAATGCGACGATTCAGTGAGGGTTACGCGTAGGTGAACGAGTAACAAACACAAAGAAGCTCTTGAATCATTCAATTTCGGCACTGCGCGCTTCAGTAAAAAAAAACAATTATGGAGCATCGAAACATTTCCATCCATTGCCAAACAAAAACACAAAAAAAAAACCCACCTAATTTGCAAGCTGGAGGCAAAAACAGGTATAGCTCGGTTTCTTTTTATGGATTCCTAGAAATAATAATAATTTTGAAGCCACGCGCTGGTTCCCAATCGACTCTATTGGAATAATGAATGGAAACATGTTCATACCATTTTAATTATATAATAAAGAACGTGTACTAACATCAATTAAATTCGGGTCAGTCCCTAAATAAGCTGGGTCCCAAAGTGTGACATTTGTGTGTGTTGCGGTTATACCTGACCGATTGAATTTCTCCTCCAACTGAAATTAACTTCCAACCTTAACTTAATGAACTTGTTCTATTTTGTTTGCATGTATACTTTGTTTTATGTTACCGCTCTATGTGATATTAATATTAAAAGGCATCGAAGAATGTGCCCTAAATTCACTGGCGGCACCAGACTCCGGGGAAATTTAGATACTAGATGCCCTGTGGTTAAATCCGAGGCATTTCCTGGCCACTTTTCCCTGGCTTTTTGAGCTGAAAATGCATGGAAACTTTCCGATGCTGCAACCACGCCACTGCGGGTTTTTTTAAACAAGGATCTAACAACCATTATAATAAGCAGTGGAGACCAATATCAGTTATTATACTCGGCACGGGTGGACTATCAAACAAGAACTATCAAATCAGATCACGAAGCTCATCAGCGTTTCCCAGCGCCGCGCCTAGCGCCTACCTATAGTCGGTAGTCCGTAATTTGTGAAGGCCGTACGATTATGTCTTCAATGGATTTTCGTTCATTGCATTGAGGAGAATGGACGGAGTAGTAGTTTGGGTTGTGCTGCGGATATCAGCATTGGCAGGTAGCTTCGATTTTTGATAACGCACCAAATCCCATTTCATAGTGATCGAGTCAGTAAATTGAATTTTTTTTTCAGTAATTGAACGCTGTGTACATTTTAAATGTACTTGACAGATAGGCGCAGGATTATTTTTCATAACTTTTTTTTTGTTTTTATTTCAATAAAGTGTTTCTGTTTTGACTATGCAACTAATACAAGATGCCAACTAATACGAGATAACAACATCGCCTCGGGTCATTAGTCCAGGCCCATGAGCCGGTTTATCATTATCACGGACTCATTGTATTGCGCATGCTCAATTAGTGACGATTATGATATTTAGGAGAGTGACACCGGTCATCATGCGTTTTAACCTACCAAACTTGACTCCAGCGAGTACGTAGTGCGAAGCCAATTACCGTACGGCATGTGGTCCGGGGCCCGGCATGTGATCCCAGGCACCAATAATAATATAATAATACAAAATATTTATACCGCGCTATACCAAGCTCATAGAGCCTGACATGAACCAAAAAAGTAGACAACAAATAAAATAAAACAATAATACAGAAACAAATTAAAGAACAGCGATACAAACAATGCGAATACAGGGGAAAACAGATTAATACAGGCAAAAACGGATTAATCGAGGTTTTGAAAAAAGGAGTGTTTTTAAAGAACGCTTGAAAATTAACAACGACTCCGCCTCTTTCAGATCTACCGGGAGTTTGTTCCAGAGACGCGGGCATGTTACTCTGAAGGAGTTATCTCCGGCTCTCTTGTTGAATTTTGTATCGGTATCAAAATAGGAGAATAATGTTCATGTTGATTTTTAGGAAGGTATGCGCCCCTCGTTAGAAATTATGTGATAGCAATGCAAGAGTGGCAACTTTTTGATTGTTATTGGCTTTTTCGCAATTTGCGAAAAAGCCTTTGATTTTGTTCTGATTTTTTTTTGGCTTTTTCGCAAATGCGAAAAAGCCTTTGTTTTTGTTCTGATTTTTTTTGGCTTTTTCGCAATTTTGCGAAAAAGCCTTTGTTTTTGTTCTGATTGTTGGCTTTTTCGCAAATGCGAAAAAACCTTTGTTTTTGTTCTGATTTTTGGCTTTTTCGCTTAAAAGCGAAAAAGCCTTTGTTTTTGTTCTGATTTTTTTTTTCTTTTTTTTTGGCTTTTTCGCAAGTTGCGAAAAAGCCTTTGTTTTTGTTCTGATTTTTTTTTTTCTTTTTTTTTTTTTTTTTTTTTTTTCTTTTAGTAACCTAAACTCCATAGACTTGTGTACACGTTTTTTTGCACAAGTACTTTTACCAGAAAACAAAGTCGTATTTTCATAAAACTTAACCCAGGTGAAGACCCTATAGTAAACTCGTGTCTCGCAGACATACGTCATGGTGACGTCATCAGGGATCACGTGACGTCATATTAAAGGTGCAATTGATTTAATCTTTGAAAATCAATAACAAATCAACCGCAAATAGTCCTGGAGCAAAGTCTGAAAAGCCCTCTAGTTTAGGAGTTGGTTCAACACCCACTACATCTAAGGTTTGACCACACAGGCTGGTAGAACATACCTTATGGAACACTACTAGGTAGTATGTGGTCTCAAATTGTGGTATCAGTTTCGAGAAAAAAGAAATTTTTATCAGTAAAAATTTCATGAAATAGAAACTGTTTACCCATCAGGCACTTTCAGCAAAGCATTTATTAATGTGTAAATATTTATTTATTTTATTAATTTGTTTACAATACACATGCCACATATAATAATATAATCAGATTATTATTAATTATACATTATTTATATATTTAATACACAAATATTAAGTTATTTTAGTTTTACTATAAATAAAAATATGTTGAGCGAGACTGCATGTTCAAAATAGTCTGGTTCAGCAGCAAGCTGTCAACCACATTCAACAGCATGCAGTATAAGGTTGGGTACTAGTGTATTACATGCAAGTGCCACATGTTATGTACAAACAAACTTGCTGTCTTTGTTTTGTGAACAGTCTTGTCCCACTTTTCTACTCTTTTGTTGAATTGTAATCATTAAAAGAATTGGTTTCCTGGTCATCAGCAACCAAAACGTACCTTCTGCACTAAAGAAAGGATACTTGGAAATTGAAGGTGAGAAAAACTTTTTTACCCACGTCAAATTATGTTAGCAATTTCATTTAATTTGTGTTGGCATAACATTGTTGTGATAATGACATATTGTAACTACTATGCCATTAAACCAAGGTGATGTATTATTGTTTCTCAAATTATTTGAAACACTGTACTTCTTATC
Source organism: Crossaster papposus (assembly GCA_037893245.1). Taxonomy (NCBI): domain Eukaryota; kingdom Metazoa; phylum Echinodermata; class Asteroidea; order Velatida; family Solasteridae; genus Crossaster; species Crossaster papposus. The sequence continues at coordinate 285,214 of JBAIAA010000313.1, forward strand.
AGCTTATTAAGCTTTAATTTTAATTCTAGTCATGAACTGATGAAAGTGTCGATTTATTGGAGTTTGAATCAAAATTATTTTATCAAGATGCACAGTACTTGAAATTGTATATTATATTTATGAAGCACAAATTGGTTTATGAATAAGATTTCAATATCGTTATTCATGCAAATTATATAGGGTTCACCATCATGCATCCATAGGGGAACCCCTGGTCAATTTGTTAATTGTGTAAATAACCTGAAGTTATTTTAATCTATTATTACACGCTAAAATATTGATTTTGCCTCGGTGCCCCTTGAGTTGGTCTTGGTACCCTGAAAAGTTGATGAATGCAAGGCCAAATATTGTGCAATTGAGTACAATATTTATCCTCTTCCATCACATGAGATATTAAGTTCATTGTTTTTTTTCTTTTCTTTTATACCTGCAGTTTCAATGCTCGCCTAACAAGCATGGACAGAAAAGAAGATGAGGCTGTTGCCTCCGAAGAAACGTACACAATTTTAACATTATGCATTATCTGCCAGACAGATACTGATGAGACTCTGAGAAAACCACGAGAATCTTCTATACCAACACTGATTTCTGCGTTAGAAATCCGGAATGACGATACCTTTGAGCGTCTCAAACCAGAAATGAACAGTTTGAAAGGGCTGCCAGTTTTATGGCATTCCAAATGCTGTGAAACATGTACAAGCAAAGAAAACTTGCACCATGTTCAAAGACGAAGATCAGAGTTGTAGTCGAGTCACCTGTGTCGAGTTCGAGTCCGAGTCTCAAGTCACTTGGGTCGAGTCCGAGTCCGAGTCACGAGTCACTTGTTTAAATAACAATTGTTTAAACTTGTTTAAATAATTAAATAGTTGGAATACTTCAACCAGTTCACTTAGATGACTGGTCACTATAAGAATTGGAAATGACAAAATAGAACACATTTAATTTAAACAAAGTTTATGTACCTGCAGTTTAAATGTTACGTTTATGTAGGTTTTAACACTAAAAAGTGGTAGCGATATAACCTCCCGTCAAACTGTAAACGAGCAGACTGTAGCTGTCGTGCCAAAGGCCTTGCATGCACAGAAGCCTGTACGTGCATGGCTAGTGAAGACTGCAGAAGCCCTGTATAACATGTGGCACTTGCATGTAATACACTAGTACCCAACCTTATACTGCATGCTGTTGAATGTGGTTGGCAGCTTGCTGCTGAACCAGACTATTTTGAACATGCAGTCTCGCTCAACATATTTTTATTTATAGTAAAACTAAAATAACTTAATATTTGTTTATTAAATATATAAATAATGTATAATTAATAATAATCTGATTATATTATTATATGTGGCATGTGTATTGTAAACAAATTAATAAAATAAATAAAAATTTACACATTAATAAATGCTTGGCTGAAAGTGCCTGATGGGTAAACAGTTTCTATTTCATGAAATTTTTACTGATAAAAATGTATTTTTTCTCGAAACTGATACCACAATTTGACACCACATACTACCTACAGGTGTTCCAGAGGGGCTATTCTACCACCCTGTGTAGTCGAACCTTAGATGTAGTGGGTGTTGAACAAAAAATTTTTTTTCAGACTTTGCTCCTAGTCTAAAAAGACCTAAACTTGATTTTTGTGGCAATAGATAGAATAATTAAGGATCTTCATTTCATCTCATGTGCGTGAAATCACGTGACCCTTCCTTCCGGTCCAAACCGGAAGTGCCTTATAATTTAAAACGGAAAAATGATATGAACTTAATTTCAACGATGTTAGTGTCTGGCTAGAATAAACTTTTCAAAAAATTACCGGCGACGTCATAACATGTTATAGCGCCCTCTAGCGGCAGGTTGAAAAATGGTTAAAATGCATAATTTGTTGGTGTGTGTGGCGAAGTTTGCTGAAATCACTTCATAACCGGTGTATATAATCAGCTTCGTGCTAAGAACATATTGAGAAAGAGATTTATTGATGACGTCACCAAACCGGAAGTTACAATGAAAAGACCTTAAAACCTTAAAACGTCGCTTAAAAATCAACCGCGATAGATATAATCCAGATTTTTGCTTCAAATAGCAAAGTTAAGACAGCTCTCGAGCTTTCTGTTAATTACGTCACGATGACGTCATCAAGTGTCAGATTACAAGCAACCAAATATTTCTAAATTTAATCTTTGAAAATCAATATAAAATAAACTGTAAAAGATCTGATTTAGATTTTTAGGGGAATTGATAGATTAATCCATGGTCTTCATAATTTGTATTACATGCAAAAAGACCTGACACTCCCTTCCGGTCCAAACCGGAAGTTCCTTATAATTTAAAAGTAAAAAACGATGTGAACTTACTTTCAACGATGTTAGGAGCTGGCTAGGTTGTAAGTAACAAAAATGTTAACAGTGACTTCATAAAATGTTAAAGCGCCCTCTAGCGTCATGTTGACAAATGTTACGTCATATTACGATTATATTTGAATTATTACGTTTTTAGACGTTGAAGGCATATCTCAGCAAAGGATCGTGTTAACATAACACCTCATTTTGTGTTGTTAGGTGATAGATAGTTGCACAAAAAGTTCAGAAACGTGTGACGTCATCGTTTTAATCAGTTTGAATTAATTTTAATCTGTTTAAATTAACTTAAATTCGGGTTTTTTTTAAACAAAATACTCAAAAAAATGCGAAAGCGAAAAAGCCCTATGTTCTGTTCCTTGAACAGACGTAGTTCTAGTTTTTCTTTTTTTTTTCTTTTAGTAACCTAAACCCCATAGACTTTGTACACGTTTTTTTGCACAAGTACTTTTACCAGAGAACAAAGTCGTATTTCCATAAAACTTAAACCAGGTGAAGACCCTATAGTAAGCTCGTGCCTAGCAAACATACGTCATGGTGACGTCATCAGGGGTCACGTGACGTCATCTTAAAGGTGCAATTAATTTAATCTTTGAAAATCAATAACAAATCAACCGCAAAAGACCAAAACTTGATTTTTGTGGCAATAGATAGAATGACCCAGGATCTTCATTTCATCTCGTGTACGTGAAGTCACGTGACCCTTCCTTCCGGTCTAAACCGGAGGTGCCTTATAATTTAAAACTGAAAAATGATATGAGCTTACTTTCAACGATATTAGTGTCTGGCTAGAATAAACTTTTCAAAAAAGTTACCGCCGACGTCATAAAACGTTATAGCGCCCTCTAGCGGCAGGTTGAAAAATTGTTAAAATGAATAATCTGTTGATGTGTGTGGCATAGTTGCTGAAATCACTTTATAACCGGTGTATATAATCAGCTTCGTGCTAAGAACATATTGAGAAAGAGAAATATTGATGACGTCACCAAACCGGAAGTTACAATGAAAAGACCTTTAAACCTTAAAAAATCGCTTAAAAAACAACCGCAATAGATATAATCCAGATGTTTGCTTCAAATAGCTAAGTTAAGACAGCTCTCGAGCTTCCAGTTAATTACGTCACAATGACGTCATCAAGTGTCAGATTACAAGCAACTCAATATTTCTAGATTTAATCTTTGAAAATCAATATAAAATCAACGCTAAGAGATCTGATTTATATTTTTAAGGGAATTGATAGATTAATCCATGGTCTTCATAATTTGTATTACATGCAAAAAGACCTGACCCTTCCTTCCGGTTCAAACCGAAAGTGCCTTATAATTTAAAGTTTTCAAGGATTTTAAATTGTTTTGATGGTATAAAAGTTCAATGTTTGAAAAATTTAATCTACAAAATTGCGAATTTGAAAAAGCCCTATGTTCTGTTCCTCGAACAGACGTAGTTCTAGTTTTTTTCTTTTTCTTTTTTTTTCTTTTAGTAACCTAAACCCCATAGACTTTGTACACGTTTTTTTGCACAAGTACTTAAAACTTAACCCAAGTGAAGACCCTATTAGTCCTGCAGATTACTACAATAATATTGCATTTAGTGATACAAGCACCAAAATTGGCACACATGCTAATTTTGGGTCACCTTACACAAAAACCCCGTTAGCCAAGTTAAAATCCAAGATGGCCGCCATTTTTGAAGATGGCCGCCAATAAAGGCCAAATATTACCGAAATATTGATGTACGGATGGATAGAATGACAATACAAGCACAAAACTTGGCATTTAACATCCGTTTGGTCTCCCTGTTGTTGGCATATCCAAAACAGTATATTAGGCCCTTGAAAATCCAAGATGGCCGCCATTTTTGATGATGGCCGCCAATGAAGGCCAAATATCACCGAAATATTGATGTACGGATATATAGAATGACAATACAAGCACAAAACTTGGCATTTAACATCCGTTTGGTCTCCCTGTTGTTGGCATATCCAAAACAGTATATTAGGCACTTGAAAACTCAAGATGGCCGCCATTTTCCAAAATGGTCGCAACTGAATGGCTAGTAGTAGTGTTAGCAAGGATCAAACAGTAATACAAGGACCAAAATGGGCATTTAATCTCCATTTGAATCCAATATTATGCTAAAATTGTCAACCACTTGGTAATTCAAGATGGCTACCATTTTTAAAGATGGCCGCCACAAGATGACTCAGCCTATATGTTACAAAAAGTGACACATAAATCTAAACATATCTGGTACAAAGACATACAACACACTCTAAAAACAGATTGGTTGAAAATAACCAATATATTGGTCGATTTTAACCAATCCAGTTGGTAGATATATGGTAACCGAAATATTGGTTAAAATAACCAATCTGATATTGGTTACCTAGTCAATCCATATTGGTTAATTTAACCAACCCACAATGGACTCCAACCAATTTGTATTGGTAATTTGTATTGGTTATAGCACTAACCAATACATAATAGTAGGGCTGCATATTCATATTGGTTAACACGCAACCAATTTGCATAACACCAACCAAACAATTTGCATAACACCAACCAATACAATATTTAATTCAAAGGTTCCCACGCAACCAATTACATAACGTGGACAAATTACGTAATGAAATAATACCAATGAAATTAACATTGCAATTATGCATACATACAATAATAACATATTCCTATTAGATATTAGCTACTGACCACTTACTACACACTTAGCTACTGCCGTTGTTAGTTTTATAGTTCGCTTTTTTGTACACGACGAAGTCACAGATATTTAAAAAAAAAAAAAAATTCAACAGTTGAATACGGATGAAATTTATTGTCAATTTGTCACTATGTTTGCACAAACATCTAAATTCGATCATGGAATCGTTTGAATAATTACATATTATGGTCAAAAAAGTGCATTTTGGACTAAATACCACAATTTAACATCGACTATTGTCAAAACAAATTTTCTCACTGATTGGTCAGTTGCTGTAGGTACATTTCCTACATTATGAATAACCAATAGATTGGTTAATACCTTGGTTACAAGCTCAACCAATATGACTGGTTGAAGGACAACCAATATATTGGTTATGAATAACCAATAGATTGGTTAATACCTTGGTTACAAGCTCAACCAATATGACTGGTTGAAGGACAACCAATATATTGGTTATGAATAACCAATAGATTGGTTAATACCTTGGTTACAAGCTCAACCAGGACTGATGAGATTGATTTGCTCTATGCATGGCATATTAAAACACAGACTGAAAGCATCAAAGGTACGCTAAATATGCCTTCAAATGTTCAGTAACGCAAATACAAAATAAAGAGTTATCTTGGAAAGCAATTACAACAGTAATGGTAAGAATCTCAAGTCAGGTCGCAATTCTTGTAATCATTTTCTTCTCTACTGACACCCGCTATTGTTATAAATAGGTATTGTACGTACGTGTTGGCCGCCATTTTTCAAAATGGCGGCCATCTTTGATTTCCAGTGATTTATGATTTGTTAATTATAAATGACCAACGAGAGGTAAATTGCAGCTTTATTGTATGACCATTTGGTTTCTTTTGTAAAATTACCAATGTATGTCATTCAATGAAAGCAATCTTGAAAAACATGGCCGCCATCTTAAAAAAATGGCCGCCATCTTGAATGTTTAAGTTGTTTCTATTGTTGAATTGATAAGGGGTACATTTGGTGGATAGTTGCAACTGTTGGTGCTTGTATGACCAATTAATCCAATGTAACATTAAGTGTTATCATTTAGTGGCGGCCATCTTGAAAAAAATGGCCGCCATATTGGATTTTTATTGGCTAACGGGGTTTTTGTGTACAGTGACCCCAAAAGAGTAGTTATGCCAATTTTGATGCTTGTATCATCAAATGCAATATTGTGGTGAAAAAAGTTATTAATCTGCAGGACTATATAGTAAGCTCGTGCCTAGCCGACATACGACATGGTGACGTCATCAGGGGTCACGTGACGTCATCTTAAAGGTGTAATTGATTTAATCTTTGAAAATCAATACAAAATAAACCGCAAAAGACCGAAACTTGATTTTTGTGGCAACAGATAGAATAATCCAGGATCTTCATTTTATCTCATGTGCGTAAAATCACGTGACCCTTCCTTCCGGTCTAAACCGGAAGTGCCTCATAATTTGAAAGTGAAAAATGATATGAACTTACTTTCAACGATGTTAGTGTCTGGCTACAATGTATTATTCAAAAAAATATTGGTGACGTCATAACATTTTATAGCGCCCTCTAGCGGCAGTTTGAAAAATTGTTAAAATTAATAATAATCTGTTGATGTGTGTGGCGAAGTTTGCTGAAATCACTTTATAACCGGTGTATTTAATCAGCTTCATGCTAGGAACAAGTTGACGGGAAGAAAAATTATGACGTCACCAGACCGGAAGTTAGAATGAAAAGACTCCTTTTCCTTTGAAAATTCCTAAACAATTAATCCTGACAGATACAATCTTGATTTTTGCTCTAAAGGTTAATGTAAAAGTAGTTCTCGAACTTCCCTGTGTTTTGGGGCAAAAGACAAACTTGAACATACCCTGCGGCACCCTTGAAATGTAATCGTTTAGGCCTAGGTGCAAAAAACATTGACCCCTTACGTGTGCATGGCACACGTATAATATACAATGTACATGCTAGTACATGTACGTATACACTGATAGTGTATTATGTATTGAGCGAATGTATCACCACTGACATCGTTCGTGCAAGCACATGTACGCTCACCCAAGCGGACACTAGCCGCCAACCTGTGAAACAGGATGACGTCATCAAATTGCCCATGGGGAAGGGCGCCGCGTACGACAGGTAGGTAAACACGCTTTCGGTTACGCAGAATCCAACCCCGTAGACTTTGTAAATGTTGCTTGCACAATTCAAAGCACTTTTAACGGAAAAACAAAGTCGTATTCCCATAAACTTGACCCAGGTGAAAACCCAATAGTGAACTCCAGTCTCGCCGACAGACACCACGAAGAAGACGTCATCAGGGCCACGTGACCTTATCTTAAAGGTGCAATTGATTTAATCTTTGAAAATCAATAAAACATCAACCGCAAAAGACAGAAACTTGAATTTTGTGGCAATTAATAGAATAATCCAGGATCTTCATTTTATCTCGTGTGCGTAAAATCACGTGACCCTTCCTTCCGGTCCAAACCGGAAGTGCCTCATAATTTGAAAGTGAAAAATGATATGAACTTACTTTCAACGATGTTAGTGTCTGGCTAAAATAAACTTTTTCCAAAAAAATCAGGCGACGTCATAATATGTTATAGCGCCCTCTAGCGGCAGGTTGAAAAATTGTTAAAATGAATAATCTGTTGATGTGTGTGGCGAAGTTTGCTGAAACCACTTTATAACCGGTGTATATAATCAGCTTCATGCTTAGACCATATTGGGAAGGAGAAATATTTATGACGTCACCAAACCGGAAGTTACAATGAAAAATCCTTTAAACCTTAAACAATCGCTTAAAAATCAACCGCTATAGATATAATCCAGATTTTTGCATCAGATAGCAAAGTAAAGACAGCTCTCGAGCTTTCTGTTAATTACGTCACGATGACGTCATCAAATGCCAGATTACAAGCAACCAAATATTTCTAGATTTAATCTTTGAAAATCAATATAAAATCAACTGTAAGAGATCTGAATTAGATTTTTAAGGGAATTGATAGATTAATCCATGGTCTTCATAGTTTGTATTACATGCAAACAAAACTGACCCTTCCTTCCGGTCCAAACCGGAAGTGCATTATAATTTAAAAGTTGAAAACGATGTGAACTTACTTTCAACGATGTTAGGCGCTGGCTAGGTTGTAAGTAACAAACAAGTTAACGGTGACTTCTTAAAATGTTATAGCGCCCTCTAGCGGCTTGTTGACAAATGTTAAATCATATTACGATTACATTTGAATTATTACGTTTTTCGACCTTTAAGTAATATCTCAGCAACGGAACGTGCTAACATAACATACGTTTGTATTGTTAGGTGATAGATAGTTGCACAAAAAGTTCACAAACGTGTGACGTCATCGTTTTAATCAGTTTGGATTCATTTTAATCTGTTTAAATTAACTTAAATTCGTTTTCGATGATTTTAAATTATTTTGATGGTATACAAGTTCAATTTTTGAAAAATGTAATCTAAAAAATTGCGAAAGCGAAAAAGCCCTATGTTCTGTTCCTCGAACAGACGTAGTTCTAGTTGGCTTTTTCGCAAATTTTGCGAAAAAGCCTTTGTTTTTGTTCTGATTTTTGGCTTTTTCGCAATTTGCGAAAAAGCCTTTGTTTTTGTTCTGATTTTTTTTTTTCTTCTTCTTTTTTTCTTTTAGTAACCTAAACCCCATAGACTTTGTACACGTTTTTTTGCACAAGTACTTTTACCAGAAAACAAAGTCGTATTTCCATAAAACTTAACCCAGGTGAAGACCCTATAGTGAACTCGTGTCTCGCAGAAATACGTCATGATGACGTCATCAGGGGTCACGTGACGTCATCTTAAAGGTGTAATTGATTTAATCTTTGAAATTCAATAACAAATCAACCGCAAAAGACCGAAACTAAATTTTTGTGGCAATAGATAGAATAATACAGAATCTTAATTTTATCTCGTGTGCGTGAAATCACGTGACCCTTCCTTCCGGTCTAAACCGGAAGTGCCTCATAATTTGAAAGTGAAAAATGATATGAACTTACTTTCAACGATGTTAGTGTCTGGCTACAATGTATTTTTCAAAAAAAATATTGGTGACGTCATAACATGTTATAGCGCCCTCTAGCGGCAGTTTGAAAAATTGTTAAAATGAATAATCTGTTGATGTGTGTGGCGAAGTTTGCTGAAATCACTTTATAACCGGTGTATTTAATCAGCTTCATGCTAGGAACAAGTTGACGGGAAGAAAAAATTATGACGTCACCAGACCGGAAGTTAGAATGAAAAGACTCCTTTTCCTTTGAAAATTCCAAAAAAATTAAACCTGACAGATACAATCTTGATTTTTGCTCTAAAGGTTAATGTAAAAGTAGTTCTCGAACTTCCCTGTATTTTGGGGCAAAAAACGAACTTGAACATACCCTGCGGCACCCTTGAAATGTAATCGTTTTGGCCTAGGTGCAAAAAGCATTGACCCCTTACGTGTGCATGGCATGCACACGTATAATACACATGCTAGTACACACATACACGTATACACTGATAGTGTATTACGTATTGGGCGAACGTATCACCACTGAAACGGGATGTTCAGACATGGATTATTCAAAGGTCAATTTGACATGTTGATGGACATTTAATTAGGTTGTGCAGTGCATCAGGCTGCTAGAATAACTGATTTGTTCCCCTTTTGAAGGACTTTTTACATTGAATGTATCCATCTTACTTGTGTATATTCACTAAATCAGATATGGTTAATATATGTGACCCACCACCCCAAAAGTCGAAATCTTTCATATGAGAGATTTCTATACCATTGGATTGCTAGCGTTTTGCTTTAAAATGATACATCACATGCACCAGTACCGCTATGGAATGAAAAGTAACGACGCTTCAAAAAGTGACATTTTGTTGCCGTTCGCGGCAACAAGTTTGCTCAATTTGAGTAATAGCAACGACAACAAAAATCAGGAGAAGGCCGATATTATCACTTTCGGAGATTTTTAAAAGGTTTAAACATGGACAGCCTATAAATTAGAGTTTTAACTAACGATTTTTGAAGAAAAAAAAATCGACCGGCAACACATTTTTGTGTGTACCAATGCCATATCTCGAAATGGCATTTGCCGACTTCCGCCTGGTTTTGGCTTGGTGGGTCACATATTGCACATAGCACTTAGAGTTGATTTTTTTTATTTATTTTCCATTAAAGCTTTAACAGTATTTCACACAGTTGACATATTTCACAATGTTTTGGAGAATTGATGTTTATTGCATGCAAATTTCGGAGGTAATAATTTACAATATTAGCTTCTTTCTTTTTTACCTGCCATTGTTGATGTATAATTTATAATACATGTAATTAACAAGTTCTGTTTCATTTAAATCCTTTAACAATTTGAGTAGCTACAGAAACGTGTAGTTAATTTAGACAATTCATACACATTTTGGGTATTGGGTTTTGCATTTTTACCACATAGAACTAGTAAAAAAAAAAAAGCTAACATTTGTGATCTTTAGTAAAAACTAATATTAATGTTTGAAAGTTCACTGCAATTTAGTTAGGCTTTCCAGTGTTGTGCTTTATTGACCATTTAAATGGAAGTACATTTATTGAGTATCAACATAAACCATGGAATCTTTTTCCTTTATAAATTAAACAACGTGCTAAAAAAGTAGGAAACATTAGAATAAGACTTTAACAAGTTATACGTTTTGTATACGAAATGTAAAAATTCATCTCCTCATTATTTTCCCCACCAAAAAAACAAACAAATAAACCACATTTAAGAACAAAAATAATCTTTAAAAAAATAATTTAAAATGATTACCATAAAGCAAATACAATTTAGTATACCACTTTAACAATATAATACAGTCGACTTTCGTTTAAGAGTTTTGTTATATCATAATTGTTTAATTAAGTGGTCCCATTTAGTGTGCACAAACTGCACATAAATGCAGAGTCAGGACCAGGGACTTAGGTTTGCTGAACCACAATTTATATTAACAGTAGTCAACAGAACCAAAAAAGAAGCATACATGTATACATCATACTAAGTGTATGGCAATTGATACCCTGCATGTCCAATGAAAACAAAAAGTAAATTGTACATTCAATAACCAAACAATGTTGCCTAAAACAGCATTTTTGTCTTCAACTAATGCCGGTGTTGTTATGATTAACATTTTTAAAGAATAGTGCATTATATAGGAAAGTGATATTATTGGATATAGTGACTCGATCTTGGTGTCTACAATTTAAGTTGATGGTTTTAAAAATGAGCGATAGGTGTACTTGCAATATCCGTTTATTGAGGCATGACATATTATTTGTATTGATCGTTTTGACTTTTGTGGTGTAGTCCACATATTTGGCTGAGTAGTGAAATTTGATGAATTCTACCTTAATTTATTTGACTGCCAAACATATTTAGGCAACAACAAGTAAAAGCAACGAGCCTGTCATTTCAAACTTAAAAACTAAATTTAAATCAATGTCGCTTTAGCAACACTAAGTATTATTATAGCATATCATGTATTTGTGAGGTTTAATAGATCACAATCGGCAAAAGTTTCATACATGCTCCATCAAAATTGGCCAAAGCCAAGAACATGTGTATGCTACAAATGCACATTTTGATGCTACATGTATAAGGTCTTGCTTTTGCTGCTTTGGACTTCATAAATTAATACACTACTACGGTATATTAAAGCATTTATATTAAGAACAATTGTTTTTATGCATATTTGATATTTTGTAATAGGCAATTTCTTAGGTTCACATTAACACAGCTATCCAAAAAGTAACTGGTGAAAATATTGCTGAAAAGTAATGGCACAAAACTCCCTGTTAATTTTTTTTCCTGGCATGCTGTAATTTTGAAGGAACAATAACAAGTTATTTCCAAAGATGCATCTAAATAAAAACAAATTTTTGAAAATTACACAAAGTAGAATTAAACATCACTACTACACATTCTGAAACAATCTCAATCATTGTGCAGTAAACATCAATACAATTAAAAGGTTTATTCAATTCACTTTGTATAATTATGGTTTACTAATCAGCAGTGATGGATCTAGCAACCCCTTAGGCACTTTTGGCAGGAAATATTTTCAATCGTTCAAAATACTCTGATTGCCCTGCCCAAAAAAATACATTCATCCTTAATTTTCTGAAATCCTTCATTTGTTGTATTGTGTTCAAAATGAAGATTACCATCTTCCAAAATCTTCCAAATGTGTGTACTTAGGTTAAAAATGCCCTAGTCCTCCAAAATCCTGTTGTTCCCTCTTTTGTCAAAAGTGTTGGAACAATTAAATATTGCCTTTTGTTATGTGTGGTTAATACCGGTACGTGAAGTTTAGACACTGGCATACATAGGAAAGTGCACATGAAAACAAAGCGTAAAGTCATTAGATCTTAGGTCTATTGACTCGTTTTTGTATGCAAGTCATATTCAAAGTATTGTATATCATGCTCTTTACACTGTGCGCCAATCAATACTACCAGCAGTGGATATAATATGATAAGTAATAACAAGTTCATAATAACGTTCAATAGTTCCATTCCAGCAACCTAGCTATATCCCGGTATATACCGGTACACCACACCAATCTTCCAAAATCTTTCTCTTCTTCAAATGGCATCCTCCAAAATCCTCTCATTTGAAGCACCATTCATCCTCAATCCTAACAAAAATATTCCTCGCTTAAAATATAATTTATCCTCAAATCTGTAAAATCCTACAAATTTGCAAGGATGATTTTGGAGGATTGGGGAAGGGTAAGGGTTAAAAAATATGCCTTAAAAAGTTTTGCACCAAAAATGGAGGTGACAATTTGTGCTTTATGAAAACTAATTTAAATGGTGTAAACTGTTTTACCTTAACGTTACCATACTGCAAAATACTACTTGAATAACAATAATAATGTGCTGTGTTGTGCTTATATAGCGCCTTATCACCAACGGTCTCAAAGCACTTCACATTATTACCACGGTTATTGGGCCCACGAACAATTCCAAATACCATTTGAGCTCCCTGGGAATCAGTATACAGCTCAATTATGCAGCCATTTCGGTGCAAAGCATCTACCAGTATAATAAACCACAAAAACCATCTCTAGTCTCATAGGTACCCATTTACTACTGGGTGGAAGGAAGCAATGAGTGGCAAAGTGCCTTGCCCCAATGTATCATATAGTCCTGGGCCAGTGAACCCACAACCTGCAGCTTTACCTACAGATAACAAATTCAATACGCCAAACTATATAGGCCACGGCACTTCACTGCACTGCACTGCAGTAATTCAAAATATGGTACCTTAATACATATTCATGAATCCTGTCACATGGTACCACACCACCAATCAGTGACAGCAAACATAACCAGAGGTCGTGTGCAGTTGTTTGTGCAAGCACTGCATGACTGCGGTATTTTGTAGTATAAGCAAACTGATTGAATGAATGACGTCTAACGCACCATAGTCCCAGGCCAGACTTAAACCCACAACCTGCAGCTTTACCTACAGGTTACAAATTCAATACTCTGACTATGAGGCTACGGCAGTGCACTGCAGTATGCAGTACACTTACTACACTAGTACACCGCAGCCCGGTGTAATTCCAAATATGGTACCCTAATACATATCCTAATACATACCCTAATACGAATCCTGTCACATGGTACCACACCACCATTCAGTGACAGCAAAAATAACCAGAGGTTGCGTGTGGTTGTTTGTGCAAGCACTGCATGACTGGGGTATTCTGTAGTATGCGCCTGATGTTATTTCTAAGCACAGTGATTGGATAAATGACATCATAAATAAGTCATTAGATGCCATATTTGGAACTACACCGAACTGCACTGGCCAACTGATACCTGTAAGTAGTATTTTGCAGTACTGTGTACTTTACCCAAAATGCCTAGGACATTAGGGTTAATTTCTGCTTTAATTAAAATTAGGGCCTGTTACCCCATTTAACTAGTTCGCGCCAAGATTTTTTGGAAATTGATGATGGCACCCCAGATGTTTTTTTCCTGAACATCAATCCCAGGCACGTTCAGGCTGGCTGGCATTCTGATGGGTAGCACACTCATGACGGCTTTGAGCTGGTCGCTGACAAATATTTTCGGTCTAGATCCGAGTTTCTTATTCATGAAAAGACCATTACAAGTCAGTGGATTGGAGTCTGGTAATGTAGTGCTTAGCAATTAAGCTGGGTGCGGGATGGTTTTTGTTGGTAATCTACTCTGCCTTGAGGATGGAGAAAGGACAAAAAATCTTGTACCTGGCAGCATCAACGCTCTCTGTTGTTTGGTCGTAAATTTATGGCAAGTGCAATTCACTCCCTCAGAGGATTGTTGTTGAAAATGTTGGTGCCTATTATCCATTATCTCGCGCAACCTACAGTTGTCCTTTTTCATAGAACGCACTTCTAGATTCACACCCTCTGTGAAGATCAATGAGGCACTTTGAATTATGTGGAGCTTAAGTGTACTGCAAATTGATGTATCTTCCTTCAGCTGTATAAACCACTCATAACAAGTCTTGTGGAACCCAGGTACGACTGCCTTCCATGTGATTTATTGCAGATCGAGTGTCTACCATTGAAATTTAGCTATTTTTATGTGCACTCAACACTTGGCGGCATCAGTCGATATTGAAGTTGGTGCACTGTTGGCACTGGGATGTCGCCATTTGCAATAATTTGTTTTTATGTACCTTCTGGTCTTGCTGTAGCTAAATAACGAATTGAGCAGTTGATGAGATATGCAGCAGATGAAGCTGATCCTACGGGAGGATGATCAGAGGATATGGTTGATGTTCAACACTGTACAACTGACTGACAGCTCTTCTACTTGTATGACCATGAGGAAGGATAGGTATATCCGAACACAGCACAAGCAAACAAAGACGCCATTTACCTCACGTCATTAGTGCGAAGCCAAAGTCATACTCTGTAAAGAAAAAAATTAGCAGTTCTCTAATAAATAGAACTAGAAATAGAAAATAGGCTCATCAGAAGATACCAATTGCACTGCCTATGGCATCAAGGCCTGTATATGATGTGTATGTTTACAAGTACTATTGGCTCCCTAAAGCATAATATAGCTCCATGCCCAAAGCAAGTTATACCCTGCATAATCCGTGGCAATAATCTAGTGATGTAAGCCAAATGTGTGAAGTCAATTTTGTTCTGTATATTAATGATTGTATGCGTCATCAGTGTTCTATGTGTTGGTTATCTAAAGTAGCTTCAGGGCAATTACATGCAAACGTTGAATGTATCATTCTATATTGAAGACTTCATTACCAATAGAATGTCCACATTTGCATGAAACTGCCCTCAGGTTGAAATGACAATGAAGCTTGCAAAATGTGACATAATATAATATAATGTACTTACCGGTACCCAAAATAAGTAGTAAACTGCAAGAATGACACTGAATTAGTGCCACCAGACGATGTCCAAATGGATGTGCTGACTAAATGAAGATATCCCTCTGTGTGTATAGATACACAGTAGGGATTTCAGACTATAATGACCTGTATTACAGAAAATTGGTGATACAAGCTTCAGATAATGAAATATAGACATAGAAGCTTTGGCATTTCATACTATAATTTGACTTGAAAGGATTTTATACTTAAACAGTACTGCATTCATCATTGTCAATCTAAATTTGTACACACCACAAGTGTGTGTTAAAGTAGTGTTCGAGTAGTGTTAATTTGGTTTAACAAAACTTTGGTCCTTGAAGAAAAAAGATAAATACCAAATACTATAACCCAAACATGGAACTGACAGATTTGCTTATTACTGGTGTTATATAGAGCTTTTACGAATGGTAAAACAATAATATGTCATGTACCAGTCATATCCGGAGCCACGCAGAGTTTAAAAGGCTCTTGAACTGTCGCCCTCGAACCATGCGGACATTCGCAGCAATCATTAAACAAGTAGGCCAATACATGATATGAACGTCACCCCTGGTAAAATGACAATTTCTACCACTATACTTAATTTTATTGGCGTTTACGTAGCTTTTTTAGTCTTTTATGTTTCTTATTCTGTATAATATATAATAGCAAAACTTTACTTCACGTTCTGTAACGTTAATTTCTACAATTTTTCCGATTAATTTTTATTTTTACTTGGGAGGATGAACATTTATGAGAACACCTCAGATGTCCAAGCGAATGGGCCTATATAAATGCGCTTTGTGGAAACATTTTATGCCGGGGTTGAAGTTTATGTTCGCATGCCTTAGGCTGTTTTCCGAACCCCAGCTTTGTCTTCGTCTCAGGCTTCATTCATACAGTTTAGCAATAGGGTGTAGCCGGAGACGGAGCCAAAGCCAGGGGTTTGGAAAACGGCATTGGTCTGTTTGTAACGGTGGCTCTGACTGGGCGCATGAATCTTTGCGCTAATAACCACAGATCTTGCCGAATGTCCGCAGGGGTTTGAGCGCTATTAGTAGAAAGCTCGTAAAAGCGCTGCGTGGCTCAGGATGTGTACCACTACATCCAATAACATAATTACGCAAACTAAACTTA
Organism: Crossaster papposus; assembly: GCA_037893245.1. NCBI lineage: Eukaryota > Metazoa > Echinodermata > Asteroidea > Velatida > Solasteridae > Crossaster > Crossaster papposus. Next base: position 301,827 of record JBAIAA010000313.1, read on the forward strand.
CCTTCAAGTGATGAAGTGCAACCATGTATGTACAGTACATACTGCGGACTAGCAGCAAACTGGTGAATCCAGTACAGGTTACTTTGACTAAAGTAACACGGTCAACCTTTGTTCAAGATAAACAAAAGAGAGCAAGGTTGATTGATGACTTGTACAACCCAATAAGATCACAACAAATTGACTACCTCTTAATTATTTGGGTATGTTTTGAAGAATACTATAATTAAGACTTATTATAACTGCACCAGGATTTGAATGGGGAATCTGCCACAACATGAACCTGTAGATAATACCAAATATAACCAAAGCATATCTCCATGTATCTCAAAGAACTGAAGCACAACAATGTATATATGCACGGTGCAGAAAATCAGAGCGTGCTGGAAAATTGTACTTGGGCATTTATTAACTGCAGCAGTTTGGTCACCCAGAGAACTACTTTACTAAGTCAGCTAAAAGCTATATGTTGTTACACACATAATTTTCCTAGAAATGGGAAAACAAACTGTTCAAAAAGTGTTGTATCACCTGTCCATTAGATGCTCCAATAATGTAAAGTTGCCAATGCAGAAGACACAAGGTAATTAGGTAGCTGTTTTGAATGAAGTATCCTTCAGACCTTGATAGGCAAGTTGATCTGATCCACTTGACGAGTACATCTGACATTTAATGATAAAAATCAGTTTAATTTGTTAGTGCAACACTTATCGACTAAGCGATAACAAAGTATTAGTGGAGCATTAATTGGGTAATAATTGAGACTTCAGTTGAAGCTTCATTAAATACAAACTTTCTTTAAAGCTTTGGTACAAACATAAAAAAGGCTTTCTTTAAGGCGATACATTTTGGGGGTTCCTTCGAGGCTTTGCTATAGGGCTTTACATTTGCTTTGGGTTTTGTTTAAAGATTTACTCGATGAGAGTTTACTCGATGAGAGTTTACTCGATGAGAGTTTACTCGATGAGAGTTTACTCGATGAGAGTTTACTCGATGAGAGTTTACTCGATGAGAGTTTACTCGATGAGAGTTTACTCGATGAGAGTTTACTCGATGAGAGTTTACTCGATGAGAGTTTACTCGATGAGAGTTTACTCGATGAGAGTTTACTCGATGAGAGTTTACTCGATGAGAGTTTACTCGATGAGAGTTTACTCGATGAGAGTTTACTCGATGAGAGTTTACTCGATGAGAGTTTACTCGATGAGAGTTTACTCGATGAGAGTTTACTCGATGAGAGTTTACTCGATGAGTGTTTGCTCGATGAGTGTTTGCTCGATACGAGTTTGCTCGGCTAGTTTGCTCTAGATTTTTGCTCGAGACTTTGCTCGAGGCTTTTCTTGAGGTGCGGTTTCCTTGAGGTTGAGACTTTATTTGTTCAACTGTGAGAGGGAGCATTCTGAGAGATAGTTGCATACATGTAACTCGCTAGAATTACCATTTATTCACATGTAAGCTCCATATTATGTATCTATTTCCACGTACTGCAATGTACAATGTGTTATTGCAGAATAACAAGCCTGGTTTACTTTAAGAATCTTCTAAGTACTTATTTTTAGAATTTCTTCTCAACATTTGTTGGCAGTTAATTTATTCTTCATTTTTTACTCAGAAGCACAGCTGTTGTCTTTTCTATCGTGTATTCACATGGTTATACAAACCGACTCATGATAACTATAATATGTTGGGACTACTGAAGCATTCACTGAATCCATATTCCTAACATAAACATGATCAATCAAAGTTCCACTCTCAGTTGTTGATTCAGTCACAATCTGTTTGTAGCCATGACCTTCAATTAGCTTTTGAATACCTGAAGAATGTTTCAGAATGTCTTCGTTAAAATCACCCATGATAATACATCTATTAGACACCTTATGAAGTTCATCAAGCAAAGTTGTAAGATTACCAATAAATTCATTTAGGCAGTATGATGCTGGACGGTAAATGACTACCACAGAGCATGATATCTTACTAATTATCTTAAATGCAATGTATTCAATATTTTGCACCGACAGCATAAGCCTACTGAAAGCTCTGTTCCTTCTTCCATATACACTGACGCCTCCGTGACACTGTTGTTTTAACACTCTGGTTAATTTACTGGAATTATTGTAACAAGCACTTCTGATCTGATGATAAGCTTTGAATTCAGTTAATTCTGTATCACAGTACAGTTCATCATCAAGCCATGTCTCAGTAAGGCAAATGAAATCTGATTTAATCATTTCATTATTCAATGTCAAGTCCATATAATGTTCCTTTAATCCTTGGATATTATGCATCATTATAACAGTCAAATTGGAATTTGCTTTTGTTGATTCTGTCTCATTAATAAATGCTGGCATACTTTTCAATGATTCTGATACTACCTTATTACAGTAAATATATTTTTCATCAAAACCTTCAATGACAAGACCATTCATGGCTGTTACTCTGCTCAGTGCAACATAAGCTTGTCCACATGAAAATGTACGCTTGAGAGAAACAACTGCTCTATCTGTTGTCATTCCTTGCACTTTGTGAACTGTACATGCCCAGGCTAATTTTAAGGGAAACTGTTGTCTAACACACTGCTTAGTAACATTTTCTTCCTCCTTTTGAATTGGAACTGTGTCTTCTTTATTTGATGATGATTTAAATTTTCCTTTCAACTTGGACCCAACATCCTTATTATCAAACTCAACTTCAATGCACTTTGGCCACGAATTATCAGGCAACATATTTATTGCACGAACAATGCCAAATACTCCATTCACAAGTCCGTCCGAAGTGTCAATATTTTTAGTTAACATTACTCTAGCACCAACACCAAGCCACAATGATTCAGGCAAGTTTGTGTACATTGATTTTTTAGTAACTTTTACCTTTGCTTTACCCTTGCACGAATCCTTTCGCAAATCTTTTGCAACAATACATGTACAATCACTACACTTTAAAAACAAGGTCCGAGTATTGTATTCATCCACCTGTTTGTTACATGGAAAGATATGCAATGCATCATCCCAGTCCTCTCCAGTTTCTCGGGATCTTAAAATTAACACATCTTCATCTGATAACTTTTTGTTCTTTGGTCTGATACGTAATCTATTCAGTATTTCTGCAAATTTAACATCATTTTTTTGTCGCATAATTTCATCAAGCTCGACTTTCTTAAAATTATCATTCCAGAAATCAACTGCAACTGCTCTTTGATGAAGTGGCTTTCCTTTTACTGGAGGTAACTGATAGAAATCACCAACAGCTAAAATACTGACATTACCAAAGGAATTATGATTACGTGTTTGTTTTATCTGACGCAAACGTCCATGTATATAGCACAACATCTTGTGATCAACCATTGATATTTCATCAATAATCACAATTTGAAGATCTTGCAATTTATTCCTTAATGTATTCAACTTCTCTTCACCAAGTGGTTGATAAGGTAACCTAGCATCAACAGGGATTGACAATGCACTGTGAATTGTACTACCATGAATATTAAATGCAGCAACTCCTGTAGGTGCAGTTATCAATACGGAAACATTGTCAGGGTTATCAATCATTCTACAAAACAGTCTTGCTGCTTCATAATGAACTGATTTTATTAAGTGGCTTTTCCCAGTTCCGGCTCCACCTGTCACAAATACATGAAATGGTTCAGGATGTTTACCATTCACTTTTTGTAAGCACCAATTACGAATCTTGTTAAACACCTGTCTCTGTTTTTCATTTAATGATCTTAATAAATTCAGAGCTTCATGTTTTGAAATTTTTACTGAATGTGGTTCAATATTGCATATTTTACCATCTTTTCCATCAACTTTTAGGTCAGGGATATCAAATTCATTCTCTTCCTCTGTTACTGGTGTACGTTTTGCTTCACAGTCGAGCCTTTCTTGTTCAGAGTTAGGACAAATCAGAGCCCATGCATCTTCTTGAGGACCAAACTTTCGTACATGCTCTTCTGCTGCTGCAAGACACTCTGCATTTGCCTCATAAATAGACCGATTACTTTCAACAATGCATTTAACAAGGTTTAATTGCTTCTTTACACATATAGATCCAGTTTTGTAAAATTCTTCATAAGTTTCAAATTGAGGTGGTTTTAGCTGAGCATCTACACGATATGGAAGAAATAGCTGCAATATACTATGATAATATTTCTCAGGATATTTATTCTCTGAAAATCTAGGATATCTAATCACTGCAGGCTCAGTTCTACTTCGTTTCTGTATGTGACCCAATCCATCTTTTAGTGCATACACTGGTGATTTATTTCTTTTCATGTCTGTGTTTGCATTATAAATAATTCTATATTCTGAGCAAAATGTTGCAAGGCACATGTCACTAAATTTAGCAATACGTGGTCTTGCTTTGTAGCGATCAATTCTATTTGTCATAAATATATCACGGTCATCATCCTCACATCTGTTCTGAATTACACTCAGTGGCAAGCTCATTCTAACAGGATTCTCACCTACTGGTATAAACTCTACTTTTCTAGAACCTTCTTTCAATCTCAAACTACAAACACGAAACACTGCTTCTTGTGCTGATATTTCTCGATTATGTAGATACACAGAACCTAATTCTTTCATACTTTGTCTGGCATCCAAGTTACCCTTCTCTGCTTCTTTCTGTGTATTCGATAATAACTGTCCCATTTCACGTTCAGACTTTGACATATATGACACAACATAAGCTGCACAAGCATATGCATCACTGATGTACTGGATATCCATGTTAGCATTCCAACATCTTATCAAATTAGGATTGTACAGATTGACCCATACATCTTGTGGTTTTCTCTTTAAGACAATAGTAGGTTTAGCATTTAAAACATTATTTGCTTTTTCAAACTCATCTTGTGTAATATTAATTCTGTTAAACAATTCTGTAGTTGATAAAAACTGGTTCTCTTCATTCTGTATTGCTTCCCACACTGACTTCAACAATTGTTTGGCCTCATGCCCCTTTCCAGATGTATTTTTATCAGTATCACTGTGTTCATCACCAGAAAACTCACAATGATCACTGTCAACAGGATCACTTATAACATTATCATCATCATCTTCATTAATTGGATCTGGCTCAGTAATGAATGTTCTACTGGATGGTGGTCTTGGGAAATTAAATCTACAGTCAGTGCCCTTTTTCCTACAAGATTTTGAATGTTTCCGGCTGTGTAGCTGTACATGACTTATTATGTCATTTAACTCTTTGTCCTCTTCCTCTGATGGCATTTTACAGCTGATGTATGTATCAATGAATTTAATAACATCTTTATCATTGTCAACTCCCAATCTTGGAGCATTCTCAATCCAAAACAAACAGTGAGTATGTGGAGATCCTCTCTGCTGAAACTCCACTCTATAAAAATAATCCTTGACTTTACCAATGGGATGAGCTCTAGACATGATGACATCTTTTAAAAATGTGTGGAATCGTTGATCAAACATTCTAGCTGCAGTCACTGGATTACTTCGCAATATTTTACACTTCTCATTCCAATCTAAATCATCAATATCTCTTGAATCACCCTGTTGCCTCAATATTGTGTTTATGATTTCAGGCCATCTCATATCTGCTGCTGAAAATGAGCAAAACCATGTTGGTATTCCAAGTTGTCTAATCATTGCCATGACATCTTTCTGAGCTCCTTGCCAGTATGGTGGTGTACCTCTGATTGCCTTCAAGAACTTGTAACCACTATCAGATTGCAATATATCTCTCAGTTGATCTCTATCTTTAATCATGCTAGCATTCACACTCTCAGCACAGTGTACTTTGCCTGAACTCTGACGCATTGCAATTGATACACTTGACATTACTTGCTGTATTTCCGATAGGTACTGAGCATAAAATATGTACTGAATACTCTTTGCAAATCTATTATCTGCATTCATTAACCTGTTATGAAAATATCTGATAAGACTTAATCTGACATCACGATCATCACTGAATATGGGTTGGCCTCTTGGAAACAATGCTGGAAAACACTTAGCCTCATTACCTTCGTCCATTAATACTCGGATTGGGCTGTTTGCTTCACAAGGTGCAACACAGAGCACATCATCAAAATATTGATCGAGAACCTCAGAGGCAATATTCACTGGTTGCATACATGTATCGTAAGCTACGCCTGTCAAACGCTCCTCGTCTGTGTCTTCATTATCTGTCTCTTCATCCGTGTTTTCATCACTGTTAGTGGAAACATCACTTTCATGTCCTTCATTATTGTTTTCATTGTCCAAGGGATTTTCCCACTCACAATTTATTTCAATGTTATTATACCACTTATTATTCTGCTTAAGATAACACAGCGCCTGCTCAACATGTTCTCTGCTTACAAATTGATACTGGTAATATCCTTTGAAAGATAATTTTCTCTTCAACTTAACTCTGATTAATTGGTCATTTCTACATCTAGGCAATGATGTCACCGTTTCTGAAATATCCGAGGGTATACATACGACCGGGCCATGCAAACCATTTTGACTACCTCTGGGTAAAGCTAACATTTTCATGAAGGCAATATTTATGGCTATGAGATGTTCTTCCAATGTATTTAAACAGCTCAATTCCTCAGGGATGTCTTCCAATGACAGATTGTTTGCACAAGCTTCTGATGGTATCTTGTTCTGAAGCAATTTCCTATGGCATGTGTAGCAAATCCACAGAGATGACCTACTAGATTGTGACACTAGACAGTTTTCACCACACTCTCCACATCTGTGCAAATACTTGTCAGATATACAAGCAACACTTCTGTATTTACTTAGATTACACTTAACAACTTGCTTACGGAAAAGAAGTTTATGACAAACTGCACATACATACTCAGGTCCTACAGATACTGTTTGCCTCCAATTTTGCACAATATTATTCATATTACATTGACTTTCTTTCCTTCTGTTTGACCGGTCTTTATTCATTTGTTTCATATTTGTACGATATTTTTCATCACTCTGGTATTTTCTTTTTCCTTTTTCAATTAAATTTATCCGATAACATCTAGTGATAGCATACTTTTTTTTTATAGATCTGATGAGAGCGTTTCTATACACTACATTACACTGATATTTTCTTTGTGCCTGATCAATCTTTCTTTGTCTGTGTGTTGCATCCTCATGATACTTAGTTTTCACAGAATTGATCTTTCTTTGCCTGTGCGCTGCATCCTCATGATACTTAGTTTTCACAGAATTGATCTTTCTTTGCCTGTGCGCTGCATCCTCATGATACTTAGTTTTCACAGAATTGATCTTTCTTTGCCTGTGTGCTGCATCCTCATGATACTTAGTTTTCACATAATTGATCCTATTTTGCCTATGTACTGCATCCTTCTTGTACTTACTCCTATATTCAGCATTCTCATGGTATCTTTGTTTTGCACTTCCAACTTTTTTGTGTTTATACTCGGCATTTTTCTTATATTTTTGCTTTAATGACTCTTTCCTTTTTGAAGCATTTTCTTTGTATATTTGTTTGCCATACTCTATTGCATCCTCTTTATAATTTGCACAATTGTGATATTTTTCTTTCTTTCGTGTGCTTCGTTTAGTTTTCTTTACATTTTCACAGTTTGTTGGATTGGCCTCATTTTTTTGTTTCCAATATCTTTCTCTGTTCTTCTCTTTTCTTAGTTTGTTATTCAATCTCACATTTACATGTTTACGCTTTTTACAATTTGACTGCTTTGATATTTTTATGTTTGAGTCTTTAGATTCATTTTTATTTTCGCAGCTGTCTAACTTCACAGTTCTGGGTTTATGTACTTGAGTCACCAAATCATAATGTACTCTATTTCTATGGTACAAATAAATTCCAAAATTCACTGAACCGTCAATACTACTGTCTGTCAATATGTATCTATTTGAAAATAAATACCACTCATTAGCATCATCATACGTGTAGATATTACAATTCAACATATGTGCTGTTGCAATAATTTCCACCTCAGTAGCCCATGTACCATAATTGTACAATCCTGCACTTGTTACATACTCTTCCACTGTTCTGTAACCTTCACGTAAATAGCCCCTGAACTGAGCTGCATTTTCCAACAAATGATTCACAATTGCCAATCTCAATTCCATGTGATTATCTTCAGTTCCTGATATAGCAAAGGAAATCGCTCTGAAAAAACAGTTGCCATCGCCTTTAATTTTCTTTATAGAGTCAGGTCTCCCCAAGTTCTTGCATTTCATAGACATTTTATCATCATTTAGAATAACTTTGGTCACACCCAACCTCTCACATAATGCAATCCTATTACTATAAGTTAATGGAACAAACTTAAAATTTACTTTCTCTGCTTCTACAATTTGTATGTCATTTTCTCTAGGTTCCTCTGTTTCCTGTCCAGTACTACCGGTACTTGTACTAGTGCTTGCAGTCGCACTTTCAGCAGTCTCGTCATTATGTATACAAACACTGACATCATCATCTATCCAGACTGTAACACCTGTTATTTCAAACTGTTCATAATCTCTGACATTCATAGATTTGCCAAGTTCAGTACAATACCTGTACACACCTTGCCATGATGATACGCATTTGAGCAAGCTCCTCCCTTCAGAATCTAAGTGCGAATTGTGATTTCTGCTATGTGAATCAAAAATGAAATACATGTCATCTTGAGCAATTACTGCAAATGTGTTTCCATGGAAACAAATAAAACATGCACAATATTTCTGAACTGTCTGCTCTACAGCCGTACTGAATGGAATCATATTGAACTCAGCCAAAACTGTTTGTTCTGCAAAAGTACCAGAAACAGATTCATCAATCTTCATATGGAAATGTTTACTGAATGCATCAATTTCATCAGGCAACTCACTGATTAACAAATATTCATTCTTCATTGTAGAACTACGAGACAAATAACGGTACAGTTCATTTCCAGTATTCAACACAAAATCCATGTCTTTAGGACACCACATGTTCAACGATTTTATCTGGCTGAAGAGGATTCCGCAGAGGCTCATACAAACACATTGTCTACCAGCTAAGTCTGCAAATCTGAAATCACCTTGATGAAAACTGCCTTGAATGCATTTGACATCCATCTTTTGACTGTCTTTACCAGAACTGCGTTCACGACATGTTTGGTTTTCCTCGGCAGGCTTACCAATTCTCTGTGAATTATTTCTTTGTGTTAGGATTCTAAGCTTTTTCCTACAATCAGTACTTTCAACACAATTTGGCAAATTATCTTGAGCTTTCCTTTTTGGTGTCAATTTCACATCTCTATCTTTTTCATTTACTACCAACACCTGTTCTTTTCTGCTTTTCTGCCTTGATCTAGTAGTTGGTTTGGTTTCCAAGGTTGCTTCATTTCTGCTCGCATTATGTTCTTTATCTTTACCGACAGGTTGGCTTTTCATCTTCTCTGCTTTAACCTCATTTTCTTTGTTTTTTTCCTTTTCACTATCAACATTAGTACTTTTCTTGCTGCGCAGGTTATAACCTCCACTTTGCCCAACTACATGTATTTGCAGTTGTTCATTTAAACCCGTTTCTCTGCGTTCCACATGTGCTATTACATGTTTAATATTGCCATCACTTCTCTGTGTCTCACCTTCATTTCCATTCTCTGCTGAAATTTGACCATAATCTTCTGAGCAAGAAGCACCTTCAGTACATGAATTGACAGCTCCATCCTCCATGTTAACTTCACATGTCATCTGAAATATGTTTTCGTCTGTAGGAATGCCAAGATTGTACAACAAAGAGTCTGCATAAGTACATCTTCCACATTTCAAACACAACCATGATACTGATTTACTTGCCAACATAGACTGCATGTTTGAAAATCCCATACAATTGACATGGTAGCTGATGTTGCAAGTGTCACAGTCCACAACTCTATCAACTGCAGTAGTTACTTGATCACATAACCAACACTGCACAACTTGTGATTCCTTCACAGAATGATTGATATTCTTAATCTCTGCCTTCTCAACATGACTTTGGTGCGACCTTAGTCCATGTGAACATTTACTTTTGTTCAATGAATCCTGTTCTTTATTCTGACTAAGGCTTGATGTCCCCTTTTTGCATTGTTCCTTCTTATTCTGCACATTCTTTATGACATACAAGTAACTCAAGCTTCTTCTTGTGTGACCCTCAATATTCTTCTGTACTTTCTCATGGGCTCTTTGTTTCTTTTGACTCATGCGAATTTCCATCAGTTTACCATTCCTTGACCTATGATATGCCTTTTTCCGTTCAGCTCTTCTGATTTTCTTATTGCTTGGTTTGGACACCTTCCTTTCCTCTTCAAAGAACTCAACTACACACTCCAACACCTGATTTCTGGAACAACATGTCTGTCCATTCTTCTTCAATGCTTTCATTACCCGTTTGTTACGTTGTCTCTTGTGTGTCATTTTCTCTACTCTGGATTTCTTCAGCAAGGTGACTTTCCTTCCAAGTTCATGACCTTGACTGTTCTCTGCTGCATTATGGTCATCATATCTGAGCCGGGGTTCAGGAAAATGTACATGTACACTTCTAGACTTGGATTTACAAACCTTTTCATTCCTCAGTTTGGAATTGATGAACTTGTACTTACTCTGTTCTCTCGGACTACACATTTCTCTGCACTTAGGTTTGGTGAGCTTAACATTGCTGAACTTGGATTGGGTGAGCTTACAATTGCTGAACTTAGATTGGATGAGCTTAAAATTTCTCAGCTTAGTGCATCTTATTTCTTTTGAACTTATCCAGTTGCAAGGCAAGAGGGCCCCAGCACCAGAACAAAGTGAATTTGGTGTCACCTGTTCTGGTACGTACACACATTTGTGGTGTGCCAACTGGTTTGCGCACTGCTTGGCAATCACAAGCAGACGACTTCCCTGAGGAGGTGCCAACCTCAGGACATTTGGATGAGGGGACGATGTGAACTTGCTGGAGGATGAAATAGACCAAACACACGACATAGAAGAAGAATGAAATGGAATAATGATGGGAGGAGAATGAGGTGATGACTGCAAGACAGACAAACATTGATCACAATACTCAAAGATACTGCCTCTACTGCACTGCTTGGAGTTCATGTTGGACAATTCCTAGTAAAAAGATACACAAAAGAAAAAAACTAATAAATATCCACTATTCGGCTGTATTTTGTTTTGTTAATTGTGACCTTTCAAATTACGGGGAATTTCAAAGACACCTGATGACCTTTACATGTTTACATGTACATGTACATGTACAAGTACATGTACATGTACATGTACATATAAAAGGAATACATGTATACATTTGCTATTGCCATATTTTTGGAATGGATGGATTTGGGGGGTTAGTATTGTATTTGTAAAACAAATATTGTCAAACTAACTTATTTTAAACTAAGGTTTTTGTTTATAGATGCTGAAAAAAGTAGTCTGGTTGCCTGACTGCACTTAAGATGAAACAAGCAATTTATCAACATTCATAAATTGTATGGTCAAAAAACCAGTCTACATGTAGCTGGCTTAAATTGTAGCTGTTTATATTGATTGCTAACAAATTGCAGACTAACTAAATTGGGAGCAGTTAGTATTGGAAAGAAACCAGTTTTTCCCAATGCTTGTCAGCCAACCAGCATTGGATTTTGATAAAAAAATACCACTTTTTCTAAAAAATGACGGCACACCAGATGCCATAATTTTACGATGCTTCAAATTGTCATTCACTAACCGTGCAATAACGTATTTAATACTTTGGTAGTTTTGCTTTTTATTGATATTTTCAAATGTTCTATACTCCCTTTAAGGGCCTAACATAATTTTCCCCTAACTAGTGCTCATTTGTTTGATGCATAACATTAAATTTCAAATGTTTTCTTCCAACATTTTAAAAATATGCAAGAAATACACATGTATAGGTTTTATAGGTTATATTTTTTGTTTATTAGTAAAATATGCTCCCAAGTATAGGCTTTAAAGGCTTTGCAGTATTAAGTCATAGTATATAGGCTATAATAGGGTGCCCCCCCCCCCCCCCCCCACACAGATTATAAGTTTTGGGCATTACAATTGACCTAATGGTACGTAAATAAATAAAAATGAATCGCCTTCAGCCATACTAGCCCTAGTCTATGGCCCCGCACTAGAATAGACTCTGTGCTGTAGGCCATACTGCCTTGACTAAACAAAGTTAATGATTTTTTTATATTGTTTTTTCATGGAAATCATTCAGCCTCAAACTGGGGTCCACTTACCATAGCGCATCGATATTTCACCAAAATTATGCTTTCTCCATGGTTCTGTCTGGTGTAATTTGTCTCTAAATCTGTGACCTGCAGTTCCAATTTCTTTAGCCAATAAAAACTTGGCAGAAAATATGGCAGAACACATCCGCACAGGTGCGCACCAAACAACAGAGAGCACTCTGCTAGTAACGATACATAACATAAATACTGCACAATGCCCTCTGTTGTTCGGTGCGACGAGCATGCATGCCTTATGTGCGGACGTGTTCCACCATATTTTAAAAGTTTTACCACTAAAGAAATTGGAACTTCAGGTCACAGATTTTGTGACAAATAACACCAGACGGAACCTTGGAAACTTCCTAATTTAACCGAAAAGTCTTAATTTTGGTGAAATATCTATGCAATATGGTAATTTAACCTGCATGCCGAGTTTAAGGCTGAATGATTTCCATGAAAAAAATGAAAAAAAATCCAGTATTCCCAGTAACTTTGTTTAGTCAAGGCAGTATGGCCTACAACAGAGAGTCTACTCTAGTGCGGAGCCATAGACTAGGGCTAATTAACTACCTACAATTAACATTGCCATGTGAAGGATTCAGGGCACCATGCAAAGTTATAGAAATCAGTAAGAAATTCCCAGTTTAAAAAGTGCAGACATTTTTGACACCCCTTTTTTTCATCAAAATATTTTGAAATAACATGAGCTGTGTTCGCGGATAGGTTGTGTCAAAACAAGAGTGCTGAATATGGAAAAAACTAACAATAGTTAAAAGGAATAGACACACATCTTATCCGACCCAATCGAATGTCATCAAACAAAACCCGAGCGTGGCGTTGGTAAACAACGCCACGTTTTTTTACGACGTTAAAGCCTATACGATTAGAACATAAAACCACCAACACTAGGCTAATTTCAAACTTCAACATCTAATTACAATCATCCAATGCACATTCACAACTACAAACTAAACAAAATAGTTATCGAAAAACAACATTTTTTAACCAAAAATCTCCTAAAGATTAACAAGTCTCAATTCCGTTCACAAACCTCGCATAAGATATGATCTGGGTACTATACCTATACTATAATACACATCTATGTGCATATCATATACGGCGTTATCTCGCATGTCGTGAGGAACCATACTAACCCACGTGAAAAAGAGGGCGCTGTACCGTTTTTGAACGCATGTATGTGTGTGCATGTACAGTACATGTACATGTACATGTATTCATGTATTGGCCACTTCGGTCGGAGCTATACCTAGTTCTACGAAAACAAATTATAATTAGTTTTTTGGCGCTGAAGAAATTACTCAGCGCAGAAGCAAACGAGGTCTTCAATACACTAACTTTGAAACATTCTTTTGAATAATTACTGCCTTCAATTGCCTCTAGGCCTACAGTATAGGCAAATTGTAAATCAATCAAAATAAAATCACTAAAATTGCAAACTGCAGTTTTTGTACTGGAATTATCCGAAATATAACAATCAAATAATAAGCGCCTAATATTTCGATCTTAACAAGATCTTCACAGCTAGGCCTCCCAAGAAGATCTTGTTAGGCCCTTTTAATTTATTTAATTTTCTTTAAATAATTACTGCATTTGAAATGCTTTTAACTAACGTTAGCTGTTAATATAGCGTGGTGAAGTCGAATGTAAAGTTCCTTTAATGTTCAAATAACAACTATATATGTACCTGGATTCTCTTAAACCCCCATGGTTTCCTCTGTGGTGCTTAAAATGTGCATACTGCCAACAACAAAACCTCTGAACTAAACAAACTATAAAACTAAACCAACTAAAATTATATAAACATCATGTAAGCCAACTAGTTACTAGTGTATTAATCTTGTACAACCTTATTAATCAGCAATTTTACAAACTTAAATCTTACCCATACCTTGTCCAGCAGTCACTCCCAGCGGCATAGTCCTTGTTCTCTTCACCGAGGAGGGCGGCAAGTGGACTAGACATTTGTTATAGTGGGAGCTACAGCACCCCGCCAACAGCTAGTATTTTTCTTAATAAATTGTTCCCCCAACTTAACAATGTCCTGTGGGAGCGGCTGTGCGACGATTTATTTATGGAGGCGTCACCCCCCCCCCCCCCCCCCCCCCCCCCCTCCTCTCATATACGCTGCTGATCTGTGCTACAACAAGCAGCGGCCTAGAGCTGAATATCTTAAAGCCGTGCACCAATTTTCCAGAGGAGCACGTACTGAATACATGAACTTGTGTGTAGTAATTATACATTTCAAATGGGGGTCGGGGGTAGCACCCAGGGGCGCACATATATCTCCAACGGGAAGGAAGGACGTCCTCCGTAGTTACGCCACCACTACAGCTATATACCAAGGGGTGTCAATCATATACTTTCATTAAAACAATTTATTTCAAATAAATTCCAATTTATTTCCAATAAGTTTTTGAGCTGTAGGCTTTATTTGATCCTTGGACGTGTGTGACTTCGTAATGACGTCATCAAAAACATAACTTAAAAAAATAAACAAAAGGATAGGTCCGATCGTCATGAAACTTGAGAAGTTAGATACGATCATTGGTACGCAAAACCGAAGTGACGTATTACTGACGTCATCAATTCATTTTTAATGAATTTTTCTTTCTTTCTAATTTTATTCCACTTAAAAAATTCACACTTTGATCAGATTGACTGCAGACTTGGCACAGACCAATATCATAGTGACAATATGTGAATTGACACGTATTGTCGTGGTGACGTCATCAGGGGGCATGTGACGTCATGAACTTTGATTTCGTTTACATGCGTTTATATTCGTTTTATTTTATTTTCAATTCTTTAAAAATGTTTTTAATAGTTTAAATTCGTTCAAAATCATTTAAATTTAATTTAATCTGTTTAAATTCATTTTAATCTGTTTCAATTCAGTTAAATTCGTTTTGAATGTTTTTTAAGGTATATTTCTTGAAAACTAAATCTAAACAAAATGTACATGCGAAAAAGCCCTATGTTCTGTTCCTCGAACAGACGTAGTTCTAGTTTTTTTTCTTTTTTCTTCTTTTTTTTTCTTTTAGTAACCTAAACCCCATAGACTTTGTACACGTTTTTTTGCACAAGTACTTTTACCAGAGAACAAAGTCGTCTTTCCATAAAACTTAACCCAAGTGAAGACCCTATAGTAAGCTCGTGCCTAGCCGACATACGACATGGTGATGTCATCAGGGGTCACGTGACGTCATCTTAAAGGTGTAATTGATTTAATCTTTGAAAATCAATAACAAATCAACCGCAAAAGACCGAAACTTGATTTTTGTGGCAACAGATAGAATAATCCAGGATCTTCATTTTATCCCATGTGCGTGAAATCACGTGACCCTTCCTTCCGGTCTAAACCGGAAGTGCCTTATAATTTAAAAGTGATAAATGATATAAACTTACTTTTAACGATGTTAGTGTCTGGCTAGATTGTATTTTTCAAAAAAAATACCGGCGACGTCATAACATGTTATAGCGCCCTCTAGCGGCAGGTTAAAAAAATGTTAAAATGAATATTCGGTTGATGTGTGTAGCGAAGTTTGCTGAAATAACTTTATAACCAGTGTATATAATCAGCTTCATGCTAAGACCATATTGGGAAGGGGAAATATTTATGACGTCACCAAACCGGAAGTTACAATGAAAAATCCTTTAAACCTTTACAAATCGCTTAAAAATCAACCGGGATAGATATAATCCAGATTTTTGCTTCAAATAGCAAAGTTAAGG
The DNA here is from genome assembly GCA_037893245.1 of Crossaster papposus. Taxonomy (NCBI): domain Eukaryota; kingdom Metazoa; phylum Echinodermata; class Asteroidea; order Velatida; family Solasteridae; genus Crossaster; species Crossaster papposus. Next base: position 317,767 of record JBAIAA010000313.1, read on the forward strand.
CAGCTCTCGAGCTTTCTGTTAATTACGTCACGATGACGTCATCAAGTGTCAAATTACAATAAACCAAATATTTCTAGATATAATCTTTGAAAATCAATACAAAATCAACTGTAAAAGATCTGATTTAGATTTTTAAGGGAATTGATAGACTAATCCATGGTCTTCATAATTTGTATTGGATGCAAAAAGACCCGACCCTTCCTTCCGGTCCAAACCGGAAGTGCCTTATAATTTAAAAATGGAAAACGATGTGAACTTACTTTCAACGATGTTAGGCGCTGGCTAGGTTGTAAGTAACAACAAAGTCAACGGTGACTTCATACAATGTTATAGCGCCCTCTAGCGGCATGTTGACAAATGTTACAACATATTACTATTATATTTAAATTATTACGTTTTAAGACCTTTAAGCCATATCTCAGCAACGGAACGTGGTAACATAACACATATGTTTGTATTGTTAGTTGATGGATATTTTCACAAATAGTTCACAAACGTGTGACGTCATCGTTTTAATCAGTTTGGATTCATTTTAATCTGTTTAAATTAACTTAAATTCGTTTTCAATAATTTTAAATTGTTTTGATGGTATAAAAGTTCAATTTTTGAAAAATGTAATCTAAAAAATTGCGAATGCGAAAAAGCCCTATGTTCTGTTCCTCGAACAGACGTAGTTCTAGTTGGCTTTTTCGCAATTTTGCGAAAAAGCCTTTGTTTTTGTTCTGATTTTTTTTTTTCTTCTTTTTTTGGCTTTTTCGCAATTTTGCGAAAAAGCCTTTGTTTTTGTTCTGATTTTTTTTTTTCTTTCTTTTTTTTTTTTTTCTTTTCTTTTAGTAACCTAAACCCCATAGACTTTGTACACGTTTTTTCTGCCCGTCACTTTTAATCGAAAACAAAGTCGTATTTACATAAAACTTAACCCAGGTGAAGACCCCATAGTCAACTCGTGTCTCGCAGAAATACGTCATGGTGACGTCATCAGGGGTCACGTGACGTCATCTTAAAGGTGTTATTGATTTAATCTTTGAAATTCAATAACAAATCAACCGCAAAAGACCGAAACCTAATTTTTGTGGCAATAGATAGAATAATCCAGGATCTTGATTTTATCTCGCGTGCGTGAAATCACGTGACCCTTCCTTCCGGTCTAAACCGGAAGTGCCTCATAATTTGAAAGTGAAAAATGATATGAACTTACTTTCAACGATGTTAGTGTCTGGCTACAATATATTTTTCCAAAAAAAATTGGTGACGTCATAACATGTTATAGCGCCCTCTAGCGGCAGTTTGAATAATGGTTAAAATGAATAATCTGTTGATGTGTGTGGCGAAGTTTGCTGAAATCACTTTATAACCGGTGTATTTAATCAGCTTCATGCTAGGAACAAGTTGACGGGAAGAAAAAATTATGACGTCACCAGACCGGAAGTTAGAATGAAAAGACTCTTTTTCCTTTGAAAATTCCTAAAAAATTAAACTTGACAGATACAATCTTGATTTTTGCTGTAAAGGTTAATGTAAAAGTAGTTCTCGAACTTCCCTGTGTTTTGGGGCAAAAAACGAACTTGAACATACCCTGCGGCACCCTTGAAATGTAATCGTTTTGGCCTAGGTGCAAAAAGCATTGACCCCTTACGTGTGCGTGCCACACGTATAATATACATGCTAGTACATGTACGTATACACCGATAGTGCATTATGTATTGAGCGAATGTATCACCACTGACATCGTTCGTGCAAGCACATTTACGCTCACCCAAGATGACACTAGGCGCCAACCTGTGAAACAGGATGACGTCATCAAGTTGCCCATGAGGAAGGGCGCCGCGTACGACAGGTAGGTAAACACGCTTTCGGCTACGCAGAATCCAACCCCGTAGACTTTGTAAACGTTGCTTGCACAATTCAAAGCACTTTTAACGGAAAAACAAAGTCGTATTTCCATAAACTCGACCCAGGTGAAGACCCAATAGTGAACTCCAGTCTCGCCGACAGACACCACGAGGAAGACGTCATCAGGCCCACGTGACCTTATCTTAAAGGTGCAATTGATTTAATCTTGGAAAATCAATAAAACATCAACCGCAAAAGACCGAAACTTGAATTTTGTGGCAATTAATCGAATAATCCAGGATCTTCATTTTATCTCATGTGCGTGAAATCACGTGACCTTTCCTTCCGGTCAAAACAGGAAGTGCCTTATAATTTGAATGTGAAAAATGATATGAACTTACTTTTAAGGATGTTATTGTCTGGCTAGAATAAACTTTTCAAAAAAATTCCGGCGACGTCATAACATGTTATAGCGCCCTCTAGCGGCAGGTTGAAAATGGTTAAAATGATTAATCTGTTGATGTGTGTTGCAAAGTTTGCTGAAATAACTTTATTATAGAGCATATTGGGAAGGAGAAATATTTATGACGTCACCAAACCGGAAGTTACAATAAAAAAATCCTTTAAACTTTAAAAAGTCGCTTAAAAATCAACCGCTATAGATATAATCCAGATGTTTGCTTCAAATAGCAAAGTTAAGACTGATCTCGAGTTTCTGTTAATTACGTCACAATGACGTCATCAAGTGTCAGATTACAAGCAACCAAATATTTCTAAATTTAATCTTTGAAAATCAATATAAAATCAACTGTAAGAGATCTGATTTAGATTTTTAAGGAAATTGATAGATTAATCCATGGTCTTCATAATTTGTATTACATGCAAAAAGGCTTGACACTTCCTTCCGGTCCAAACCGGAAGTGCCTTATAATTTAAAAGTGGAAAACGATGCTAACTTACTTTCAACGATGTTAGGCGCTGGCTAGGTTGTAAGTAACAAAAAAGTTAACAGTGACTTCATAAAATGTTAAAGCGCCCTCTAGCGTCATGTTGACAAATGTTACGTCATATTACGATTATATTTGAATTATTACGTTTTTAGACGTTGAAGGCATATCTCAGCAACGAATCGTGTTAACATAACACCTCATTTTGTGTTGTTAGGTGATAGATAGTTGCACAAAAAGTTCACAAACGTGTGACGTCATCGTTTAAAACAGTTTTAATTCATTTTACTCTGTTTAAATTAACTTAAATTAGTTTTCAATGATTTTAAATTGTTTTGATGGTTTAAAAGTTCAATTTTTAAAATATTTAATAAAAAAAAATTGTGAATGCGAAAAAGCCCTATGTTCTGTTCCTCGAACAGACGTAGTTCTAGTTTTTTTTTCTTTTCTTTTAGTAACCTAAACCCCATAGACTTTGTACACGTTTTTTCTGCCCGTCACTTTTAATCGAAAACAAAGTCGTATTTACATAAAACTTAACCCAGGTGAAGACCCCATAGTGAACTCGTGTCTCGCAGAAATACGTCATGGTGACGTCATCAGGGGTCACGTGACGTCATCTTAAAGGTGTTATTGATTTAATCTTTGAAATTCAATAACAAATCAACCGCAAAAGACCGAAACTAAATTTTAGTGGCAATAGATAGAATAATCCAGGATCTTAATTTTATCTCGTGTGCGTGAAGTCACGTGACCCTTCCTTCCGGTCCAAACCGGAAGTGCCTTATAATTTAAAACTGGAAAATGATATGAACTTACTTTCAACGATGTTAGTGTCTGGCTAGAATAAACTTTTCAAAAAAATTACCGGCGACGTCATAACACGTTATAGCGCCCTCTAGCGGCAGGTTGAAAAATTGTTAAAATGCATAATTTGTTGATGTGTGTGGCAAAGTTTGCTGAAATAACTTTATAACCGGTGTATATAATCAGCTTCATGCTTAGACCACATTGGGAAGGAGAAATATTTATGACGTCACCAAACCGGAAGTTACAATAAAAAATCCTTTAAACTTCAAAAAGTCGCTTAAAAATCAACCGCTATAGACATAATCCAGATTTTTGCTTCAGATAGCAAAGTTAAGACTGATCTCGAGTTTCTGTTAATTACGTCACAATGACGTCATCAAGTGTCAGATTACAAGCAACCAAATATTTCTAAATTTATTCTTTGAAAATCAATATAAAATCAACTATAAGAGATCTGATTTAGATTTTTAAGGAAATTGATAGATTAATCATGGTCTTCATAATTTGTATTACATGCAAAAAGACCTGACACTTCCTTCCGGTCCAAACCGGAAGTGCCTTATAATTTGAAAGTTGAAAATGATATGAATTTACTTTCAACGATGATAGTCTCTAGGTAGCCTGCACTCTACAAACAAAGTTACCGGTGACGTCATAAATTGTTATAACGCCCTCTAGTGACAGGTTGAAAAATGTTTAAAATGAATAATCAGTTCATTTTCGTGGCGAAGTTTGCTCAAATCGCTTTATAATTGGTATTTATAATCAGCATCTTGTTAGGAACAAGTTGGCGGATAAAAACAAAATAATATGACGTCACTAGACCGGAAATTACAATTAAAAAACCTTTAAACATTTCTGAAAATTAACCGCGAGAGATATAATCCAATTAATAATTTAAAATTTGCAGTTTTGAAAAAATTAAAGTAAAGAAATTTATTAAATGAAATCATAAATGTAATGAACAATACAACAACAAAATGCGAAAAAGCCATATGCTCTGTTCCTTGAACAGACATATCTCTAGTTTTTCTTTTTTTTTCTTTTAGTAACCTAAACTCTATGGACTTTGTACACGTTTTTTTGCACAAGTACTTTTACCAGAGAACAAAGTCGTATTTCCATAAAACTTAACCCAAGTGAAGACCCTATAGTAAACTCGTGCCTAACAGACATACGTCATGGTGACGTCATCAGGGGTCACGTGACGTCATCTTAAAGGTGCAATTGATTTAATGTTTGAAAATCAATAACAAATCAACCGCAAAAGACCGAAACTTAATTTTTGTGGCAATAGATAGGATAATCCAGGATCTTAATTTTATCTCGCGTGCGTGAAATCACGTGACCCTTCCTTCCGGTCCAAACCGGAAGTGCCTTATAATTTAAAACTGAAAAATGATATCAACTTACTTTCAACGATGTTAGTGTCTGGCTAGAATAAACTTTTCAAAATAATTACCGGCGACGTCATAACACGTTATAGCGCCCTCTAGCGGCAGGTTGAAAAATGGTTAAAATGAATAATCTGTTGACGTGTGTAGCGAAGTTTGCTAAAATCACTTTATAACCGGTGTATATAATCAGCTTCGTGCTAAGAACATATTGAGAAAGAGATTTATTGATGACGTCACCAAACCGGAAGTTACAATGAAAAGACCTTAAAACCTTAAAACGTCGCTTAAAAATCGACCGCGATAGATATAATCCAGATTTTTGCTTTAAATAGCAAAGTTAAGACAGCTCTCGATAGATAGAATAATTAAAGATCTTCATTTCAACTCATGTGCGTGAAATCACGTGACCCTTCCTTCCGGTCCAAACCGGAAGTGCCTTATAATTTAAAACTGAAAAATGATATAAACTTACTTTCAACGATGTTAGTGTCTGGCTAGAATAAACTTTTCAAAATAATTACCGGCGACGTCATAACACGTTATAGCGCCCTCTAGCGGCAGGTTGAAAAATGGTTAAAATGAATAATCTGTTGACGTGTGTAGCGAAGTTTGCTAAAATCACTTTATAACCAGTGTATATAATCAGCTTCGTGCTAAGAACATATTGAGAAAGAGATTGATTGATGACGTCACCAAACTGGAAGTTACAATGAAAAGACCTTAAAACCTTAAAACGTCGCTTAAAAATCAACCGCGATAGATATAATCCAGATTTTTGCTTTAAATAGCAAAGTTAAGACAGCTCTCGATAGATAGAATAATTAAAGATCTTCATTTCAACTCATGTGCGTGAAATCACGTGACCCTTCCTTCCGGTCCAAACCGGAAGTGCCTTATAATTTAAAACTGAAAAATGATATGAACTTACTTTCAACGATGTTAGTGTCTGGCTAGAACAAACTTTTCAAAAAAAATTCCAGCGACGTCATAATATGTTATAGCGCCCTCTAGCGGCAGGTTGAAAAATGGTTAAAATGAATAATCTGTTGACGTGTGTAGCAAAGTTTGCTAAAATCACTTTATAACCAGTGTATATAATCAGCTTCGTGCTAAGAACATATTGAGAAAGAGATTGATTGATGACGTCACCAAACTGGAAGTTACAATGAAAAGACCTTAAAACCTTAAAACGTCGCTTAAAAATCAACCGCGATAGATATAATCCAGATTTTTGCTTTAAATAGCAAAGTTAAGACAGCTCTCGATAGATAGAATAATTAAAGATCTTCATTTCAACTCATGTGCGTGAAATCACGTGACCCTTCCTTCCGGTCCAAACCGGAAGTGCCTTATAATTTAAAACTGAAAAATGATATGAACTTACTTTCAACGATGTTAGTGTCTGGCTAGAACAAACTTTTCAAAAAAAATTCCGGCGACGTCATAATATGTTATAGCGCCCTCTAGCGGCAGGTTGAAAAATGGTTAAAATGAATAATCTGTTGATGTGTGTGGCGAAGTTTGCGGAAATCACTTTATAACCGGTGTATTTAATCAGCTTCATGCTAGGAACAAGTAGACGAGAAGAAAAAAATATGACGTCACCAGACCGGAAGTTACAATGAAAAGACTTCTTTTCCTTTGAAAATTCCTAAAAAATTAAACCTGACAGATATAATCTTGATTTTTACTCTAAAGGTTAGTGTAAAAGTAGTTCTCGAACTTTCTTGTGTTTTTTTGGCAAAAAACGAACTTGGACATACCCTGCGGCACCCTTGAAATTTAATCGTTTTGGCCTAGGCGCATAAAGCATTGACCCCTTATGTGCATGGCACACGTATAATAGGGGTGTACATGCTTGTATATGTACGTACGTATACACTGATAGTGTACTATGCATTGAGCGAATGTATCACTACTGACATCGTACGTGCATGCAAATGTACGCTCACCCAAGAGGACACTAGCCGCCAACAAGCGAAACAGGATGTCGTCATCAAATTGCCTATGGGGAAGGGCGCCGTGTGCGACAGGTAGGTAAACAGGCTCTCGGCTACGCAGAATCCAATCCCATAGACTTTGTAAACGTTGTTTGCACAATTTCAAGCACTTTTAACGAACACAAAAGACCGAAACTTGATTTTTGTGGCAATAGATAGAATAATCCAGGATCTTCATTTTATCTCGTGTGCGTAAAATCACGTGACCCTTCCTTCCGGTCCAAACCGGAAGTGCCTCATAATTTAAAAGTGAAAAATGATATGAACTTACTTTCAACGATGTTAGTGTCTGGCTAGAATAAACTTTTCCAAAAAAAAATCAGGCGAAGTCATAATATGTTATAGCGCCCTCTAGCGGCAGGTTGAAAAATTGTTAAAATGAATAATCTGTTGATGTGTGTGGCGAATTTTGCTGAAACCACTTTATAACCGGTGTAAATATTAAGCTTCATGCTTAGACCATATTGGGAAGGAGAAATATTTATGACGTCACCAAACCGGAAGTTACAATGAAAAATCCTTTAAACCTTAAACAATCGCTTAAAAATCAACCGCTATAGATATAATCCAGATTTTTGCATCAGATAGCAAAGTAAAGACAGCTCTCGAACTTTATGTTAATTACGTCACGATGACGTCATCAAATGTCAGATTACAAGCAACCAAATATTTATAGATTTAATCTTTGAAAATATATATAAAATCAACTGTAAGAGATCTGATTTAGATTTTTAAGGGAATTGATAGATTAATCCATGGTCTTCATAATTTGTATTACATGCAAAACAAACTGACCCTTCCTTCCGGTCTAAACCGGAAGTGCATTATAATTTAAAAGTGGAAAACGATGTGAACTTACTTTCAACGATGTTAGGCGCTGGCTAGGTTGTAAGTAACAAACAAGTTAACGGTGACTTCTTAAAATGTTATAGCGCCCTCTAGCGGCTTGTTGACAAATGTTAAATCATATTACGATTACATTTGAATTATTACGTTTTTCGACCTTTAAGTCATATCTCAGCAACGGAACGTGCTAACATAACATACGTTTGTATTGTTAGGTGATAGATAGTTGCACAAAAGTTCACAAACGTGTGACGTCATCGTTTTAATCAGTTTGGATTCATTTTAATCTGTTTAAATTAACTTAAATTCGTTTTCGATGATTTTAAATTATTTTGATGGTATAAAAGTTCATTTTTTGAAAAATTTAATCTAAAAAATTGCGAAAGCGAAAAAGCCCTATGTTCTGTTCCTCGAACAGACGTAGTTCTAGTTGGCTTTTTCGCAAATGCGAAAAAGCCTTTGTTTTTGTTCTGATTTTTTTTTTTCTTTTTTTTTGGCTTTTTCGCAATTTGCGAAAAAGCCTTTGTTTTTGTTCTGATTTTTTTTTTCTTTTTTTTTTTTCTTTTAGTAACCTAAACCCCATAGACTTTGTACACGTTTTTTTGCACAAGCACTTCTCATAGACAACAAAGTCGTATCCAAACAAAACTTTACCCAAGTGAAGACCCTATGGTGAGCTCGGTCCTAACAGACATACGTCATGGTGACGTCATCAGGGGTCACGTGACGTCATCTTAAAGGTGCAATTGATTTAATCTTTGAAAATCACTAACAAATCAACCGCAAAAGACCGAAACTTAATTTTTGTGGCAATAGATAGAATAATCCAGGATCTTCATTTTATCTCGTGTGCGTGAAATCACGTGACCCTTCCTTCCGGTCCAAACCGGAAGTGCCTTATAATTTAAAAGTGAACAATGATATGAACTTACTTTCAACGATGTTAGTGTCTGGCTACAATGTATTTTTCAAAAAAAATATTGGTGACGTCATAACATGTTATAGCGCCCTCTAGCGGCAGGTTGAAAGATTGTTAAAATGAATAATCTGTTGATGTGTGTGGCGAAGTTTGCTGAAATCACTTTATAACCGGTGTATTTAATCAGCTTCATGCTAGGAACAAGTTGACGGAAAGAATAAATTATGACGTCACCAGACCGGAAGTTAGAATGAAAAGACTCCTTTTCCTTCGAAAATTCCTAAAAAATTAAACCTGACAGATACAATCTTGATTTTTGCTCTAAAGGTTAATGTAAAAGTAGTTCTCGAACTTCCCTGTGTTTTGGGGCAAAAAACGAACTTGAACATACCCTGCGGCACCCTTGAAATGTAATCGTTTTGGCCTAGGTGCAAAAAGCATTGACCCCTTACGTGTGCATGGCACACGTATAATATACATGCTAGTACATGTACGTATACACTGATAGTGTATTATGTATTGAGCGAATGTATCACCACTGACATCGTTCGTGCAAGCACATGTACGCTCACCCAAGAGGACACTAGCCGCCAACCTGTGAAACAGGATGACGTCATCAAATTGCCCATGGGGAAGGGTGCCGCGTACGACAGGTAGGTAAACACGCTTTCGGCTACGCAGAATCCAACCCCGTAGACTTTGTAAACGTTGCTTGCACAATTCAAAGCACTTTTAACGGAAAAACAAAGTCGTATTCCCATAAACTTGACCCAGGTGAAGACCCAATAGTGAACTCCAGTCTTGCCGACAGACACCACGAGGAAGACGTCATCAGGGCCACGTGACCTTATCTTAAAGGTGTAATTGATTTAATCTTTAAAAATCAATAAAACATCAACCGCAAAAGACCGAAACTTGAATTTTGTGGCAATTAATAGAATAATCCAGGATCTTCATTTTATTTCCCGTGCGTGAAATCACGTGACCCTTCCTTCCGGTCAAAACCGGAAGTGCCTTATAATTTGAAAGTGAAAAATGAGATGAACTTACTTTTAACGATGTTATTGTCTGGCTAGAATAAACTATTCAAAAAAATTCCGGCGACGTCATAACATGTTATAGCGCCCTCTAGCGGCAGGTTGAAAATGGTTAAAATGATTAATCTGTTGATGTGTGTTGCGAAGTTTGTTGAAATAACTTTATAACCGGTGTATATAATCAGCTTCATGCTTAGACCATATTGGGAAGGAGAAATATTTATGACGTCACCAAACCGGAAGTTACAATAACAAATCCTTTAAACTTTAAAAAGTCGCTTAAAAATCAACCGCTATAGATATAATCCAGATTGTTGCTTCAAATAGCAACGTTAAGACTGATCTCTAGTTTCTGTTAATTACGTCACAATGACGTCATCAAGTTTCAGATTACAAGCAACCAAATATTTCTAAATTTAATCTTTGAAAATCAATATAAAATCAACTGTAAGAGATCTGATTTAGATTTTTAAGGAAATTGATAAATTAATCCATGGTCTTCATAATTTGTATTACATGCAAAAAGACCTGACACTTCCTTCCGGTCGGAACCGGAAGTGCCTTATAATTTAAAAGTGGAAAACGATGCTAACTTACTTTCAACGATGTTAGGCGCTGGCTAGCTTATAAATAACAAAAACGTTAACAGTGACTTCATAAAATGTTAAAGCGCCCTCTAGCGTCATGTTGACAAATGTTACGTCATATTAAGATTATATTTGAATTATTACGTTTTTAGACGTTGAAGGCATATCTCAGCAACGGATCGTGTTAACATAACACCTCATTTTGTGTTGTTAGGTGATAGATAGTTGCACAAAAAGTTCACAAACGTGTGACGTCATCGTTTTAATCAGTTTTAATTCATTTTACTCTGTTTAAATTAACTTAAATTAGTTTTCAATGATTTTAAATTGTTTTGATGGTTTAAAAGTTCAATTTTTGAAATATTTAATAAAAAAAATTGCGAATGCGAAAAAGCCCTATGTTCTGTTCCTCGAACAGACGTAGTTCTAGTTTCTTCTTCTTTTTTTTTCTTTTAGTAACCTAAACCCCATAGACTTTGTACACGTTTTTTTGCACAAGTACTTTTACCAGAGAACAAAGTCGTATTTCCATAAAACTTAACCCAAGTGAAGACCCTATAGTAAGCTCGTGCCTAGCCGACATGCGACATGGTGACGTCATCAGGGGTCACGTGACGTCATCTTAAAGGTGCAATTGATTTAATCTTTGAAAATCAATAACAAATCAACCGCAAAAGACCGAAACTTGATTTTTGTGGCAACAGATAGAATAATCCAGGATCTTCATTTTATCTCGTGTGCGTAAAATCACGTGACCCTTCCTTCTGGTCTAAACAGGAAGTGCCTTATAATTTAAAAGTGAAAAATGATATGAACTTACTTTCAACGTTGTTAGTGTCTAACTCGAATAAACTCTTCAAATAATTACCGTCGACGTCATAACACGTTATAGCGCCCTCTAGCGGCAGGTTGAAAAATGATTAAAATGAATAATCTGTTGATGTGTGTGGCGAAGTTTGCTGAAATCACTTTATAACCGGTGTATATAATCAGCTTCGTGCTAAGAACATATTGAGAAAGAGAAATATTGATGACGTCACCAAACCGGAAGTTACAATGAAAAGACCTTTAAACCTTAAACAATCGCTTGAAAAACAACCGCGATAGATATAATCCAGATGTTTGCTTCAAATAGCTAAGTTAAGACAGCTCTCGAGCTTTCTGTTAATTACGTCACAATGACGTCATCAAGTGTCAGATTACAAGCAACTCAATATTTCTAGATTTAATCTTTGAAAATCAATATAAAATCAACTGTAAGAGATCTGATTTAGATTTTTAAGGGAATTGGTAGATTAATCCATGGTCTTCATAATTTGTAGTACATGCAAAAAGACCTGACCCTTCCTTCCGGTTCAAACTGGAAGTGCCTTATAATTTAAAGTTTTCAAGGATTTTAAATTGTTTTGATGGTATAAAAGTTCAATTTTTGAAAAATTTAATCTAAAAAATTGCGAATGCGAAAAAGCCCTATGTTCTGTTCCTCGAACAGACATAGTTCTAGTTTTTTTCTTTTTGGCTTTTTCGCAATTTTGCGAAAAAGCCTTTGTTTTTGTTCTGATTTTTTTTTTTCTTTCTTTCTTTTTTTTTTTTTTTCTTTTAGTAACCTAAACTCCATAGACTTTGTACACGTTTTTTTGCACAAGTACTTTTACCAGAGAACAAAGTCGTATTTCCATAAAACTTAACCCAAGTGAAGACCCTATAGTAAGCTCGTGCCTAGCGGACATACGTCACGGTGAGGTCATCAGGGGTCAAGTGACGTCATTGTAAAGATGTAATTAATTTAATCTTTAAAAATCAATAACAAATCAACCGCAAAAGACCGAAACTTGATTTTTGTGGCAATAGATAGAATAATCCAGGATCTTCATTTTATCTCACGTGCGTGAAATCACGTGACCCTTCCTTCCGGTCTAAACCGGAAGTGCCTTATAATTTAAAAGTGAAAAATGATATGAACTTACTTTCAACGATGTTAGTGTCTGGCTAGATTGTATTTAACAAAACAAAAAACGGCAACGCCATAACATGTTATAGCGCCCTCTAGCGGCAGGTTGAAAAATGATTAAAATGAATAATCTCTTGATGTGTGTGGCGAAGTTTGCTGAAATCACTTTATAACCGGTGTATTTAATCAGCTTCATGCTAGGAACAAGTCGACGAGAAGAAAAAATTATGACGTCACCAGACCGGAAGTTACAATGAAAAGACTTCTTTTCCTTTGAAAATTCCTAAAAAATTAAACCTGACAGAGATAATCTTGATTTTTGCTCTAAAGGTTAGTGTAAAGGTAGTTCTCGAACTTCCCTGTGTTTTTTGGCAAAAAACAAACTTGGACATAACCTGCGGCACCCTTGAAATTCAATCGTTTTGGCCTAGTTGCATAAAGCATTGCCCCCTTATGTGTGCATGGCACACGTATAATATACATGTACATGTTTGTACATGTACGTATACAGGGATAGTGTATTATGTATTGAGCGAAAGTACCACTACTGACATTGTACGTACATGCACATGTACGCTCACTAGAGAGGACACTAGCCGCCAACCTGTGAAACAGGATGACGTCATCAAATTGCCCACGGGGGAGGGCGCCGCGTACGGCAGGTAGGTAAACACGCTTTCGGCTACGCAGAATCCAACCCCATAGACTTTGTAAACGTTGTTTGCTCAATTCCAAGCACTTTTAACGGAAAAACAAAGTCGTATTGTCATAAAACTTGACCCAGGTGAAGACCCTATGGTGAACTCGAGTCTCGCCGACAGACGCCATGATGAAGAAGTCATCAGGGTCACGTGACGTTATCTTAAAGGTGTAATAAATATATTTAATCTTTAAAAATCAATAAACAATTAACCGCAAAAGACCGAAACTTGATTTTTGTGGCAATAGATAGAATAATCCACGATCTTCATTTTATCTCGTGTGCTTGAAATCACGTGACCCTTCCATCCGGTCCAAACCGGAAGTGCCTTATAATTTAAAAGTGAAAAATGATATGAACTTACTTTCAACGATGTTAGTGTCTGGCTAGAATGTATTTTTTTAAAAACCACCGGCGACATTATAACATGTTATAGCGCCCTCTAGCGGCAGGTTGAAAAATTGTTAAAATAAATAATATGTTGATGTTTGTGTCGAAGTTTGCTGAAACCACTTTATAACCGGTGTATATAATCAGCTTCATGCTAAGGCCATTATTGGGAAGGAACATTATTTATGACGTCACCAAACCGGAAGTTACAATGAAAAATCCTTTAAACCATAAAAAATCGCTTAAAAACCAACTGCGATAGATATAATCCAGATGTTTGCTTCAACTAGAAAAGTTAAGACAGCTTTCGAGCTCTTTTTTTAATTACGTCACGATGACGTCATCAAGTGTAGATTTAATCTTTGAAAATCCTTATAAAATCAACTGTAAGAGATCCGATTTAGATTTTTAAGGGAATTGATAGATTAATCCATGGTCTTCATAATTTGTAATACATGCAAAAAGACCTGACCCTTCCTTCCGGTCCAAACCGGAAGTGCCTTATAATTTAAAAGTGGGAAACGATGTGAACTTACTTTAAACGATGTTAGGCGCTGGCTAGGTTGTAAGTAACAAACAAGTTAACGGTGACTTTATAAAATGTTATAGCGCCCTCTAGCGGCATGTTGACAAATGTTACGTCATATTACGATTATATTTGAATTATTACGTTTTTAGACCTTTAAGCCATCTCAGCAACGGAACGTGCTAACATAACACATCTTTTTGTATTGTTAGGTGATAGATAGTTGCAAACAAAGTTCACAAACGTGTGACGTCATCGTTTTAATCAGTTTGAAATAATTGTAATCTGTTTAAATTAACTTAAATTCGTTTTCAATGATTTTAAATTGTTTTGATGGTATAAAAAGTCAATTTTTGAAAAATTTAATCAAAAAAATTGCGAATGCGAAAAAGCCCTATGTTCTGTTCCTCGAACAGACGTAGTTCTAGTTGGCTTTTTCGCAAGTTGCGAAAAAGCCTTTGTTTTTGTTCTGATTTTTTTTTTTCTTCTTCTTCTTTTTTTCTTTTTTTCTTTTAGTAACCTAAACCCCATAGACTTTGTACACGTTTTTTTGCACAAGTACTTTTACCAGAAAACAAAGTCGTATTTTTATAAAACTTAACCCAGGTGACGACCCTATAGTGAACTCGTGTCTCGCAGAAATACGTCATGGTGACGTCATCAGGGGTCACGTGACGTCATCTTAAAGGTGTAATTGATTTAATCTTTGAAATTAAATAACAAATCAACCGCAAAAGACCGAAACTTGATTTTTGTGGCAACATATAGAATAATCCAGGATCTTCATTTTATCTCGTGTGCGTAACATCACGTGACCCTTCCTTCCGGTCCAAACCGGAAGTGCCTTATAATTTAAAACTGGAAAATGATATGAACTTACTTTCAACGATGTTAGTGTCTGGCTAGAATAAACTTTTCAAAAAAATTACCGGCGACGTCATAATACGTTATAGCGCCCTCTAGCGGCAGGTTGAAAAATCGTTAAAATGCATAATTTGTTGATGTGTGTGGCGAAGTTTGCTGAATTCACTGTATAACCGGTGTATATAATCAGCTTCGTGCTAAGAACATATTGAAAAAGAGAAATATTGATGACGTCACCAAACCGGAAGTTACAATGAAAAGACCTTTAAACCTTAAAAAGTCGCTTAAAAATCAACCGCGATAGATATATTCCAGATTTTTGCTTCAAATAGCAAAGTTAAGACAGCTCTTGAGCTTTCTGTTAATTACGTCACGATGACGTCATCAAGTGTCAGATTATAAGCAACCAAATATTTATAGATTTAATCTTTGAAAATCAATATAAAATCAACTGTAAAAGATCTGATTTAGATTTTTAAGGGGGATTGATAGATTAATCCATGGTCTTCATAATTGTATTACATGCAAACAAAACCTGACAATTCCTTCCGGTCCAAACCGGAAGTGCCTTATAACTTAAAAGTGGAAAACGATGTGAACTTACTTTTAACAATGTTAGGCGCTGGCTAGGTTGTAAGTAACAAAAAAGTTAACGGTGACTTCATAAAATGTTAAGGCGCCCTATAGCGGCATGTTGACAAATGTTACGGCATATTACGATTATATTTGAATTGTTACGTTTTTAGACCTTGAAGCCATATCTCAGCAACGGATCTTGTTAATATACCACCTCATTTTGTATAGTTAGGTTATAGATAGTTGCAAACAAAGTTCACAAACGTGTGACGTCAACGTTTTAATCATTTTGAAATAATTGTAATCTGTTTAAATTAATTTAAATTCGTTTTTAATGATTTCAAATTGTTTTGATAGTAACAAAGTTCAAATTTTGAAAACAAATATTCTAAAAAATTCCGAATACGAAAAAGCCCTATGTTCTGTTCCTCGAACAGACGTAGTTCTAGTTTTTCTTCTTTTTTTTTGGCTTTAGTAACCTAAACCCCATAGACTTTGTACACGTTTTTTTGCACAAGTACTTTTACCAGAGAACAAAGTCGTATTTCCATAAAACTTAACCCAAGTGAAGACCCTATAGTAAGCTCGTGCCTAGCCGACATACGACATGGTGACGTCATCAGAGGTCACGTGACGTCATCTTAAAGGTGCAATTGATTTAATCTTTGAAAATCAATAACAAATCAACCGCAAAAGACCGAAACTTGATTTTTGTGGCAACAGATAGAATAATCCAGGATCTTCATTTTATCTCATGTGCGTAAAATCACGTGACCTTTCCTTCCGGTCTAAACCGGAAGTGCCTTATAATTTAAAAGTGATAAATGATATAAACTTACTTTCAACGATGTTAGTGTCTGGCTAGATTGTATTGTTAAAAAGAAATACCGGCGACGTCATAACATGTTATAGCGCCCTCTAGCGGCAGGTTAAAAAATTGTTAAAATGAATATTCGGTTTATGTGTGTAGCGAAGTTTGCTGAAATAACTTTATAACCAGTGTATATAATCAGTTTCATGCTAAGACCATATTGGGAAGGGGAAATATTTATGACGTCACCAAACCGGAAGTTACAATGAAAAAGCCTTTAAACCTTTAAAAATCGCTTAAAAATCAACCGGGATAGATATAATCCAGATATTTGCTTCAAATAGCAAAGTTAAGACAGCTCTCGAGCTTTCTGTTAATTACGTCACGATGACGTCATCAAGTGTCAAATTACAATCAACCAAATATTTATAGATATAATCTTTGAAAATCAATATAAAATCAACTGTAAGAGATCTGATTTAGATTTTTAAGGGAATTGATAGGCTAATCCATGGTCTTCATAATTTGTATTGGATGCAAAAAGACCCGACCCTTCCTTCCGGTCTAAACCGGAAGTGCCTCATAATTTGAAAGTGAAAAATGATATGAACTTACTTTCAACGATGTTAGTGTCTGGCTACAATGTATTTTTCCAAAAAAAATTGGTGACGTCATAACATGTTATAGCGCCCTCTAGCGGCAGTTTGAATAATGGTTAAAATGAATAATCTGTTGATGTGTGTGGCGAAGTTGGCTGAAATCACTTTATAACCGGTGTATTTAATCAGCTTCATGTTAGGAACAAGTTGACGGGAAGAACAAATTATGACATCACCAGACCGGAAGTTAGAATGAAAAGACTCTTTTTCCTTTGAAAATTCCTAAAAAATTAAACTTGACAGATACAATCTTGATTTTTGCTCTAAAGGTTAATGTAAAAGTAGTTTCTTCCTACGTTCCTACGTCAGAAAATTAATTTCTTTTCTATATCTTCCTCATGTAATACTATTAATAGAGTTCATAAACCGAAAGAAAAGGGAAAAGACAACAATGATTTGGTGAACTATATTGGGATGGTAGAGCACTGGAACTCGCTCATTTTATTTGTATACATTGTATAGACAAACCCTGGAATCTGGGTACATTTTTAACACAACTGCGTGTGTTACCAGAGTTACAATCTCTTATAGTATATGGATATATTTATATCAGTTGGACAAACAGGTTTTAATTGCCGATAGGTTTGGAAGGAATGATGGTCAAAAATCTATGCACAATACAACGCCAAAAAACAGGAAATTGTCTCGATATAGAAAGTGAATACGGCAGGGCGATCGGTGCCACGGTCCTGCATTTCTGCAGGCACTCGGAGACCACGAAAAACCTCTTATTTTTAAGAGGAAACGTGGTTGCATCCTAGGACACCGATCGAGGCTGCACTCCCTGTTCCCCGCGGTTAGTTATTATTATTAATACCGTTAATACTATTAATTATGGGCTTAAGTCGGGCTTAAGTCGGGCGGGAGGGAGGGCAAGCGAGGTTCGAATGCTTAGACCGAGAAGAAAGGCGTTGAATGCAATGCCCGCTTTTATAAGCTAAGAGCATTGGGGCGTAACGAAAACGTTATGTAACGGCTCTATTGAGCCCACCTGTCGTTCGATACCGAAAAGAAATGGCATTTTCTTCCTACGTTCCTACGTCAGAAAATTAATTTCTTGTCTATATCTTCCTCATGTAATACTATTAATAGAGTTCATAAACCGAAAGAAAAGGGAAAAGACAACAATGATTTGGTGAACTATATTGGGATGGTAGAGCACTGGAACTCGCTCATGAGAAACGCCAAAGAAAGAGAACTTAGATTGGCCGTCAAATTGGGTGTTTTTTGTTTTGTTTTTGACTAAACAGTCTTGTTCGATGCCAAATAATTTTGGAACACAATTCAGTATTTCATTCGGTACTCAATCGACTGATAATACAAAGCTAAAAATCAGCTTGACGTCTTACAAATTGCGTCAACAGAAAACAATGTTTCCTCTTGGGGCCAAATTCAGTATTTGCATGCACTAATCAAGTGATAATTGACTAAACAGACTCGTTTGATTGCCAAATACTTTTGGAACACAATTCAGGATGTCATTCGGTACTCAATCGACCGTTAATGCAAAGCTACAAATCAGCTTGACGTCTTACAAATTGCGTCTCAACAGAAAACAATGTTTCCTCTTGGGGCCAAGTTCAGTATTTGCATGCAACAATCAAGTGATACTCGACTAAACCATGGAGCAGTTGCTCCATGACTAAACAGACTTTTTTGATTGCCAACTAATTTTGGAAGACAATTCAATGTCACTCGGTACTCAATCGACCGATAATGCAAAGCTACAAATCAGCCTGACCGTCTTACAAATTGCGTCTCGACGGAAAACAAAGTTTTCTCTTTGGGGCCAAGTTCAGTATTTGTATGCACTAATCAAGTGATACTCGATTTGCAATAATCGAGATCAAAGGTTAAGAATTCCGTTTAAATTTACGGGGTGTGCTAATACAATTAAATCTGGGAGTCAATTTGTCGTGTTGGGTGTGATTCATCTGGTGATAAATTAGCCTATTGACTTACGAATTACATAATAACAAAACTGTTCTTTCTTGGCGGCGGTCGACTTTTCGGCTTTGCGAAGATGTTTCTCGTCTTTAGATTCTTCAGTCAGATTGTCGGCGACATGTTCCTTGAAGCATGGAGGAATAAGAGCAGCAGCCGTGAGGGGATCTGTCGGGCAACTTGATCAGCTTTCGTTGTTTCTTTACCAGATCCAAAGCTTCAGTAAGGCTGTCCTTGGCAGAAGGGTCGTCGTCGTCCTCCGTAGACCGAATGCAGATTCGGTGAAGTCTTTAACTTCTCATAGTGCTCAAATTGTTCGCGGTTGCCGTCGCTCTTGATCGAGAGGCGTCGAATTCTCCGACGGTTTCTGTTTCTTATTGGTTGGAGCTATCTTCTTCCTGGGATAATTGATTGCCGACAATATATTGCTATTGTTGGTCTGTTGGTCGTCGAACATCATGGACTTAATAGGAGTAGGCCCTAAAGTGTTATCGCAAAGGTACAGTAAATATAAAGTACATTTGTACATGTATCGGCAAGACGTACGAATCCTATGGTTTTTTCTAAAGTTGTTTATTCATACGAATAATCCATACATTTACACGTCACTTAAACATATATACAAGAATAAAAGAATACAACTTTAAGACACTTGAATCACCTTATCTGCTCTACTTAAACTGTACCCACCACCAATTAAACCATTAAGGAAAAACTGACCTTGCCCACCACCAAGAAAACCATTAAGCTGACATCTGGTTGAAATCAATAGACTCTAAAAACCAAAGAAGGGACTAATGTTCATACGAATAATCCATACATTTACACGTCACTTAAGTGAACATATATACAAGAATAAAAGAATACAACTTTTTAAGACACGAATAGAATCTCTTTAAATTAAAACGTTCACGAAAATCACCTTATCTGCTTTACTTAAACTGTACCCACCACCAAGTAAACTATTCAGAAAAACTGACTTTATGTAGAAAACTCTATACCCACCACCAACAAAAAACAATACAGAATCTCTTTCGCAAAAAAAAAAATTATCTGCTTTACTTAAACTTTACCTACCACCCAGAAAACTAACTTAAACTTTACCCACCACCCAGAAAACTATTTGAACAAGATAACAGTTCAGTTCTTTCTCGTTTTCCATTCTTTGATTGTCCACCTTACAAGATAACAGTTCAGTTTTTTCTCGTTTTCCCTTCTTTGATTGTCCACCTTCTGTCGTACTCGTCCGGGGAGTGCCCCCGTTTACTACTCGCGGTACTGGTAATGCTGGCCGCGCTGGCGACGGAGACGACTGACGTGTTGGACCCGGAGTCCGAACCCGAGTCCGAACCCGAGTCCGAACCCGAGTCCGTACCCGAGTCCGAACCCGAGTCCGAACCTGAGTCCCCATCCGTGGCCTCAGATTTGCCGTGGAACACCTCAGCCGCTTCCTGGGCCAGTTGGTCCTCCAGCCCGTCGAATAGTGAGGTGGATTAAGGAAAAAATCGTTACACGGTGGACAAAAGCACCATTTTTTCACCAAAGTATCAGTTTGACCCATAGATTTCAAAAAAGTCATGCTCCAAAAAATCTGAGAATTGTTAACCTTGAATTACGTCATTATGACGTCATAACCTCTTGTTATGTAATAAAGCAAACGCAAATGCCATGGTGGGATTTCTACATGCCAAAATTATGTTTCTGAGGTCAAGGAATTCAATGAGGGTGGTATTAGTTTGTAAAAAATTAATATCCTTTATGGTGATTACATGTATATTGATGTAAATATGACGTCATCATCGTCAATACTACACAAATAACACAACATTTGAAAAAAAACAGATTTTATTGCCGTTTTTCACCAAAATGCTATTTTTTTTGTTCAAAATGGTAACAGTATAATTACCGTGGCACTGATCTACAAGATACCATGATGTCATTATGATATAATAAACAATAACTATCAACCAAAACAATAACACATTAAAGGATCACAGAAATAGAAAATAAAAAGTACTTATATGATATAAAACATAGGTTACAGTATTAATACACCCAATAAAGAATATTGTGTGTGATTTTAGGGTTATTTGAGCCATTACAAATTTCAAATTTCTCTTCGATCGCCCCGCCCAGAAAAATTCCTCCTTTGACAGAATGCCTGGATGTCGAAGTCGTGACGTCACGTAAAGAATAGCTTTCTCGCGATTGATTGCGATCGTGTGGTTACGTATTTACGCACGCGATCGCGATCAATCGCGAAGAAAGCTATTCTTTACGTGACGTCACGACTTCGACAGGAGGAATTTTTCTGGGCGGGGCGATCGAAGAGAAATTTAAAATTTGTAATGGCTCAAATAACCCTAAAATCACAAACATTTTTTGTTATTGGGTGTATTGATACTGTAACCTATGTTTTATATCATATAAATACTTTTTATTTTTCTATTTCTATAATCCTTTAACACAATGAAACACAAATAGCTTTACCTTACATACGCACTGTGGACATTCCTTTGTATTCGTGTAGTTAACAAACTTTGACTAAATACTCATTTTTCTCGCTTCCCCAAAACAAATTTACCCTCAAATTAGGATTATGGGCCTCTCAGCTGTCCCTTCTATCTTTTCTATATATAACCCTAACGCGTTTTTCCTCTAGCGCTCTTTTTTGGAAACTGAAAAACGGATTGTGGACGTGTGCAAGTCCAGACACCGTAACCTCTTCCCGCATCGTGTGGACCTATATTGTTCGGAGGTCCACAGTGCGTATGCAAGACTAACTCAATGATTCTGACCGGATATAGGTTATGACAGGATATTTATTATATAGCGCATATAACAGTTGGTTTGTGTAGACGAGGGATTATAGTGTGTTACCATTTATTTAACTGCATCTTACAGTTACAGTTATTAGGTTTTTTTTACAGTTTATTACTATTAACCACCTACTTAAAGGGGCAGGATCGTCGCTCAAAAAATTGGCGTTCAACAAAGCCAGCTACAACGTCAGACAAGCTAAACGAATCCTTAATAAATACACTGGTCTACTGGGCCCCAACTACGGCGTTAACATCTCTATCACCAACAACCCTAAGCTAAAACAGTTGTTTTGTACCAGCCGCATACTGCACAGGAAGATTGCTAACTTCAAAGTATAATATTAATATAAAAACAAAAATATAATAAAACAAAACAAATCCTCCGACTATCACAAGTTTGTGACGCGTAATTCCTTCTCAAAAATATTCCCCGAGAGCCACTGGTATTGGACGCGTAATTTCTTCTTAATAATATCATCCAAGAGCCACTGGTTTGTAGACGCGTAATTCCTTCTTAAAAATATCCACCAAGAGTCACAGGTTTATGAACGCGTAATTCCTTCTTTATAATTTACTACAAAAGCCACTGGTTGGTAGATACGTAATTCCTTCTTAAAAATACCCTCAGACAGCCACAGGTTTGTGGACGCGTAATTCCTTCTTAGAAATATCCTCCAAGAACCACAGGTTGGTGAACGCGTGGTTCCCTCTTTAAAATATCCTCAGACAGCCACAGGTTTGTGGACGCGTAATTCCTTCTTAGAAATATTCTCCAAGAGCCACTGGTTAGTGAACGCGAAATTCCTTCTTTAAAATATCCTTCAAGAACCACAGGTTTGTGGACACGTAATTCCTTCTTAAAAATATTCTTCAAGAGCCACAGGTTTGTGGACGCGTAATTCCCTTCTAAAAATATATTCAAAGAGCCACTGGTTAGTGGACGCGTAATTCCTTCAGACATCTAAGAAACCAACAAAGAACTTCCAGTAGTTAGAACTGAACACGAAGGTAGGAAACAGCTCAACCATGGTTAGGAGGTGGAAGGTTAGGCTAGGTTAGTTGTGGCACTAGGTAAATGCTGGCCCATGCAACACTGTCAAGATATGAACCGCAAACCGATTGTGTAGAGGCACGCAAGCACTGATGCTTCCTCGGCCAATGAAAACAAAACATGACGGGATTCGAAACATGGAGAAAAAAGAGGAGGTGAAAAAAACAAATGTTCACTTTGTAAAGTGATAATAATCCACCATTTTATTGTCTCAGTATTATACCAAATTAACTTGATGAATCTTTATCTGTGTCATATTCATCGCAATTAATGTACTTCTTTTGTTCGTGCGTATAACATAGCCTAGAGGCCTAGTTTTGAATTTCTGTGATAAGACTGCATAATTATTAGAAATCAAGAGTAAATCATCTGAAAATAATTGCTTGACGATCTGCTTGACACACTCAGCATTGAATCCCTAAAAAAAATCACTTTATTTGGCAAACGAGCCCTAAGACTCTCCACTCCACGGACACTAAATTCATTGCCATAAAGAATAAGCCTCCCAGCACCATCTAAACTGAAGTAGCGCATCAAGTCAGGGATGTCATCATCATTCAGTCCACATGTATTTAACTGCAACGACAACCGAGGTGGAGCAAAGAGAGGCGCAACATCGGCAAAGTGGCCATGAAGGTTGGTATCGGACAAAGTTATGTTTTTCAAGTTACAACCCGTCAGTGCATTCCCTAGTCTCATGATGTCTTCAAACTTAAGTTTATGCAGGCAGACGTCTTTAATTTGCTTGCATACATGAGGCAGGGACAAGGAGCGTAACACACGCTCATCTTCGAGGTCAGACATCTCATTAATCTGCAGTGTAAGATATAATTGATCACGAGTCTGTAGACGCGTGTTTCCTTATAACATCATTTCGCCGACAGCCATTGCTGTACGGGCATGTATGCCTATATTAAAAAGATCACTTTTTACTCAATTAAATAACAACTTTCAACTATATAACGGGCAGCTGTTCACTATGTGAGACGTGATGTTTAAGCTCTACCCATTTTAATTTAAGTTTTTAAGTTACGCTTACATATCGGTTAATGTTTTCATAATTTTCCGATAATTTACCACACGCCCTTATACATAAAATAAAATAAAATTCTTTAGTATTAAGTCTAAATTACACGATAAGTTTCTTATACAATTCATTATTAAAGATTGATTTATGTCAATTAAAATACACATTGGTTATACACTATACTGTATAATTTTAATTAATTTCTTTATTTTTGAAACTCATCTTTTGAGTTTTTAATGTAAAAAGTGTATTATTACAGGCTCGAGAAATATCTGAACCATATCTGCTAACTTCCAAATTGAACACAAGTGTTTATATCCTTAAACTATTTAATTCATATTTTCTAATTTATTAATTTATTAAATATAATATTTTTAAAGAAAATGCGAATTAATACCGTAGTTCTTTCTAGAGAAACATAATTCCTTCACGTAATTGATTTAAAATATAGTTGTATCGAAATGTAATAAATTATAACCATAGAATTGTCCGTACTTCGCGTGCATTTTGAGTTCTTACTGTTTCCTCTATGTGTGATCTCTGTGTCTTTGAACTACCTATCCCCTCGTGCCGGGTTTGACATTACTGGATCGTTTATAACCGGTCGTCAAGTCCACCAACAGGCACATTCCCGAACGGTTCTTAAATCCCACTTTCTTCCACGGCGACTGTCTGAACGTCTGGCGTATCATGAGGTACGTTAGGGACTGCAGTTGGACTTTAGGTTCACTATACAACAACACAACCATGAGCTGAAATTGAAACATGTTAAAATATTTTAATACAAACCACTGATTTTCCCACGGTGATGATGAGGTATTTTATACCATCATATGCTAATATAGACAAATTTAATACAAAAATGCTGAAACTGTTTTTTTTCAGCGCAACACAAACGTTGCCATGCGATTCCTTGGCCTTTGATACATATAATTCGCTACTAAAATCACTTGCCTCGGCATTATATAACTAAAAACATGCCGTTTTAAGGAAATGGCGGCCATTTTGAATATATTACGTCATAATTAGGTCAAGGTCATTGCAATTTTTTTTGAGCATGGGATTTTATTAATCTACATACCCATAGGAGTCTTTAAAAAAAAAATGGTGCTTTTGTCCACCGTGTCACGATCTTCGTGTTTTTTGTCCTTAATCCACCTCACTAGAAGGGGTTAGATGTTCCAACCGTTTTTGCCCACTCCAGCGTGCGCAAAATGGCAGCGGTGTGACGGTGGGGCGACTTGGCGGCGTGGAGGTTGGGCGACTTGGCGGCGTGGAGGTTGGGCGACTTGGCGGCGTGGAGGTTGGGCGACTTGGCGGCGTGGAGGTTGGGCGACTTGGCGGCGTGGAGGTTGGGCGACTTGGCGGCGTGGAGGTTGGGCGACTTGGCGGCGTGGAGGTCGGGCGACTTGGCGGCGTGGAGGTCGGGCGACTTGGCGGCGTGGAGGTCGGGCGACTTGGTGGATCGGTGCTCACTTGGGGTACTGGGTTCTCCTTCAGTGTCAGCTAGCTTGGCTTTCTTACGTTCCTCGATAGACTTTTTGAGTAGATTATAGTCCTTCTGCTTTATAGCTACCTTTATGTCCTTACGGATACGCTCACGCTCACGCTTGGCGACTGTCATCCCGGGTGGGATGACCAACGTAGGGGCGTCCGAACGACTAGCTCTACCTTCCGCAGGCGGGGGGAAAGACATAGTTGCTGGTGGTGTCGCATTGGGTTTGTCTTGGTGCGGTCCTCTCACTTGGTTGGCGTAGGAGTTCATGCACCCACGAGACGTATGTCCCTCCCTGCCGCACTGCCGACAGCGGAGCGGTTGTTTACACTCGGCGATGCGGTGCCCAAGATCGCCGCAGTTAAAGCAGGCCATGGTGGGGCATTGGGCTGCCTTGTGTCCCGGTCCACCGCACCGCCGGCACGTCTCCGGCTGACCGGGGTATTGGATGGTTAGCTGGAACCCACCGATGCGTAGATAGGATGGGATATCCCGCTTCAGTTCCATTCTGGCGTGACGATGACCGTTCTGCCACAGGGGGTGTAACTGCCAGTGCCCACGCCGGATGCCATGGACGGTCCCGTAGTTGGATAGCGCCGTGATGATGGCTCTGTCTTCTAACTCAAAGGGGGCGTTCTTAATCTTCACAAAAAACACTTTTTTATAGGCAGGGACGATTTCAACCACTCACTCATTGATGATAAGCCCGTTGTCTGCGAGCTTGTCACGCGCTTCTGTGTTCTTGGCCGTCACACACCATCGTAGATCGGAAAGCTGCTGTACGCACGCCACACCGTCTTCACCCATCGTCTTGCCGATGACATTACACACCATCGCGTAGCTACAGTTTTCCTCTAGATGGAGGAACGCCGTCATATCCCGCTTCAGGTCCATGTTGAAGTTGTTGAGTGTGGGGTTTTGGTCTTAAAACCCCACACCAGGTAGGTAGTTGCAACAGAGACTATGGATGGTGAGCGAGGTTCGAATGCTTAGACCGAGAAGAAAGGCATTGAATGCAATGCCCGCTTTTATAAGCTAAGAGCATTGGGGCGTAACGAAAACGTTATGTAACGGCTCTATTGAGCCCACCTGTCGTTCGATACCGAAAAGAAATGGCATTTCTCAAACTTCCCTGTGTTTTGGGGCAAAAAACGAACTTGAACATACCCTGCGGCACCCTTGAAATGTAATCGTTTTGGCCTAGGTGCAAAAAGCATTGACCCCTTACGTGTGCGTGCCACACGTATAATATACATGCTAGTACATGTACGTATACACCGATAGTGCATTATGTATTGAGCGAATGTATCACCACTGACATCGTTCGTGCAAGCACATTTACTCTCACCCAAGATGACACTAGCCGCCAACCTGTGAAACAGGATGACGTCATCAAGTTGCCCATGAGGAAGGGCGCCGCGTACGACAGGTAGGTAAACACGCTTTCGGCTACGCAGAATCCAACCCCGTAGACTTTGTAAACGTTGCTTGCACAATTCAAAGCACTTTTAACGGAAAAACAAAGTCGTATTTCCATAAACTCGACCCAGGTGAAGACCCAATAGTGAACTCCAGTCTCGCCGACAGACACCACGAGGAAGACGTCATCAGGCCCACGTGACCTTATCTTAAAGGTGGAATTGATTTAATCTTTGAAAATCAATAAAACATCAACCGCAAAAGACCGAAACTTGAATTTTGTGGCAATTAATCGAATAATCCAGGATCTTCATTTTATCTCCTGTGCGTGAAATCACGTGACCTTTCCTTCCGGTCAAAACCGGAAGTGCCTTATAATTTGAATGTGAATAATGATATGAACTTACTTTTAAGGATGTTATTGTCTGGCTAGAATAAACTATTCAAAAAAATTCCGGCGACGTCATAACATGTTATAGCGCCCTCTAGCGGCAGGTTGAAAATGGTTAAAATGATTAATCTGTTGATGTGTGTTGCAAAGTTTGCTGAAATAACTTTATAACTGGTGTATATAATCAGCTTCATGCTTAGAGCATATTGGGAAGGAGAAATGTTTATGACGTCACCAAACCGGAAGTTACAATAAAAAAATCCTTTAAACTTTAAAAAGTCGCTTAAAAATCAACCGCTATAGATATAATCCAGATGTTTGCTTCAAATAGCAAAGTTAAGACTGATCTCGAGTTTCTGTTAATTACGTCACAATGACGTCATCAAGTGTCAGATTACAAGCAACCAAATATTTCTAAATTTAATCTTTGAAAATCAATATAAAATCAACTGTAAGAGATCTGATTTAGATTTTTAAGGAAATTGATAGATTAATCCATGGTCTTCATAATTTGTATTACATGCAAAAAGACTTGACACTTCCTTCCGGTCCAAACCGGAAGTGCCTTATAATTTAAAAGTGGAAAACGATGCTAACTTACTTTCAACGATGTTAGGCGCTGGCTAGGTTGTAAGTAACAAAAAAGTTAACAGTGACTTCATAAAATGTAAAAGCGCCCTCTAGCGTCATGTTGACAAATGTTACGTCATATTACGATTATATTTGAATTATTACGTTTTTAGACGTTGAAGGCATATCTCAGCAACGGATCGTGTTAACATAACACCTCATTTTGTGTTGTTAGGTGATAGATAGTTGCACAAAAAGTTCACAAACGTGTGACGTCATCGTTTTAATCAGTTTTAATTCATTTTACTCTGTTTAAATTAACTTAAATTAGTTTTCAATGATTTTAAATTGTTTTGATGGTTTAAAAGTTCAATTTTTAAAATATTTAATAAAAAAAAATTGTGAATGCGAAAAAGCCCTATGTTCTGTTCCTCGAACAGACGTAGTTCTAGTTATCGTTTTGGTTTTGTTTAATGGCCGCCAATAATGCTTGTTACCACATAATTAATCCAGTAATAATCATATGGGCGACCATTTTACAAGAAAAAGGAAGAAGTTAAAAGAGCTAAAAAATGCCACCGCCCACGCTGCAATGCTATCACACATTTTCCAACTCTGGGTGTGCATACCTTGCCAACAAATCGCTAGGAGCATTACTTATTTATACCAGTAGGATAATTAGCTGTTTCGGCAATTCAGCCGAAACAGCTTTTGTTTTCGTTAAAGTTTTTTTTTTTTTTTTTTTTTTTTTTTTTTAGCTGTTTCGGCAATTCAGCCGAAACAGCTTTTGTTTTCGTTAAAGTTTTTTTTTTTTTTTTTTTTTTGGGTTTTTCGCTTAAAAGCGAAAAACCCTTTCTTTTCGTTCTGTTTGTTTTATTTCTTCTTCTTCTTCTTGTTCTTCCGTCAATAAATCGCATAGACTTTGTACACGTTTCATTCTGCCAGTCACTTTTGTCATTAAACAGACTTCAATGTCATTGAAACTTTGCACATACTCGGAACTCATACTGAGCTAGTGCCTAAAACTCGGATGTCATCATGACGTCACCAC
The DNA here is from genome assembly GCA_037893245.1 of Crossaster papposus. Classification (NCBI taxonomy): domain Eukaryota; kingdom Metazoa; phylum Echinodermata; class Asteroidea; order Velatida; family Solasteridae; genus Crossaster; species Crossaster papposus. The sequence goes on from JBAIAA010000313.1 coordinate 346,390, forward strand.
GTGACATGTGACGTCATCTTAAAGTTTTAATAATTTAATCTTTGAAAATCAATACAAAATCAACCGCGAAAGACCGAAACTAGATGTTTGTGGGAATCGATAGAATAATTAAGGGTCTTCATTTTATCTCGTGTGCGTAAAATCACGTGACCCTTCCTTCCGGTCCAAACCGGAAGTGGCTTATAATTTAAAAGTGGAAAATGATTTGAACTTACTTTCAACGATGTTAGTCTCTAGCTAGGCTGCGCTCTACAAAAAAGTGATCGGTGACATCATAAATTGTTTTAGCGCCCTCTAGCGGCAGGTTGAAAAATGTTTGAAATGAACAATCTGTTGATGTGTGTGGCGAAGTTTGTTCAAATCACTTTATAACTGATGTATATAATCAGCTTCATGATAGGAACAGGTTGACGGAAAGAAAAAAATATGACGTCACCAGACCGGAAGTTATAATGAAATTACCTCTTTTCCTTTAAAAATTCCTAAAAAATTAACCCAGACAGATATAATCTTGTTTTTTGCTCTAAAGGTTAATGTAAAAGTACTTCTCAAACTTCCCTGTGTTTTGTAGCAAAAGGCGAACTTGGACATACCCTGAGACACCCTTGAAATTTCATGTTTTATGTCCTTGATTGCACGGCGCCAGTATACGTGTACATAGTATTGAGCGTACTTGCACGTACGATGTCAGTACGCTCCCCACATTGTACAATAGAGAAGGGAAGGCGGGACACTGGTATCCATTTGTACGGTGACATGTGAAACACGAGAGTCATCAACATAGGCCACGAGGAAGGGCGCCGCTTATGGCAGGTAGGTAAACGTGCCTTCGGCAACGCAGAACTACTACGCGTGAATTATACACGTACCACAGTCAGTCCGCAGCGCACGCGTTAATAAGGTCATATCCCAAACTTTATTTGCAGGGCCGGCGTCGCAAATCGGCCACGAGATTTACGCGAGTAATTGCAGGAGTTCGACCGCTTTGTTTTCACGAGCTACACGTTGCAAACGAAGCAGTAATTTTCCAAGATGGCGTGGTAAGTGGAAAGCGAACGATTTTCTGAATCGAATGATATAAAATATGACGAGATTCAGTGTGTTTTTGGCAGAATTTTGTTCACTCGAAGTTAGAGTATAATTTCAAGAAATGTTTTTGTCGTGTGTTTAGTTTCTGCGCCCTGACTGGACTAACAAATATTACCAAAAATGATCACTACACTGCACATTGATAAAAGAAGCAATGATCTTTCGTTTGATATACAATTTAGCCTGTGGCGACATTTTTTTCATGTATTTTGCGACGATTTTCGTGCGCGCGATTTCAACTTTTTTGGCCATGTCTTTCGGCTTTACATACATGTACGCAGAACATGTATTTCATTATGCACACAAGCACATGTGTACATGTGCTGGATATGCACTAGATGCGATGGTGATTGCACAGTAGCCTTATTTATATGATAAAGTTAGGTTTCTTTCATGTATAAAAACGACTTAGGCCTTTGTTTTTGTTCAAAATTATAACAAATTGTTTAATAATAATACATTTAGTTACTACTATTATTGTGCTAAACTTCATAGTTCCTATTTCTGTCTTCCAATATGTTTCTTATACTAGGTAGCACTCGTCCACCACCATGGCCATGCCCACCACCATGCCCACCGCAGCCATCGCAGCCATTGCCAGCATGTCAGGAGCCTCTACAGAAGGCCAAAGGCAACTCTTGTCCTTGGATATTCTCTCACAAAGTATCTCAAAGAGAACATCACTACTAAAGTTGGTTGATTTGCAGGTAGTGACTCATCGCGGTACTACAATTTCTGACCTTAGAAAGTATCTGCTTCATCAGCATGACATCTGCTCTTATTCCTCCATGGCCTGACATTGTATTTGTAATGATTCATGTTGGGACAAATGATCTAGAGTTGGGTTTCCAAAGAAGTGTTGAAAATAGTTGAAGATTTAAATGTACTGGTGGATATGCAGCACGTGCTTTGTACATGTAGATTTAAAGGTTTTGTATTTTAGTTTTAAATAATATACATGACTTTGTGTCAGTGTTGTGCAAACGCAATGCAGCTAAAACAGATCAAAACCGAGTCTGGCCGAGTCGGGTCAGTTTGTCAAAATAATAATGCCCCAAACTATGCCAACAAAGTTTTGAGCTACAATGTAAATTTGACACAAACGGCATATAACTTTATTAATGCAGATTGTATTATTTCTATTATCAGTGATATAATTTATGTGCATTAACATTTATATTAGCAAAATTTATGTCTTATTTAAAATATTTTGTTTTTGCAATGTTAGAAGCGGGCATACATTGTAATTTAATATTTACAATAATTTAATGCCAAAGAAACTATGCCAAAAACATCAAGCAAAGATAAAACAAGCTTTATTTACTTTTATAATAAATCTCAATGGTTTGCACATTGAACATTATGCCAAAGATGAATAAGTTTTAACAATTTCAGGGTTTAATTTAACAATTTTATTCAAGCCATATAACATCAACAGGGTATGTTAATGTAAGCGATAAAATTCAAGTTTCAGATAAAAAGTGCAGTTTCTTTTATAAACCAACCTCACAATACAGATATAAATTGTTGTAAACATTTGTATTTATCAATGTTATTGTTATCAATACATTTTAAACAACGACTTCATTTGTCGCTTGTTTTTTGTTTATTTGGCTGTATACATTGTATTATGCAGGCAATAATATTATTTTTTATTCAGTCCACTGTTAAAAAGAAAAAAACCCTGAATAGCAGATAAATCCTTTTCGCTCGAGCTTACAATTAAAAAAATACACAAAAAACAACTGCGTATTGAAATGTGCATGAACTACACGTTACCACGAAGCCTTTTTCAATGACGTCATTTTCGACCAATGAGGGCGCAGGAAGACTATGGACTGTCATGGCGGGATGTTCCGTTTGTTAATTTATTGAGAAGGTTATAATTTTCTGCGCCCTGACTGGACTAAGTTAAATCAACCCCAAAACTACAGTTTTGTGATAGAATATGAAATTATCTTTAACATCAGTGTAAAATTGGGTTGTGGCCGCTGCCAGAAGATGGACAAAATTCGTCTTTTTTTAAAGGTCAATTTGTTGGTTCGGGATCTTTTTTTTACGTTATAAATTTCACCCTCTAAATGTCATATAATTTCCAATCTGATTTGATAATATAACAAAATGTTTCCTTATCCAAAAGAAAATTTACATAATATTGACAGCCAGTGAATAAAACGGATGTTTCGGACCAAATTCCAGGCGTTGTCGCCAGCTCATTAAGTATTCAAAAACGAGGTCACGCACAAAGTGCCATGCATAAATCGCACATAAAAGAAACGGCTTTTCAGTGCGCTGCGGACTGACTGTACCATATAATAGATGTACGCGAACTTTTGCACAAGTACTTTTAACAGAAAACAAATTGGTATTCCCATCAAACTTAACCTCCGTAAATACTCTATAGTGCACTCGTGCCTTGCGGACAGACGTTGTGATGACGTTACCATGGGTCACGTGACGTCGTTTTAAACGTGCAATAGATTTAATGTTTAAAAATTAATAAAAAAATCAACCGCGTATGATCGGAACTTGAAGTTTGTGGGAATTGATATAATATTAAATCCATGATCTTCATTTTATCTCGTGTGCGTGAAATCCCGTGACCCTTCTTTCCGGTCGAAACCGGAAGTGGCTTATAATTTAAAAGTGGACCATAATGTGAACTTAGTTTCAACGATGTTAGTCTCTGGCTAGTAGTGCTTTTCACACAAAAATACCGGTAACACCATAACATGTTACAGCGCCCTCTAGCGGCAGTTTGAAAACTGTTAACAATGAATAACCTGGGCCCAATTTCATAGCGCTGCTAAGCACACGCTTTTCTGCTAACCGAGCCTCCGTCTATTTCATGGGGACCGTAAGCAGTAAGCACAGCAAAAGGCACGCTTAACCTAGCGGAAAAATTTGCTTAAATCAGTGACGTAACAATAGAATCTCCATGCGCGTGCAAACGTTAGCACAAAAACGCCGTGAAATAGCGCTTAAGGTTAGCAAATTTTTCTGCTAAAGTTAGCACAACTTTTCCGCTAACTGATAAGCAGCGCTATGAAATTGGGCCCAGTTGATTTGTTTTGCGAAGTTTGCTCAAATCACTGTATAACTGGTTTATATAATCAACATCTTGTTAGGAACAAGTTGGCGAAGACAAACAAATATGACGTCACTAGACCGAAAGTTACAATGAAAAGACCTTTAAACATTAAATAATTGCTGAAAAATCAACCGCGATAGATATAATTCTTTTTTTTGCTTTAAATAGACAAGTTCAGACAGCTCTCGAGCTGTATGTTAATGACGTCACGATGACGTCATCAAGTATCAGATTGCAAGCAACTAATGATTTGTAGATTTAATCTTTGAAAATCAATATCAAATCAAATGTAACAGATCTGATTTAGATTTTAACGGGAATTGATAGAATAATCCAGGGTCTTCATATTCGTATTACATGCAAAATGACTTGACCCTTCCTTCCGGTCCAAACCGGAAGTGCCTTATAATTTGAAAGTTGAAAATGATATGAATTTACTTTCAACGATGATAGTCTCTAGGTAGCCTGCACTCTACAAACAAAGTTACCGGTGACGTCATAAATTGTTATAACGCCCTCTAGTGGCAGGTTGAAAAATGTTTAAAATGAATAATCAGTTCATTTTCGTGGAGATCAGTTTGCTCAAATCGCTTTATAATTGGTATTTATAATCAGCATCTTGTTAGGAACAAGTTGGCGGATAAAAACAAAATAATATGACGTCACTAGACCGGAAATTACAATTAAAAGACCTTTAAACATTTCTAAAAATTAACCGCGAGAGATATAATCCAATTAATAATTTAAAATTTGCAGTTTTGAAAAAATTAAATACAGAAATTTATTAAATGAAATCATAAATGTAATGAACAATACAAAAAAAAAATGCGAAAAAGCCATATGCTCTGTTCCTTGAACAGACATATCTCTAGTTTTTTTCTTTTTTCTTTTCCTTCTTCAGACTTTTTTCCATAGGATTTGTACACGTTTGTTCTGGCATAGCACTTTGACCCTTTGGTAAATCCGATCGACTTGAAACTTGGCATACATTTAGACAACCACCCAAGGACGGTCCTAGAAGAAATTTGTCGCGATTACGTCATTCAAGGTCACGTGACGTCATGTTAAATCAAAAAATTTCCCCATAGGTTTTGTACACGTTTTTTTTCAGACTATTGACTTTGACACTTTGGTAAATCCGACCGACTTGAAACTTGACATAGACTTAGAACACCACCCACAGATGGCCATTGAAGAAATTCGGCACGATTGCGTCATTCAAGGTCACGTGACGTGACGTTAAAGGTGTAATATTTTTCCCCATAGGGTTTGTACACATTTTTCTTCAAACTATTTACTTTGACACTTTCGTAAATTTGATCGACTTGATACTTAGCACACACCTCAACCACAATCTCCAGGAGGGCCAGGAAGAAAATCGTCATGATGACGTCATCGGGGGTCATGTGACGTCACATTAAAGGTTCAGTTTTTGGGACCCTCTATCTCTGGAAGTACAGGTCCGATTGGGGTCAAACTTGGTATGCAAGTATTCCAGGATGTGTTACAGACGAAAATTAAGATGACATCATGATGACATCATCGGGTATCCTGTGACGTCACATTAAAGGTTCAATTTTCCCCATAGGATTTGTACACGTTTTTTTCAACTAATATATCTTTGGCACTTGTGTAAATCCAATCGACTTCAGACTTGGCACACACATAGACCACCACACACACAATGATGTGAACCACATAACGCCCGAGGATCGATATTGTGTTTTCCTTTATTCCTTTACTATACCCTAACCCCATTACCTAGCGCTTGCCCCAACGATCGAGGACTGAATTCGGACAAGCAAACCGTCCTTCGAGGATCTTTTGTTCCCTTTGTTCTCTTTTGTGTTTCGATCCTCGATCGTAATACGATACAAGCAAGAACACATATTGAAAGGCATTTTAGACATGCGAAACAGCTCTGTGTTTGTCCACAAACACATTTCTAGTTTTTTTTTTTTTTTTGGTCACTTTTTCCCATAGGATTTGTACACGTTTTTTTCTGCCAATACACTTTGACACTTTGTTAAATCCGATCGACCTGAGACTTGGCATACATTTAGACAACCACCCAAGGACGGTCCTAGAAGAAATTCGTTGCGATTACGTCATTCATATTCACGTGACGTCACGTTAAAGGTGCAATTTTGTCCCATAGGGTTTGTACACGTTTTTCTTCAAACTATTGACTTTGGCACTTTAGTAAATCCGATCGACTTGAGACTTGGCATACACTTAGACCACCATCCCTAGGAGGGCCAGGAGAAAAATCGTCATGATGACGTCATCGTGGGTCCTGTGACCTCACATTAAAGGTGCAGTTTTTGGGACTCTATATCTCTGGAAGTACAGGCCCGATTGGGGTCAAACTTGGTATGCAAGTATTCCCCGATGTGTTATAGATGAAAATTAAGATGACATCATGATGACATAATCGGGTGTCATGTCACGTCAAATTAAAGGTGCAGTTTTTCCCATAGGATTTGTACACATTTTTGTTCAATCAATATATTTTTGGCACTTTGGTAATTCCGATCGACTTGAGACTTGGCACATACTTAGACCAGCATATGTAAATGGTCCTAGAAGAAATTCGACACAATTGCGTCATTCAAGGTCACGTGACGTCACGTTAAAGGTTCAATTTTTCCCCCTTAGGTTTTGTACACGTTTTCTTTAGACTATTGACTTTGACATTTTCGTAAATTTGATCGACTTGAGACTTAGCACACACCTCAACCACCATCTCCAGGATGGCCCAGAGGAAAATCGTCATGATGACGTCATCATGGGTCATGTGACGTCACATTAAAGGTTCAATTTTTAAGACCCTCTATCTCTGGAAGTACAGGCCCGATTGCGATGAAACTTGGTATTCAAGTATTCTATGATGTGTTATTCACGAAAATTAGGATGAAATAATGATGACGTCATCGGAGGTCATGGGACGTCACATTAAAGGTGCAGTTTTTCCCCATAGGATTTGTACACGTTGTTTTTTAACCAATATATCTTTGGCACTTTGGTAAATCCAATCGACTTTAAACTTGGCACACACTTAGACCATGTACTTTGACACACACAGCTTTACCTTACATACGCACTGTGGACATTCCTTTGTATTCGTGTAGTTAACAAACTTTGACTAAATACTCATTTTTCTCGCTTCCCCAAAACAAATTTACCCTCAAATTAGGATTATGGGCCTCTCAGCTGTCCCTTCTATCTTTTCTATATATAACCCTAACCCGTTTTTCCTCTAGCGCTCTTTTTTCGGAAACTGAAAAACGGATTGTGGACGTGTGCAAGTCCACACACCGTAACCTCTTCCCGCATCGTGTGGACCTATATTGTTCGGAGGTCCACAGTGCGTATGCAAGACTAAATCATAATGACAGACATTTTAGACACCCGAAACAGCTCTGTGTTTGTCCACAAACACATGTCTAGTTTTGATGATGTTTTTTTTATATTTCTTTGCATATTTCTTTGCATACGTAAGTGCTGGCATCATCATGCCACAAAGTCTCTTTCGTCGGACCGGAGTACAGCCCATACTCTGGTAACCCACCCCGTTGGTTCCCACCGCACACAGATAACTTAAACTGTAGACGAACGGCCACTGCGAGTCCGGCGACCACGGCGAGTACGGCGACCACGGCGAGCTCGGCAACCACGGCGAAGCCGGCAACCACGGGGAGGCCGACGACCGCGGCGAGGCCGGCGACCACGGCGAGCCAAGCGACCTCGGCGAAACCGGCGACCACGGCGAGCCAAGCGACCTCGGCGACCACGGCGACCACGGCGAGCCCGGCGACCACGGCGACCACGGCGAGCCCGGTGATCAGTAAGATGTTATCTAATACGATTTAAGAAAAAAATACTATTCTTTTGCTAGACAAACTACAGCATTATGACTACGTTTCAGGCCCGAGTACATGTTGCCATGATACTCACGCTGTCCGTTGCATGCGCAGATCTATCTTTGAGCTTGTGGTAGGGTAGGGTAGGGTAGGGTGGGGTGGGGTTGGGTGTGGGGTGTAGTGAATTGGGGAGGGGGAGGGGGTGGGGTGAGGGGGGAGACGGGGGTGCCAGGAGTTCTGGACATCTCCCGAAAGTTTTGAAAGCCGCAATGCTTCTTCAGCCTATGGTAATTTGATAATATAATAATTTAGGAGCCCATTTTTGAGTCGTTAGAGTGGGGTGGGGGGGATTTACATGTATACACCGATATGGTTTTATTTTCCCTCTTGACGGCAACAGCTGTGTGTCCGAGTCCAGAGCCTCTTGGAATGGAGGATAAGACAATCACCGATGATCAGATCAGTGCGTCCAGTGGTGCTTACCCATGTTGTCCTGCCTGGAAGGCAAGACTGACCTCTGACGATGTATGGATAACATCGACGTAGGTAGCAAAGGGAACTGTAGTTAGCCGTCGCTTATTAAAGGTAGTATACACCATTTGCAGATATCGAAAATATTTACTACCGAATTATTAAGAAATATCCTACTCATCTGAAAGTAAATGTTGATTCTGGGCATCCAGCAAAATGATTGCGCTAGATATCCTGTAATTATTCCGAAAAATAGAATTTTATAATGAAAAATTCGCGATCGCCGTCCGGCGATCGCAAAAAAACAAAGATAACATAAGAATAACTGCTCGACGCCGGTTGAACAAACCCTCTGTTTTTCGTGCTTTTCTCGGCATCCATGATTCTAAAACTTTGGACAGCTCAGTTAAACGATATTTACTATAAATACAACCCCCCAAATCTACTCATTCATAATAATTCAAGCAATGACCAATGGTGTTTACTACCTTTAACACCCATCACTAAAAGGAGTCGCCAATGATGTACACACAAAATGCCAAGATTTTAGACACCCCCGTACTGCATAAGCATGACAAACGCATACACCCACATTTCTGTTTTACTTTTCAGACTACCCTATTTTATTACCATTTTATTGCTGTAGTATAGGTTGTCCCAGCTATTTTAACAAACATATTTTTCATTCAAATTTGTTCAACTTTGTCGTTCAACTTTGTCGTCCGAGAAAAAATAGCAAGTGAAATTATTTTCTTGTTTACGGAGGAAAGGCAAACTAGCACTGACAGTAAACCTAAACAAATAAAAAAATACCGTTAACATTAATATCAAGTGTATTGAAACTTGAAAAATCGAGAGTCTTAAAGAGGCTTCAATAGTTTAATCGTTCAATTTGTTTGCCAATTTCTTTCCTGATGAACGTGGGTTTGTTTGCGGAGCGTGTTTACGTCATTGTTCTTATCCCCCTTCACTCTTGGTGCACAGTAGCTACGGTTCCTGGTTCCAGGTGAACCTGACTGAAAGTACAGTGGTGTCTGGTGTCATCACAAAAAGCGGGTGGTACTATAACAGCCCTAGATGGGTAAAGAAAGTACAAGGTGGCCTATCAGAAAAATGTCACATCTGCACTTGAACACGTGACCGATGCAAACGGAAACGTCAAGGTAATGTTCTTTTAATTTTGCTGCCTTGACCCGCAACATTTTCCCTTTTATTTTTATCGGAAAATGAGGGCATCGGCGTACCTCAAAACAGTTCCCGCCTTTATTAAGTTTTACCAATGAGGAAAAACTACCAAGAATTTGTACATGCACTTTAAATTTCAAAGTGAACAAAATAAATTGGCAAGGCGGGACTCGAATCTTCGACCTCCGGAATACCGGACCGGCGCTCCACCAACTTAGCTATTTTGCCCTATATTTTCGGTCTCTCGAATTGTCGGTATCTTTGTTTAAGGCGCTAGTCGAAAGTCATTAACACCAGAATGCCGTGAGTAGCACCTTTTGAACCATTTGGGAGGCTCCCAACAAAATTCGACTTATATCAATCAATTTCAAACGTTATGCTTACTAAATTAGTCTAGTGTGTGATTGAGTCAAGCACACATCAGACTAATTCAGTTAACATTAAGTTTGAAATTGATTTGTTTCAGACAAATTCGATCTGTGAATGCTGCCTTTCTGCAACAGCTTAGATAAATTCGATCTAGAGTGACCAAAATTTGAAATTGAACTTTTGAATTTTATTCAAATTCACGAACTATCACATTTCATTTCGTCCAAGGACAAATTTCACACGCTTTTAATTCACCAAATCAATTTAGTAATTTACCATTGAATTTAGGTCACACCAAAATTAGGTCACTCCATCTAAAAAATGGCTTCAGATTATTGCTCATTGTTTAAGCTGTTGTTTAGACGATTTTGATTTGTAATGGCGAATATTTTTAACATGGTGTCAACATAGGGGGACCAAATGTTGAAATTAATTAATAAAGGATTGCATTGGTATGGGTAAAGCGTGTGATTTGTTTTTCTGTGACGAAATGTGAAATTTTGTGAATTTGAATCTAAAATGCTTTAAAATAGCGGGGAAAACCTATAATTTGGGGGAATTACCTCCCCTCTTCCAGTATTGTCCCGATTATCAAAAAATAATAAAACGTATAATCTTTGCTTTTGTTGCAGGAGTTCAATGGTAACACCGGTGACATAACTGCTGTCACTAACATGTTCGATGAAAGCGTGTTTGCCACTTTAGTGCGTATTGAGCCTACTAGTTGGTATCGTAATGCTTGTCTGCAATTGGAGTTGCTTGGATGTCGCCATACTTAATTTGGCTAAATAGATGATATTCTAAAACTGAGTACTAATTGCACATTGCACTAAGATGAGGTTTTAAAGATGGACTACAACGGAATAATGATAAAGGCTTTGTTGCCTCTTTTTGTTCGAGAAATGTATAATGATTACTAATATATCATTAGTATTCAATAAATCTTGTTCCTTCTTGCAAAAAAAAAACAAAATTTATCGGCGTTCTACGACCCAGAAAAACTCAGTTTCAGCAAAAGCCCTTAACTCATGAATAATTCATACGTTGTGTGTGACGTACTACCCATGACGATTTACTCGGGTCGATCGTGTGCGTGCATTTTTACCGTACAATGCAATGCGGAATAACAGCGGACAAGCTAGGCTATATTTTGGTACAACTATTTTCGACCGAAAAACAGCGAAAAATGTCCGATAGCAGCGAGTATTGGGAAGACCACAGTATAGATGAGGAAGAGGTATTTCGTGGAGGTACTTCTGAGGACAGTGATGGCAGCTCTAGCGATGAGGGGAGCTCACCAGACGAGAGAGAAGGCGATGACTCTGCGGCCACGGCAGACCCGGCGGTTGCCGATGACTCGGCCGACGTAGAAGCAGTAGGCCTGGTGGTAGTAGTACGAATTCTCTCGATGTTTGGCGCTTTCAATGTGGGGATCGATCCAGGCTTTAAACGAAACTTTGTTGTCAATCCCAGTGAATTTTTCAAAGCACTTGAAGGTTCAACACAGTCCTCTGAAAAATGTGCTGAACAAATCAAAGGCCTACTTCTTGCCGAGAAGGTCAGAAGGTGAAATCCTTTCGTGTAATATTTACGAACTTCACCCATTCCTTTGATAACGCAGGATCCCGCGGAAATTGCACAAAATGAATCTCTGGATTCTTCGAACAATTTCTCGTGCATCCAGTCCACCAACAACACATGAAGTTGGCATTATTGTAGCTGATAGTGATACACTATAAAAAAAAGATTCGTAAAAACTTCATGCCTCTGCATGAAAACGCATACATAATACACACGGAATAACATGGCGTTTTTTGTTTACTCTCGGTTGCTCATGGGTAGTACGTCATCACTTTTCGCTGGTTTACAAGTCCGCTGGTACTATATCGTGGATTTCATTGTGGTTTTCAGTGGATCTTTGCCGGGAACCAGTACAGGGCGGGAAATTTCAAAATCGAAGAATCGAGGTCTAATTTTTTCGGTCAAATTGCAACAAAATTATTTAGAGAAAAACATGACCGTAACAATAAAGTGTTACCTGAACACAACATAAACAAGGTCCGATAATAAATTTAATGTGCGAGTTTTCGTTGTAGTCCATCTTTAACTAAAATTCATTACCAAACTATCCAGAATAACCGATATAGACTCTACGCGTTAGGAAGGAGCCGGAAGGCAATTTTGTATACCACCCAGACAAAGTTAACAAGGGTAAACATCCTGTGCGTTCATCGTGGCTGAAAAACAAAACAAAAAAACCTCTGAAATACAGCTAAAAAAGTCCAGGGCAAGGTTTGATCCGGATCCGGGTACCATATGGGCCTGAAAGTTTTCTCTATGTTAGAATGACACTTTTCCAGGTCAAAATGACCCCTACAAGGAGCCAACGAAAAGTCATTCTGACCCGGAAGATCTGGTGTTAGGCCCCTGATCTGAATCAAATCTGACGTGGGACTTTTTAAAGTGTATTTCAGAGATGTTCTTTGTTTTGCTTTTCAGCCACGATAAACGCACAGATGTTTAACCTTGTTTGTCCAGAGGATACAAAACATTGCCCTCTGGCTCCGCCCTATAACGCACAGAGTCGATCTATTTCTAGATAATTTGGTAATGGACTTGTAGGCCTCATTTTAATGCAATAGACAAGCACTCAGTTTCAGAATAGCATCGATTCTGCCTTCGAATTTTAATGCTGTTCGAGCGGATAATAATTTAGATGATTTTTTTGTTGAAATTGCATGGCGCAAGAGTATTTTTGGGGGGCGTAATTAGACAACAACATTTAACAATATTTAGACCAGCCCTAAAGTTCGCGCGAAACCAAACGATGTAGTGATTAAGTATTAGACGCTTATTTGACGAAATTTACCGAATTATGGCACTATATATGACTAAAACTAAAATGTACTATTTAGTGCGGTGAAAATATTGCCCTTAAACACGGTTTCGTTGTGTGCTTATATAGCTTGTGAGAAAATAAACATATTTATGTATTGATTTTGAAAACGTTACTTTCTGTACAAGACGTCTAAACTATATTCTGATTATGAGCGTCGGTCTAGATCATTTGGGAGTAATGGTTACTTTAAAACCATTTTCTTTTAAAATATTATCGTCTTACTCAGTGGTTCAATATTATACTTGTTTATCTGAATACATTATGTAAAAACTTGTACCGCGTAAACAAATCATATTTATCTTTGACATTTTTCTCTGCACGTCTATAACAGTTCATCTTAAATTGATGCACAAATATTAATAGTTGTGGCACTTAATATGATTAAATTGACTATTTAGCACAGTCCAAATTACAAGAGCAATGTACTCTAATTTTGAAAATTTGTTTGACAAAAACGTTCATTTTTGTAGAAGTCCAAATGCTATACGTATTGAGTATGAGCACATATTTTTTTGAAGTAACGGCTGTGCTTACATTACTGTCGACAGCATAATTATAGTTCATTCTTTCGACAGATTAACTCACCACTTATTCAAGAAAACTGCGTAAAAGAGGTTAACAGAAAGTAATCAAGTTCATAACCTTGGATTTTGATGGATTTTCGTTGTTATGCACCGCGTGTAGAGTAGTTACGAAAGATAAGAAAATGTAACAGTCTTATGTGACAACGTTCAATATGCAATGGACCTTATTCATGAGGAAGCCATTTTGGTTATGTTCCCTGTGTGCGTTTTATGAAGTGTGAACTGTTAAATGGGATGGTGCCAGACTATTTTTGCATTTTAGCCTCACTTTCAATATTTTTTTAAAATGTGGTAGAAAACAAAAAGGTAAATGTTTAATAATAAAAAAATATTCATTTGAGAAGACTGGTATTAATTGGTAATTAACTTTAGGTCATTTCTATCCCCAAGTTAAAAACAAGAAATTGTTGCCTCACTTTCAATTTAAATATGGCCGACTCGTGAATAAAGCCATACTGTTAGACATTCAACAATTCTAATATTTATGCCTTGCTCATTATTCATAAAACATGTAGATAGAGATGACACTAATAATTTGTCTATAGAAGTTAATAAAATTATTTAGCAATGTGGAATACAAAGTCGTAAATTTGTGGAATTCCTGGCATTGAGAGTTGTAAAGAAGATTTTGTTTTAAAGGTGGTATGCTCGCCTATTATTTCTATCAATGTACTTTTGTGCATGCATGACTACGCTTCTTTGGCAACAAACGTAGAGGAATTTTACGTCACTGCTCCAACACGAGTTGAAATAATAGTCTAAACAAATCGCATTCTGTTTGGCCCAAACCCAGGGAAGTAAAGGCACTTATAATCACTTAATTGTTTTTAAGGAATACAGTGATCCAGTGAATATCCCACATAATTCTGAAACAACAGACAAGCAATGCTAACCGTCAGCAACAGATCATTTGCGACCAACTCCGTTTTCGTTTTCTTCGATCAGTTGCGCGTTTATGTCATAGGCCTACTTAAAATATTTTGCGCAATTCAACTCAAAATCAAAGTCATACCACTTTAGTGTTTTACGCATGGATGACCTGTCACAGAAGCGTTTCTTCAGAACTGGTATGGTTTCTATGGTTACAGGATAGAGCAGGGAGTCTATTATTTTAGTGTGATTTATTAATGGCTTTGTTGAAAGTTCCTGTTAATTTTTAACATCTGCCATTGAAGTCTACTCGCTCCATCTCCATTAAGAGGCATCAGTGTCATATTTTTGTCAACACTTTCGTATTTATATAATGCCGCATGGTATCATCATTGATTAATTAGTTTATAGTTAATGGCATCGTTTAATTATGTATTGTAGCAGCTTAAAACTCTCGATAGCTTATATAGCTACCGCAGCACTGAAATAGAACACACGTAGATCTAGTGTGAGACACTTAAAATGAAATATTTGGGGGATTTGTGCCTTCACTGATACAAGTATGACATTAGGCACACAGTCAGGGTATGTCATGAGAAAGATATTTGGATATAGGGCATTCGCAGATTTGTCCTTCGAAAAATTTTAGGTAGAATAACAAGCAATTTTCTAACTTTTAAAAAGTAGCTTGTTTTTCTACCTCATGAGACATTTCTTCAAAGGACCAATCGGCGATGGCCCTGTTGCCAAATATCTTTCTCATGTCGTACTCTGAAGGTGTATTTGCCAAATTTCATGCTTGTATCATCAAAGGCGCAATCACATCACCTATCTGCCGTACTAAACAGGCGAGTTGGTCTTTCCAATATACCCTGGTTCTCTCCGAAATGTTGTCTCTCCAATAACCTTAGCCCGTTCGCCGTTGTTGCGCACAGCTAGCTCTGCCAAGACGAGGTGGTGTAGTGTTTTGTACCTGGGAACATACGCTCATTTCCCATCCAAAGATTCAATTGTCAATTATTGCAGCTCAGCTGGGAGCGAGAATGAACGGAGCAGTAACTTGGATTCTGATGCCATCAGCAATGACGGGTACGTTTTAGTTTTCTACATTAAAGGATAATTATGTACAACATTTTCTTTTGGTGTAATTTTCAAAAATATCGTATTTTCAGTTTTCACGAAGAGACGAATTATAATTTGTCCCTAGACAGAGCGTAGATAGAAATAACATTGCTCCGAGTGCAAAAACACCGTGGGATCCCATTAGTTTAAAAGGCATAGGAGTAATTTGTTTCACGCGAAATGACTTGTTGCCTTCATTGCATCATCTTTAATCATTTCGACCATCTGAGTACGTTTCGTTTTGTCGTTAATTGCCTAGACCAACCTTGATTGCTAATGAGGAGTATGTGTTTGTTACTAGGAGCCGTGTCCGTTTGTACGCAGTGCCGCGCTGTTTCATAACGATTCGTGACTGTTTACGAACGAGATGGTATTCATTGTTCAGTTTCAAGGCGATATTTTTGTTAGTTTCAAGGCGGTGTTTTGCTTTAGCTAGAAACTGTAATTACTAGGGAATGCTCATTGGCTGTTACGTTGCCCGCTTCTAGCGTTAGCTCCACCCATGCTGTAAACTTGCGCCAATTATAAATGTTTCTACTTTCCCCGCAAGTGCAGGCTCGTTCTTGATTGGATGTAGGTTGGCTATGACGTCAGCCTGATCTGTGGTCTGCGGCTACGTATTTCACCCAAATGGTATTTTCAGTTTTCACTTCGAGACGAATTATAATTTGTCCCTGCGTAGATAGAAATAACGTTGCTTCGAGTACAAAAACAACGCGCGTACAATGTATATACACTATATACATTGTACATGTACATTCACAAAGAGACGAATATGGGCAAAACAAGTTTTTGAGTTTTCACGAATAGACGAATTCCGCGCGCTATGGGCAAAAAAAACACCACCGTAGATTTTGAATGTTCACGAACAGACGAATTTATATCTACATTAATTACTCGCCAATTAAATTGTGTATTGTTCTTTAATAGGTATATTTTTTAAGTTTTCGATCTCACCTTTCTGTACGTTAATATATGTTAATATGTGCTTTAAAAATAGGCGAATTTTTGTTTAAGTGACCAACTTAAAACCTGATTTTCATAAAATTAATGTTCAACTCCCCGTGGCCAAAATCGTTTCTTCGTAAAAACGCTTACGCACACCTGCTGCCTCATTTGCATCAGCATCCGGTGCCATATACGCGAGGAAGATGTGAACTTTATTGAATTCCCTTGGTAGATAATATGGTGTGAAGGACACACAGAGTAGTTCAATGTTCGAGTTACAAACTGTTCCCCTTACTTTAAAAACAAAAACCACCCAATTCAAGCTGAACAAGATTGACAGACTGTAAAACAATGTAAGGTGTCATGTTGGGTACAACGAATTCTTCTGACTACACCGTGGGGATCTCATTAATTTAAAAGGCATAGGAGTAATTTGTTTAACGCCAACTGACTTGTTGCCTTCATTGCATCATCTTTAATCATTTCGACTCTCTGTGTACGTTTCGTTTTTTCGTTAATTGCCTAGACCAACCTTGATTGCTATTGAGGAGTCTGTGTTTGTTACTCGAAGCCGTGTCCGTTTGTACGCAGTGCCGCGCTGTTTCATAACGATTGGTTACGAACGACTGTTTACGAACGAGATGGTATTCATTGTTTAGATTCAAGGTGATATTTTCGTTAGTTTCAAGGCGGTGTTTTTATTTAGCTAGAAACTGTAATTACCCGGGAATGCTCATTGGCTGTTACGTTGCCCGCTTCTAGCGTTAGCTCCACCCATGCTGTAAACTTGCGCCAATTATAAATGTTTTTACTTTTCCCGCAAGTGCAGGCTCGTTTTTAATTGGATGTAGCTAGACTATGACGTCATCCTGGTCTGTGGTCTGCAGCTACTTATTTCACCCAAATCGTATTTTCAGTTTTCACGAAGAGACGAATTATAATTAATTTTATCACTACAAGATAAAATACATTATTCTCCACAAACACACGGTGGTCCCAACTCTATTCGAATCAGCTGATGGTTGCCTTGGTGCAATAGTAAATATTATGAATGAACGGCCACCTGGCCCAAACCTTGCTGGCAGAAAGCCAACGAGCGCGGGTCTGCACGATAATTACCCATTGAAACAAAGCGAATTGATACAATGTAGCAAAATCAGGTTTACACACTACATACTACTGGCGCGCAGTAAAGCGTCACACTTCGGCTTAGATTTTCGAAGCCTCAACACAAAAAGAAAATTTTCTCCGTAGATAGCTAAATATCCGGTTGGATTTCTACTGTTGTTTTCGTTTTCTTTTGAAATGTACCGAGTAGAGTGTCTCATAGACATCCCGGGAACGATATTATCGGGTTTGATGATATTATCGAGTGGCTTTCGTGGCCTTTTGAAGACATCGAGTACGGACTTCCTCCAGTTGCTGAGTGTCGGTTACAATACCGGCGTTAGGCCTAAGCTAGGCTCTGCTTGTTGTAGGGCGATACAGCCGCAGAAAAACACCGTAAACGTAAAGGGCCTTCAAGTTCAAGGTTCGTCACTTTAAAGTTGAAGGCCTCTTCTTCTCGATTCCTCGAATGCTCCAAAGGCTGCTCCAGCTGAAGAAGCCGTCACATACCCTTGGTTAGTGGCCGTCGCTGCCAGTGATAAGTCAAGCAAATTTGTGACCACCGATGGATCCCGTAATAAACGCAGAGGTACTCCGCGTCACAGCCCCGGTCTACGCACCGCCGTTCATAGCTGCAGTCGACGGTCGGTCTACGGATGATCAGCGTGCGTTCGCACGCCCAGCGCCCACCCGGTTCGTCCCACTCGGAGCAAGCATGCATGGTTCATTTTCAAAACTTACAACCCTAGGGAGTGGTGGGCTCTTCATCAGTGACGCTTTCTCACTTGTGAGTTCATCGTGGCGTGAATAGCTTAAAGTTCAAGCCAAATTTGATAGAATTCAAGGTGAGGGTTTTCCAATTATCATGATTAATATAGCCCGCAGTCTGGGCAATGTTTTTGTTGTTGCAGTTCGTCCGTCATTGTCCGTGTTTACTGTCGGACAGTGACGTGACTTGATGTAGGCTGTGCTGACACGGCTTAACTGCCGCAAATATGTTGTGTTTATACTGC